>JBBPBR010000006.1:50764608-50783561 GCA_037974775.1 Cicer pinnatifidum
GGATAAAAAGTAATTTTTAAAATTATAAATAAAATTAAATAATTTTTTAAAAAATTTAATGTATAAATAAAATAAATATTATTAAAAATGTAATAAATTTAAATATTAAAATAAAATAAATAAAATTTAAAATTATTCATAGAATAAATAAAATTTTAACATATTATTTGTTTATATATTTTTTAATATATAAAATAAAATAATTACAAAAATAATAATATAAAAACTATTTTATTCAATTTATAAATCGAATTAAAATATCATGATATTAATAAAAATGTCACATCATCTAAATTGATGGAGAATAAAATAAGAAATGAATTTTAAAAATAAAAAATAAAAAAATATTATATTAAATAAACTAAAGGAATCAAAGGTATATTTAAATTTTTATCACTTGTGTTATAGAAGAAGAATAAAAAAGGATTAATTTCTTCTAGACCTTTCACATGTATAGCCCTACAAAACGAATTCAAGCCCAAAGTACAACTCATGCACTGAGCCCGCCTAAGACTAAGACATCAATGACAATAACAATAACAAAGATAGTTTCTTTTCTCATTTTTCTATATTATCAAAAATCTCCAAACTACATATTTAAATTGATTAATCTATATATATTTTGATAAAAAACACAATTGATTAGTCAACTCAGAAATATATTTTTACCAAAAAATACTTTAAAGTTAACCAATTCGAAAAATATTGAGATGAGAAAAAAAAATTAACTTAATAATAGATGAAACAGAAATATTTTAACAACTTTGACACAAAAACTTGATTTAGTTTTGTGTGCCAAGCTGTCAATGCAAACTACTCCATGCCTAAAACAGTATGAAAAAGCCTTTAATTTAGCTAACAGAACAACAAATGTGGATATAACAATTAAACATCTCTAGTTACACAAAATCTAGGTTGATTTAACTAATGTGTTAGTGAGTTCGTGAACCCCTTTGTAGGGATGACAATAAAATCTGCACTCGTGGGTATCCACTCAAACCTGCTTGATTTAGGTGGGAAAAATCCGTTTTAATTGAGTGCGGGTGTGGATTTTCCCGACATTAAAATTCGAGGGCGGGGACTGGTGGTGATATCCACCCCGTCCCCGCACCCGAATCCGTTCCGCAAGTATTATTATTGTAATTTTTTAATTTTATATACAAATACTTATTTAATATATTTAATATTTTTTTAAAATATTCAAAATTATAATTTTATCTTTATATAAAATATTTTTAATTTTATTATTATTTAATAATAATAATTTTATTATAATAAATATGATTTTTAAATTTATAATTTTATATATTTGAGTGGGTGCGGGCGGAGATGGGTGCTTAAATTTTGCACCCGCTATGAAACGGGAACGGATGCGGGTTTTTCCCGATTAGTCGGGTGCGGGTGTGGAAGAGGCGAAATCCGCCCCCGCCCCGTCCCGTTACCATGTCTACCCCTTTGACTTGTTTTTAACCCACCTTTGAGATAAATTTTTTAACTTTATCTATTATTTAGAATTCTTTAGTTTATTTTATTTTTTTTGAAAAATCTTTGCATTCTTTGTTTTCCATAGAGACCACATGTAAACACTCCATGCAACGAACATTTGATTTGAGACTGACTTTCCACTTCCCAATATACCAACGAAATCCTCCATGTTTGAAACAACTTGCAATGAAACACCGAGCTAATATCAAATCAATTGAAAATAACATACTAAATTTGAGATAATAGGGACATTGAGAGGAAAACAACGATGAATAATAGACTATGTTTATCGCAATTAAGAGGACACAAATTACTATATATCCGAACACCCTTATCTTTACTTTGAATAAACTGTTCTATTTCAAATTCTATTCACGAAAGAAAAAACCTCTCCGTGAAACTCATCAAAATTAATTTATAAGTTGTCATCAAAATTCTATACCAGGTGTAGTTTTGAAGAAGAAGAAGTAGAAAATCAGGAGAGCAGACATAACTCATTTCAAGAGAACCTACCTCCATTGTAAAGATTTTCATTAGACCAACTGGATAGTCTTTTATGAACAATTTCAATAATCGATTGTTGTGTATCCAACTTTCTGAGGTTTGCGCCAATAGACAAGTTAATGTATTTAAAATGAGTACTTCTTACTTTGCTGTTAAGGGTTGCAGTTGCTTCCTCTAACCAAGATGAAGACACATTTATTCTAATCAACGACGTTTGTAGAAATTCACATTTTAAGGTAGAAATAACTTCAAAAGTGTTTCTATAGTTCTTAAATTGTCTCAACTTTCCCTCTATTATAAGAGTATTATTTGGATATTGTAAATGAGATATTTGATCATCGTGTCGTTTAAAAGTAAACCCCTTATCTTCTCAACTCTATAGCTTCTCTCATCAATATATTAATCCCCTATGCTACACTTAAAAATAAGAAAAGAGATTTAGGATCACCCTAGCTTAAACTCCTACTAATCTCAAACTCTTTAGATGGACTACCATTCACCCAATGGATATTATGCTCTTGTGAAGCATTTTCTTATCCAAGAGTGCCATTTAGCATGAAAAATCATTTGTGTCATAATGTTGATTAGGGAACTCTCACTCCAGTAAATCATAAGCTTCTTGGAAATCAACTTTAAACAACAATTCCCTTTTTTTTTTTTTTTTTCCCCATCCACCACCTCATTGACTATTAAAATTCCATAAAAAATTTGATGACCGATAATAAATGTTTATTGAGTATTTGAGATAATTGAACTTATTATTTATTTCAATCTATTCACCGGCACTTTAATTTATATATCTAACTAAACTCTATTTTTTTCTCTACCCTAATATCTATTTTTTCTATCTTAACTAAATTCTATTTATTAAAAATAAATATAATAAAATAAAATTTTATTTTTTTATTTGATTTCTAATTATATAAATAAGTTTATTGAATATTATTTTTTTCATGTCTGTATTTAATATTTTTTATTGTTTATTATTTGATCAATTTTAAAATTTTCTACAATTCTTAATTTATATATCTAACTATATATTATCACTTTTGATATCGTTCCCATTTTGAACCAATCCAATATATTATCAATCTAATTTATGTGTCTAGCTATGTAAAAACTCAATATTTCATCTCTCTGGTCCTTGAAACTGTACTGTTATCACCCTCATTAACGATAATACTGCCTTATTAAAAATATTGAAGAATTATGTTCCACTATTGACTAGAATCTCACAATCATCTCATACACATATTACTTAATGTCCTTTAAACTTACTAGTACTCTTTTAAAGAATTTACAATTTTCAAATATGGTAATATAATAAATAAAACTTCTCATACTATTCCACAAAAACAAAAATACATATGCAAATATAGATAAAATCACATTAGCCTCTAGAATTCCCTACTCCAATAACAATCAAACCAAATGGACTCTAACGGCCACTTATTAGATAGTTCAGAACAACGACAATAATAGTCCTCAGAAAATGGAGTCTGACTTCAGCTGAGGATCATTATTCAGCCCAACCAACATATCCTAATTGCAAAATAAAAGATATAGACAAAAAAAAAATAAAAATTGAGAAGTCAATGGTGAGTATGAATTGACAACATCTAATATGCTGCCTAGTCTCTGTTCCAGACAGAGAAACTAAGCTAAACATTGGAAATTCAAATGTAAATTAAATGTCACAAAATTAAAAATAAACTGAATCAAAGATGATATCAAAACACAAACATATAGATATCTAACTTATGCACTCTAATTTTAAATCAAATACAGAACCAACTTCTTCTTCTTCGTTGACTCAGCAAAATTAATTCAAAATTTAACACTTGTAAATTTATTTTCTCATATACTATAAGCAGTTGAAGCAAGAAATGCAATGAAACAGCCGACAAGTTGTATACTATGCAGATGACTTTTATACATGCATCTTTAAACTAAGTCTTTATGTTGTCATGTACACTATCACTTCCCTTTATACACAAACAAGGAAAAGCAAAGGTTTTTTTTTTGTGGGGCTACACAGATTAACTATTCTAGATAACATAATGGAAAAAGAACACTATTTAGCATCTTTAGTGATAGGAGGAACATCGTCTACTACACGGATAGGGACTATTGGTATTGAGTCCCACCATTCCTTCAATCTTCTATTCCCAGTTCCAGAAGACTTGCTGCTCGTCTTCAATGTCATGGTGAAGCTTTGCACAATGAGGCCCATTAGGAAGAATTTGAACGGAATTACTGCCAATAAGAATGCCAATCCACCCATTGCTACCATCACTACATTTGCATGCTGCCATACAACCAACAAACAACTCGTGTATTATTTGTTTTCATTTGAATGTGTATCCAAGTCTCAATCCTCATTTATTACTAGCCACAAAGTTCGTTAATCCTATTCATTTAATGAAGAATCATGCTAAATGTTAAAAGAGTAACCCCATTTCAAAAGAAAATAGATACGAAAAATCCATTTGTGCCTACATCTATTACTGCAGAGCAGTTTCTATTAACTTCAAGCTTAAGTTTTATAGTATACAACTTGTGCTTAAATATAATACAGTTTAGTTTACAAGATTAAACTGAAGGCCTGAACCATACCGCAGGGGGCTTCAATCCTGCTTGAGCGACATGTGCACTTCTCAACAAGTATGAGCTATACCCAACACTATCAATATACTTGGTTTTTTTTTTTATTTTTTTTTATGATCCATCATAATCATGTAATCAGATACTTTGACTCTAACAAGGCCTCGAGAATCCCTACACGTTCGACCCTTTGAGTTTGCTATGGAACTAACACTCAATTTAGAACTTAGTCACACTTAAACTCCTAGCCCCTCCCCAAAGGTGTGTTTTGTGAAATCTAAAATTGGTCCTTTCACTCACAAATTCATGTTATTATAATAAATGTTATCCACACAAAATTTACTCAACATGTTACTAATAATCCTCTCTTACAAGAATAGTTTTGTAATCATTCTATGAAGATGTTTCAATTCTTGCCAAGATCTTGATTACTAAAAGGAAAAGAAAATCTTACAAGAAATTACCTTGTCAGCCTTGGAAATAAGTATAGACCATATCTTTAACATTGCTATGTTTGTTATCTGCATCATCTCATGAACAGTGTAAAATCCATGTTGGGCTGAGACAATGCTATCAATCGTAGATTGATCAGAAGCCATATTGGATCTACTGATTACTATCTCGTTGCATTTCTCATTAATCTTTTTCTCTCTTGCCTCAAGCATCTTTATTATCACCCAAACCAAGAAAGCTGCACCTGTCTTTCCAACCCATTCCCTGCATTGTATACCTGATGTTAATTATGTACCTTGAATGTATAGCAAAACTCAATCACGTGACAATGTAACACAATTTGATAGATACATATAAGGAAAATAAACAGTTAAAGAAATAAAAACTTACATGTAGGTGATTATCAGGGATGCAGCAAGAACAGCAAGAGTAACTGGTGGTCTTTGCCATGTGAAGATTTCTTGTAACCAAGGGACCACACTTTTAAGTGGCTTTAGTAGTTCCTATAAAATAAAATCAGCAAACAACGGTTAAGTCACAATTCCAAACATGACATGGTTTCTTTCTATGATACGGCAATCCCGTATTTGATTCTCAAAAGAACAATGAATTGTGAAACATCCTACTGGAGACACTTTTTTTAAACTAATGGTGAATATGAACTTCACATTACCCAAAGTAAAAAATAAATGGGTAGAAATCAAAATGAGGAAACAATTTATGCCTTCTAGAGATAATCAAATTGAGGATGTATATGTGCTTTTTTTTAACTTAAATCCTTACCGTCAAAACCAGAACACTATCGGTGACTCCTTCCTCCTTCAATTCTTCAGTGGTAGCTTTAGCAACGAGAACTTTCTTTTCTTCCTCCCTAGACTGTTTAATAGCCGAATCCAACGAGGGACTATCATCTAAAGCATCAAAACTTTTGTTTGTTTGACTTGTCTCTTCTACTATTGAATCGGAAACTACTGGCCCGGCAATGTTCATACTCCTAAGTATAGAGCTTGCACTACATGCCTGTCCACTATTGACCTTTCTGAGGCTATCAGGAAGCTCTTCTAGCACATAATCACCTTTTGGTATTTCATTGTATAACGAAAATATTAAAAACTTTGTTGGGACAGGAGGTGATATTCTTAGCATTTCTCTAGCTGCATGCAGTCTTATGATTCCCAATATTGTCCTTGCATGCATCTCCCATGTTTGTATTGGGCATTTTACATTGTACTTTGATAAAAACTGATGGAGAAACAGTATTTCTTTTATCAATGCAAGCCAATGGTCACGTCTTGTAGAACTTGTTAGCTCTGGAAACTCCAGCACAACTCCCTCTGATCTGGAAAATTCAGAAGAAAAATTTATTCATTCTACTGACATAATTGAAGATTAGATATATTTGTAATATTTCATTAAGGTGCAAATGACATGTAAGACATCAGATATCAAAAGTTATAAAAAATAAAAAATAACACATTAAAACATTGGAAAGCCAAAAAATTAATCATTTTTGAAATCAGTTTGATATACATCAGATATAGAATTCTGAATATTCTATAATCATTCAGGAATTTAGTTCATCTGAATTAATGTTGTACAAGTTTTCAGTTTGAATTTAGTTCATATGCTACAGTGCCATGTTCTTACAAATCCGTTGAGTCAATGACTATGGCCTTGTCAAAAAGTTGGGCTCCCCATGGACCTGTGGCAACTGGTTTAACACTCTGCTCAACATCCTTAGAAAGGTCTATTTTGAGAGCATCATCATACTTTATTACTCCCGAAGCCTCAAAGTAAAGAGAATAATTGGTCAGTGTAAGCCTACCTGACAATTAAAAAAGCAACATTCACATTTCTATAGTGAATAAATTAACTTAACAGTAGATTCTAATGCACTATAAAAATAAATGATCAGATAGACCAAAATGCGGACCAGGCCAACTTGTTGATCCTATGTGGCGAACTACTCTTTGAGAGCTGGCTGTTCCTTCTACATGTAATATATATTCATCATCAGCCAGTTCCACACCAGTTGGTGTTGCCTGTTTCTGCAAATGTCTTATGCACCTAAAGAATCATGAATTTAAAAATAAAGGATAATAAGAATGTGAAATTCTTCTGATGCATATGAGTTTTGGTTTATTTCAAGAGGCAAGAGATTAAAGGAGTTCCAACGTTACTCTAAATGCCAAATTTCTTAAGAAAATAATTATCCTTTAATAGACTACAAACTTCAAATGATTTTTCACCATATAATCATCAAGAAGTACTATATCAGTTCATAGTTGAATAAATATAAAAGCTTATCATCAACAATTCAAAATTACACAACCATTATAGTGGCATGTATCATGTAGTTAGCCTAGCTAGGGAAGGGAATAAAGCCAGATTGAATTCTCTGCATTAAAATTGACCTCAACCCTGAGTTATATACTAATGTTATTAATTTTTTATATGATGTATCATTTCAGTAACGTTTCTTTTACCAACTAGTGTAGGCTATTTCAGCATTCTAGAGTTGCAGATAGTTTGGATAATTCATGTCCTGTGTATCTCGTAAATAAACCAAGATAGATGCCATCTAATAAATCAGAAATATGGTCAGATACATGCAAGATCATATCAAATCATTACTTGTCCATTTCTTTCAAGAACATGTCGTATGCCGGAAAGTGTAGTCGGAGGCCTGTCGATGCTGTTAAAGATTCAAAAGTAAACCTTCCATTTGCTACATCTGCAACTAATGGGACTAACGATCCCAACCATACAAATGCATCCTCTCCAACACTTGGCTCATTAGTAACCTGGTGAGATAGTGTATTTAAATATGATTAGAAAACAAATTGTACAAAGTAAGAGTAATCACTTACAATCTAAACCTGAAGTCATAAATTTTGTTAAAGAAATAGCATATACATAGGTATTTTTATGATTATGTTATAAAGCGCTTGTTTATCCAAACAAGTCCTTAGGAAACAAACTAGAGAAGGCTTGAATTCAATCATACGTTTGAAACAACAGAAAAAGGTAGTAAAGGGGTAGAGCTTATAATTCATCCATTGTATTCTGTAATAACATAAAAAATCACATTGTCTTCACCATAGGGGGAAAGATGTTCTTACAAGGAGAGGCATGATGTCTGAATAAAAAAGAGGGATATCATCCTGTTCTTGTGTTGTTTTCACATTTAACTTCTTTTCTTCTTTCTCCTTTGCTCCAGCTTCCTGCAAACCTCATATACTTCATCATGATATAATACCATATATAGTTTGATTAATTGCAGGAGAAGAAACAAAACAAACATTGTAATGCAACATCTTATTTTTAGATATGAAAAGTCATTGTTAATTGCTGAAGTTGATATCAAGCAAGAGCAGTTCCTTCTTTGCTAGCGTCCAATGATTCAATGTGTTTGGTAAGTAGCAACAGATGCTTGATTACTTAAATTCTGATAAATTTCCACACATTGATTAAACTGATTTTTTCTTCCAATTATTATCTTTGTCCGTGCTTCATTGCTCATAAATCTCAATGTATATATTTTGAGAAACATTTAATTAAATTTGAATTATACACCTGCTGGCAGTGGTCATCATCATTGTAAGTAGGTCTCTCCCAAGCAAGCATAATATCATAGGATAATCTGCTAAATGAAGCATTATTGATTTCTTCTTGTATGTTGTTGCGGCACAATTCATGAGTTAGAGCCTTCCTACTGACAAATTCAACTAAATTTTTGCAGTAATTTCCTACATCAGAGTTCCATTCTTGTTCGAAATCTTGCACCAAATTCTCAACCGAGATCTCCAATTTCCTAATTAAAGTAATTAATAAGAATTAATTTCAACAATGATTATGATTAATGAAGTAACAAGAAAAATAATAGAGAATGTAGGAGATAAATTAATGAAGAAATAGTAGTACGTACTGTGCACATTTGGCTACGACATCCTCAGCAATGGAAGATAGATACTTGAGCTTCATCGCCATGATAACCGTACGAATACACACGATTGCGGTTTCTTCATCTTTCTCTCTCACACTGCGCTATATATAAGACACGCCGAATGGATGATACGTGGGAACGATCATTAGTCGCCACGTGTTATTAGTCATGCAACGCAACCATGCAACACATAGCGGTGCAGTGCAACTGCAACCATACACCTTAAATTTTCATTTCCACCGATTCTTCCTTTAAAATATTCGAGGAAGTAAAATGTAATTTTTTTTAAAAAATATTTAATTAGTAACAGAATTTTTTTATTTTAAATTAAGACATATTTTTATCTTAAACTTTTTTATAAATAAATATTGTATGTATATTTATTTTATAAGAAAATAACAGTAATGTACTTATATAATTTTATACCATGATTTAATATTTGTCATAATATAGATTGATAATTGTTTTTAATTTAAAAATTATATAATGTGACGTGATCAACCGTTAAAATAGAATAAAATTTGTATAAAATTATATTATATTTCAGTACACTACTTTTATATAGAAAATTAAACAAAAACATCAAATTTGAATTCTCAGATATATTTTCAACAAATAGTTCTTAAAAAAAAGTACGCTTATAATTCACGTATTGAATGTATAATGAATTGTATTATTCAGAAACATGTTATATCTAGAATTTGTTAAATGTTATTGATTATATATTTAAACTACAATAACTAACTATTTTGTTGTCATTTTTTATATTTATTTTATCAAAATATCATTTCTCAATACTCTAAACTCCACAAAGAATGATTTCCTTAGACCTCTTATCGAAGAAGTTGCTTCTATTTGTTGTAAAAAAAAAAAGTTGTTTTTATTTTCGAACCGCAAAACCAAAGAACCTCACTTAATCATACTTTTTGTCAACTAAACCATTGTGCAAATTTCCTAAATAATAAGGATGTTTTGGTTACTCCGAGGGTGTCTCTTCAAATTTCCCCCATTCTTCTCTAATCTTTCTTTAGAGGATGTGAGAGACATTTCGTTGTTGAATATAATTTTAATTTCATAAAACAAAATAATTAAAAACAGTGCAACAACCCAATTGGACACTACATCGGGTTGCGGGTCGGGTCGCGCTAAAATGAACATTTGGTGTGTTCATCAATTTATTATTATATACATCAATTTATTATTATATATATGATAAACGGTGGAAAAATTTGCATGCGAAGATACACGGTGTGGATGAGAAGCAGTGAATGATTCCCTTATATATCTTTCAGAAACAAACATGTGGATGGATAGAACATAGAACAGAACATAACAAAGCTAAGTTTTGTTGTTGAAGTCACTCAACAATGGCTTCTATCACATGCACAACTACTCACCAACCCATCATTTCGAATTCTTCCAAGTCACAAATTTCTTCTTCCTCAAACTTGAGTTCTTCACGGTTTCTTGGTATCAGAAAAAGATCAGTTGGATGGTCAAGCCTCACCTCTAGAATTAATGGACCTTCCAATGGCTCAAGATTCACATGCTGGTTCAAATTTGGTAAGAATGGTGTTGATGCGGAAGGTGCCGGCATTTATGGTAGCCAGACTCGTAATGATTTTGATAGAGATGATGTTGAACAGGTTGGTAAACTAAAACAAAAACTTTATTGCTTTAGTTATTCCTCTGTTTCTTTTAACTTAGTTATTTATTGCAAAAAAGAAAATATATGAGATGAAATAATATATAATTAAGAAAATTATAGGAAAAACATAAATAATAACATCAAAAATTAATTGTTTTGTTCTTTTATTGAGAATTTATAATAACTAGTAAGAATGGTGTTAGTTGTTTGGACAAATAAGAAACTTGAGTAAATATGGAGTATTGTGATCATGCATTAGTGATATATTTATGTTATTGGAGTGACTCTGAAAATATGTGAGAACAAAACAACTTTCATCATGATTTTCAATTTCATGAAACAGTTTGAGTAGAAACTTGAGTAGATACTTATTTGTGATTCAATAGTATTTTAGTATTAAAATTTTATAACTGCACAATGTTTTAAATTAAAAGAAATTGGGAAAGTGAAAACGGTAGTGCAAATATAATTGAAGAAGGAAAGTGCGAGTGCTGAAGATAGATTAGTATTGCTCTGAGTGATATGTGCTTAAATCTGTCTGCTCTCAGCTCAAAATTACCACCGAGACTTCCTTCATTTCGTAAACAGAAAATACCATATAAAGCACATCTAGAAAGATCATAAGAAGTCTTCAACACTATCAAAATGATTTAGTTTTCTTCTCGAAATCAAAACTTTTCATTGTGAATGAAACTATGAGAGGATTAGTTCATCTGCATGTTGTGCCATTGAAAAAGAAATTCTCTATAAGTATATACTATAGTGTGGTAAGGTTAGATCCTAGGACTACATATGCATGTTATGGAAAATGTTCTTATAATATAACTGTAGTAAAATACTTTATATTTACATCATAATCTTTTGTAGTACTTCAACTATATGGGAATGCTTGCTGTTGAGGGAACATATGATAAAATGGAGGCTCTTCTAGGCCAAAACATCCACCCCGTCGACATCCTACTTTTATTAGCTGCATCAGAAAGTGACAAGCCAAAAATCGAGGAACTTTTGAGAGCAGGAGCAAAATATGATGTAAAAGATGCTGATGGAAGGACAGCCTTGGATAGGGCTAATGATGAAATTAAAGATTTCATTCTTAATTTTTCAGTGCAGAGAGCATGATTAGTCTGTTCCCATTGTATGTCAGTTCAGCTACATAGTTGTTACATTATGATAATTTTTGAACAATGTTATTTTATGTGCTTTGGCCTTTGGATTGATCATTAGCATGAACTTTATGTCACTAATCAGTCTATACTGTCATGACTAACATAGACATATACATACTAATTAAGAACAGGTAACATTCATAAAGTACTTGCTGCAAAAAAGATGGTGAGGGAATCATCAATTCACCAACTATGAAAGTTAGAGAATCCTTTCCATAGTATATTACTGCTTTGTAAATGTAATTTTATAGTCCTTCGGGATTTTGTTCCTGATCAAGATAAAAGTTTTGGTAAACTTGTATAGTAGATATCATCTGAAGATCATATAGATTTGGAAATAATGTATAAAAAAATTCCTTCAAAAATTCGAGTAATTGAATGGAGATTGAGACCAGGATCAGATATCCTTGGGTCATCAAAAGTCAGTACATTCCACATGGTCGACTATAATGCCTTTCATATTAAATCAAGTTTTCCTACTGAAGTATTACAACTGAAAGATTCATTGTCAAAAATCAAGACATTTTCAATGTTCTTGCATTTGAAAACATCAGTGCTTAAAAAATACTATCCTTTGCATTTACATCAGTAAGTCTTCTAGCAAGTGAAACTCCTTTGTCATCTTTTGTTTGATCACTTTCATTTCCCATGAAATTGAATGTCTTAGCCTTGGCATTGCAAGTTAACACAGAATTACTACTTTGTACACTTTGTGGCACTAATGTAGGAGTCTATATTGTCACAAATGCCACCTTCTTTGAACCTGAATAAAGTTTGCAACTGATTGAAGACTGTGATAATGCATGCAAGCCACCCTTTGGTGAAGATTCGCAGAAAGAGGTTTTCGTGGTAGAATGATTTTCTCCTCCTTCCTCACAACTAAACACATTCTCCTTAACATCATCAATTTGCGAGCCTGACAGCAAATCAGTATTCGTATCCTTGACATGAGGGGGATCTTCTTTAGCAGCAGGATCTGCTTCACCTCTCTCTGAGACAAGTTGGTCATCTGCAAAAGACACAACTTATCCTGTTTAATGACATCAAAATATTACTGCTATTTAACTTTTGATATATAACGGTGATGAATGTAACTAGCAAAGGAGAGAGAAAATGTTGGAGACTTGAATTATGAGTTTTAATTGGGAAAAAGACTAAGAATACAGAGGATAAACCCTTTTCCATCAAGCCAATGTGCTCAAGGTTTTCTAATCTCGGAAACATCAAAAGCTGCTAAGCATTATAAGAGCTTCCTATTTATCTGTGTGCTAACTAACTACTATTAGGTTTTGGGTTTACCCTAGTGGGCCGCAGTTATTAACTACTTACTAAGTTAGTATCATTACCGTTTTAAGCCTTCCTTCCCGAGATCCATGTCCTCAAGGTTGAAGTCTGAAAATTGACTCAAAATCACCAGCTCAGCTCGTTTGTTGGACTACTTAATCAACACCTGATCCATAGTCTCTCCATGCATTGTAATTGACATTCAATCTAGTACATTATCTTCAACCTGGCCTTCCAGTTCCAACAGCACAGTAATCTTTGCAAACCCCTCCCCATTGCCTTTTTAAACTGAGAAACGTGGAGGAGTGGATCGATTTTAGATTGTGGTGGGAGATGCAAGTCTGATGCTCTAGTGTAGAAGTTAGGTACAGGAGTCAAGCTATTATTACATCAGATATTATATGGATTCAGTCTCAGCTTCTATTAGTTAATTTTGTATTGAATTCTGCATGAATTAGAAGTTCCAGTTTGCTAGCATTCTGTTAACTAACTAAACAAATAGGCAGCTTCTAGATATTCAGTGTATAATTTACCTTGCTGTACTTCATTCCGATTCAGAATAACAATCAGTTTTCAGATTCTAAAAACATCCTCTCTTTTTCTCAAACTCTCAGTTTATTAATCCTATTGATTACAAGCCATGCTAACAAGACATTTATTATAAAACAATTAATTATCAGCAACTGAACAATGCACCAAGTAATTAAATTAATTATACAAATAAAGACCACCTCTTTAGTTATCTTGATGTAATATCTAAATTCAATCTTTTGCACATAAAATTGGAAAACTCCAAAAATGCTGAAAGAAATAATAATATAAACCTACCTCTCTAAAAAACGAATCTTCTGTTTTGGTCTATCTCCTTTGATAACAAATAAACATGATGTTACAAGCTCCTCCAAGTTTGCCGATTGCAGAAGCTTTTAATCCCTCTTCAACTAATAATTACCAAACCACACAACAAAACCCAGAATGACTTATGAGTTATGAAACACATTACATGCACGTAAAAAAGCAACTGTAATACACATTTCCCATTCAAATTTCCACAAAGACCCAATTACTCTTAAAAAAAACTAAGGGAGTTAAAAAAACAGAGGAAAAAAGCTTTCAAAAAAATTTCCAACCCTAAGCAATTTCACATCATTGAACACTGACTTCAGAGAAACTGGACTACAGGTGCATACCTTCAAAAGATGCTGGAAATAGGAACAGCGACGGTGCTGGTTCTTATTCTTGTATACCAATCTTTCAAGGATGCCACACTCAGATTGGAGATGTGAAAGCATAGATGTTATTCGTCTCTCAATTGTTTCAAATTCAGGACCCATTGAATCCTTGCAATTTTAATTCAACGGCAGAACTATGATCTAAAACAAAACAACGAACAAAAAAGTGAACACAAAATTGCAAGACTGTAGACTACAAAGTACAAAAACATAAAATAAAAAATAAAAAAGCCTATAATTTCAAGGAGTAAAGATTTTGAAAGACAATAAACTGGAGGAACAAGGCATAAACAAGTAATTTTCGTCCTCCTCCCTCGTCTTATTTAATTTTACTAACATAGTCTCACAATAAAAAAGTGCTTAGTTAGTTACATGACAATCACCGTGATGCTTGCTTCCAAACAAATTGAACTTGGAGTTATTTGTTTATATATTTAAACTAGCCACTGCATAAGAGGAATAGTATTGGCCCAACTTACCATACAGACCCGACTTGAAATTTAATTTAATGACATAATCAACACATTAATCAAAATACTTTAATACTTCAATTTAGAAGCTAAACGTAGTACATTTGGTCTTACAAATCCAAACAAAAACATTAGAAATTATTCTTTCACTTGCTCTATGATATGTAGAAGAAGTCTTTGTAATTTACAAGGCAAAAATGCACACTAATCTATATATACAATCACAGAATCACGATGCGGAGTGGAACGAATGCTCGTATTACATTTTTATGGAACAAATACTTGTATCTTTATAAGTATTGCCATCCTCCTCCCCTTTTGGCATTGCATTATTCTCCATTGGCAGAAAGCTCGCTAGTGTTTCCATTACCAAGACAATCCTCTTCTCATGCTCTTCTTGGGGTTCAATCTCCTTACTTCCCTTTCCAAATATTTCTTGTTCCACAAAAAGAATGTTCAAGATTCAATATGTGATTCCAAATTCATGTGGAAGCTTTCTCTTTTGGCAAAGGGAGATTTCTGTGCATAGAGCATTATAATCGAGCCAACGCCACATCGTTTAAACCCTCTTGCCCTCATTGCAACATCACTCCTTTGGTGCTACTGTCAATTCTGGGAACTGTTAGATCTTCAGCCACCCAATCAACTATTGCCTCTGTTGAGATGTCATGCAAGACATCGCTTCTTCAGTGCAACTGTCACTTTTCCCAGGTGGAAACAAAAATGAAAGAAATTGCACCAATAAAATATCATGTTTAACTAGTTCAAATCACATGATAATAATTATCAATCAAGTGATAACATGGTCTATAAGTTATGCATAATCAAAACAGAAAGCAAGTCACCCTGACTTTCATATGCTTGGAGGTGTGTTTGCAGTAACATCGAGCAACAAATAAAATGTTTAGAAGACAAAAGCTTGGTTAATTGTGAGATTACCTCGGGATGATTCATCTCAATCATCAAGCAAAAGTGTGTCAGTGTTTGCCACATAACCAAATCCTTTGATCTGTAGAAGCAAATTGTCTAAAACTAAAGATATAAGAGTGGAGTCACCGTGGGTTGTGTCTCTGGCAAGAAACTTGTGGATTTCATTATTCACTTCAATCCAACTACAACCTGGTTCTTTTACAACCCCACTGACGTCCATTTTTTCCCTCAACTTTCTGACATTTGCCCACATACCTTTCGATGCAAATAAATTCGAAAGCAATACATATGATCCGCTATCTGCTGGGTTACATGAAATTGCCATCTCAGCTGCATATGTTCCTAGTTCAACATGACCTGAAACTCTGCATGCACTAAGCAGGCTCCTCCATACTACTGCCGCTGGTTTTATCGGCATCTTGTCAATAAACTCCTTAGCTTCATATACTCTACCAGCCCGGCCCAAGAGAGAAACCATACATGCATAATGATCGATTCCCGGTTCAATTCCAAATCGAGACATTGAGTCAAAGTGATAAAATCCAAGTTCAAGAAATCCAGCATGGCTACATGCTGATAACACAGCTACAAAGGTGATATAATTTGGTTGCACTCCCTCCATAATCATGTGTTCAAACACTTGAAGAGCTTTTGCTGCTTCTCCATGTTGAGCATAAGTTGCTATCATTGAATTCCAGCAGGCAATGTCTTTCCAACTTGTGGAGCTAAATGCTTTGTGAGCCTCTTCGATGCTTCCACTTTTGGCAAACATATCAACTAGAGCATTTGCGACAAAGGGGTCATCATTGAAACCCATCTTTATGACCTGGTTGTGGAACTGCTGACCGTGTCGCAGACTTGCTATATTACTTGCTGCTGTGATTACTGCAGCAAAAGTGAACTCGTTCGGTTTTAGTCTTGACATAAGTAAATCTTTGTAAAGTTTGAGAGACTCCTCATTTTCCAATTGTTGGGTGTACCCAGAAAACATTGCATTCCATACTACTATGTCTTTGTCCCGTATCTCTTCAAAAACTAGTCTTGCATCCCCGGCACGCGAACACTTTGAATAAACATCTATTAGAGCACTTCCAGCAAATTCATCTATAGAAACCCCATATTTAATCATCAGGCCATGGATTTGGTTGCTTAACTCCAGGTGATATAATGATGCAGATACACCAAGAAGGCTTACAAACGTTAATAGAGTTGGTGGAAATAAACTTAGCCTCATTTCTCGGAAAAGACCCAATGCTTCATACAACTTGTCTTGTCTTGAGTATCCTTCTATCATTGCATTGTAAGATACTAAATTAATATCCGCCATAAGGTCAAAAACTTTTCTTGCATCCGTCAAGGAACCACATTTGGCATACATGTCAATCAAACCGTTTTTCACAAAATCATCATTATCAATATTGACCTTGATGGCATAAGCATGCACTTGTCTTCCCTTTTCCAAAGCCAGGAGTGAACCGCACGAATTGAGAATGCTAGTGCAACCAAATGCATCAGGTTTCCAACCCATTCTAGCCATTTCAACAAAAAGTTCCATGGCATCCCAATGGAATGAATTTTGCATGCAACCAGCAATCATTGTGGTCCATGAAACCACGTTTTTATCTACCATCCGATCAAATAACTTCCGACCCGCCTCCACTTGGTGACACTTAAAGTAAAAATCTATAAATCCATTGACCATTGAGACATCCATGTCAATTCCTTTCCTTAATACATAACAATGAATTTGCTTCCCCCCTTCAAGAAACATAAGCATCAAACAAGCACTCAAAACACTTGAAAGTACATATCTGTCTGGACAAACATCACCCTCTCTCATTTGCTTGAACAACTTTAAAGACACTTCACTTTTTCCCTGTTTCGAATACCCTACAATGATTGTAGTCCACGTCACAGTAGTTTTAACTGCTAGGCCATCAAAAAGCAACCTTGCTTCACTAATACAACCATGCTTAGCATAAAAATCAATCAACGACGTACCCACATAAACATCTTTAACATATCCACCCTTAACAACCAAACCATGCACCTGGAGTGCTTGGTTGAGACGACCCAAATGCGTGCAAGCTCTTACAACACTAGCTAAAATGTATTCATTTGGTTTCTCATTGCAACTTCTCATGAATTGGCAAAACAACACCAATGCTTCTACACTGTAATTATGTTGAGTGTACATAGAAATCATTGAAGACCAAGTAACAAGGTTTCTATGAGGCATTGTATCAAACATTTTCTGTGCATCACTTACCAGGTTCATTTTTGAGTAAGCATGCAATAGGGTGTTAATAAGGAAAACATCGTGTTGATGAAAACCCAATACCACAATTTTGGCATGGATTTTCTTATAACAAGGAACGGGAACGTTTTGTAATAAATTGGCCAATTCACGACCAATTTTCCGTTGTTCGATGATTTGAGGAATGTATGGCTGACGTGGTTGAAGAAATTGATATAATGGAGTGGAGGAGTACAAAATTTGGGTCACATTGGTTTTGTTACGGAAATTTGATTTGGATACTAATAGTAAACGATGATGTTGAGTTTGCATCATAGATACTAGGTAGATGTATGCCTTGGACCAACAACTGACACAGCACTTTCACTTTCACCAGGAAAACCAAAACCTTGCATGCTGACCTTTGCTTAAAATTGAATTAAACAAACTTCAATTGGTTCAGGGTCGAGTGTCCAATACTGAAAAATAATAACTACCAATGTAATTTAGTGTCTGTATCCGGTCTCAAACATTTAACATAATTTCGCAAGTCTTCATCTACCATTGTCGTCAATAATGGGAATAGAAAATGAAACAGAAACAAATGAGAGAGACAAATTATGAAATTATAGATGAAGAGCTAATAAAGCAAAAAAAAGATAAAATATGATAAAGGTGAAGGAATGTTGCATGAACATTCAACCTAAAACTATTGTGGAACATACACCAACTTATATAAAGCTTTTGATTTGGAGCGAGGGATTCAGTTGTAGGTTCAAGAAATGCTACTTTAGCTATTCATTTCAAAAGTTCACTGATTATTAGCAAATCACATGTTGGAATGTAAAAAGTTTATAGTTATTAAGTTTTTAAAAAATAGATATGCTAAAAATTTAGTAAAATTTTGTGGGTTAAGTGGAGTTTATAAATTCTCTTTTTCAAAGATAGTTTCAATAAAGATTTTTCTATTTTTTTTTTTAAAAGTTTTTTTT
>JBBPBR010000006.1:50794001-50804029 GCA_037974775.1 Cicer pinnatifidum
ATATTTTTATAAATTTGAATATTAATTTATTAAATAACATAAAAGTACAAAAATATCCTTGTAATAAAACATAATTTTTTTTTAAAATTATTTATTGATATTTCATTTTTAAGTTTAATATCAAATTCTATTCATTATTTGTATATTTATATTTAATTAGAGTTATTTTTTATATTTTAGATTATATTTTATAAATTATTTTCATTTTTATATTTATATTTTAAATTATATTTTATAAAAATATCTATTAATATTAATGATACAAATTTTAACTAAAGAAATAATGTTTTATATCATATTGATTCATATGAATTCAAACAACATATTATAACTACGAAACAAAATTTTAATAAACCAAACTCAAAGACAAAGAAAATTAATATCTTTCATTTAATTAATTCTTATAAAAAAACAACATTATATTTTCTTTGAATAACTTCAACTTCACGGTCAAATCTGAAGAGTTTTGGCGCCACGTCACATTGATAAAAGTAGATATCTGTTGTCGTAGACCCTTTCCTCAAAATGCTCCCACAATCCTCACTCACAAAGAGTTCCCAACTTCTCAATTCATTCATTCATTCATTCACCATTTCACCAAATTCCTTAAAACCCTAACCCTAAAACCCCTTTCAATTCAATCCCAAAACACTTCCAATGGACATCAATCACCACCTATCAGACCTTTCAATTTCCTTACAATCCATTCCCTCCGACGACAACTTCCGTTTCCACTACAACTTCCCCGAATTCAGACACCTCATCGAAGAACTCACCAGAAAATCACAATCCATGTTGAACAAAATCGGCTCCTCCGACCACATTTGGGGCACAGGTTCCTCTTTCCCCTCCGACATTGACGATGCTTATGAATGGGTTGTTAACGCAAACGAAGACGTTTTGGAACTTGTTGACGAGTTGGTGGATGAGTTTCATAGGGTTCTGAAGGAGCAAGATATGGAGGAAGGTGAAGACGGGTTTCTAAAGATTATGAAGGAGAAGAAAAAAGGTGATGAAACGAAGCCGAACGTGTCGTTTCATGTACACACTCTTAGGAAGCCTCAGTATCATTATAACCTTGTGGTTGATAATTCGAATATACCTTTTGAACATGTTTGGTTGGAGAAGAGTGAAGATGGTCAGAGGTTTATACATCCACTGGTTGGTTCATTCTATTCAATTTCTTCATAACATTTTTGTATGCTTTGCATGGGCCTGATTAAAATAAACTACGAGGTGCTTATTTAGGTCCTGTTTGGATAAACAACTTATTTAACCATTTATAGCATAAGCGCGTAAATAAAGTTTGTCAAACTGTTTTTTATATAGTTGGTTTCAAAAGTTATCTTGAATAGCTTGTAAAAATTTGCTCAAAAGAGCTTGTGGACATGTGATAAATTGTTTCCATAAACTCTCCAAAATAGACTCATAAGTGTATATGCAAGTGGATAAACTCAAGTATGTCAATCCAAACATGTCCTTATTATCAAAATAAAAATATTGTCTCATATGGTTGGTTAAGCTAAAAAAAATGAAATTTTAGAGATGGGTATTTTGTTATATTTAATTATTTATCTAATACTACAAAGCTATTTCTCTGTTTTGGCAAATAAATGCTCACAGTTTTGCTATTTTCTTATTGGTATAGCTAAATATTATTTTTCTTATTATGGAATGATATTCAAATTGTTTCTCTTCAAATGGCATATTGTTAGAATATCGCCGTCGGCTGTGGCCTCATTTTGACAGCACTTTTTTATATGTTGACCGGACATCCCATATCTTAGGTGGAATGATATTGTCCTTTGGCACACCTTCATCCTTGTTAAGTGTGATATTGAATATGTCTAGTGTTGTCCTTGTGGACTTGATAAGCCTTAATTAAATTGTCTTTATTTCAAAAGGTTTCTTTTTGTTTGGTGGGGTGGAGCATTAAATCTTGTTACACAGAAGTTTTTTTTTTTTTTTTTTTTTTTTTTTTTTTGTGTCTGGAACTTGTTTTGCATGAGCAATATGCAACTCTACACCTCTGACATGCGTGGTAAAAACAAATCTTTCATAACTTAGTTATTGTTGTGGTTGTTTTGTTAGTATTTATTTGTGTTGTTTTCAATTTTTCATTCCAGATTAACACTCTTGCATGAAAACCAATTTGTAAAGGGTTTTTATTGGACTGTTTTCTACTTTTCTTCTATCTTCACCCTCCTCTTTCACTTTTCAACCCACCTGTGTTTTCTGGTTTTTGTGCAGATTTTTGTGTAACTAAGTTGATACTCAGTTCTTGTGACAAAAATATCAAACTGTATAACATGATATTATTATATTAATTTTTAATTCTATCGCCTCTTATTTTATTGTGCAATAATTGATTTATATTTCAGGAGAAATTCTCTGTTTTAGATTTTGTTGATAAAGATAATATTGAGAATCTTGTACCAGTAAAGCCTCCCCCAATGGAATGCACACCTTTCAAGCTTGTAGAGGAAGTCAAAGGGTTGAAGGAGTTGGCTGCTAAGCTGAGTTCCGTTAATGAATTTGCGGTATAACATGAATGCTATTCATTAGGTTTTACTAAAACGTTTCCTTCATGACTTCTTCTTGCTATCCTTCATTACTTGTTATACCTCTGGGTTTATTTCTGTCACTTGGCTGTACTTTTCATTTAGAGCTTTTTAACCCTTTAGTCATAAGCTGGAAAATTTTATAACATTATAGCTTTGTCCCTAATTCGTGCGACTGTAATGGATGGCAAGAAATCAAATTTCCCACATCTACTTAACATATTGATCTTAAGCAGTGCATATCCTTGTACATTTATGGCATTCAGACATCTGGTTTTTGTTTCTGCTCATTGTGAAGAAAATAAATTCAATGAATGGAATTTCAATTCTGCTGCCTATTCAACATTTCTTGACAGGTCACAAAAAACTCAATATTCACTAGAAACTTCATGTTTTGGATATCTAATGAAATTGGATATTAAGCCGAGTAACGATAATTTTCGACATAATTGTATTCATAAATGTTTGATATCCTATTATTGTTCACAGTTACAGGTGTTACTGGCATTACCGTTTATTCACTATTGGACTTATATTCTACATTTCATGTTGCTACTTCTCATGTCCCTTTCTTTGGCTGTATCTTTTTGATATTTTTATCCTGACTT
This sequence comes from Cicer pinnatifidum, assembly GCA_037974775.1. Taxonomy (NCBI): domain Eukaryota; kingdom Viridiplantae; phylum Streptophyta; class Magnoliopsida; order Fabales; family Fabaceae; genus Cicer; species Cicer pinnatifidum. The sequence goes on from JBBPBR010000006.1 coordinate 50,797,171, forward strand.
TGAATATTTAGGTGGATTTGGAACATAATCAATATCGGTCTTTTCAAGGTTTGACATGCTTGATGCAAATCTCAACCCGGACTGAGGATTTTATTGTCGATACTCTGAAGCTCCGTGATCATGTTGGGACATACCTGAGGGAAGTCTTCAAGGACCCTACCAAGAAAAAGGTAAGATTCACACTATTGACATTTCTTTAATTCAATAGACTTGCTAGTTGCTTCTTTTCGTTGACTGTATTTATGGTTAATTAGGTCTTGCATGGAGCAGATCGAGACATTGTGTGGCTACAACGAGATTTTGGCATTTACGTCTGTAATATGTTTGACACTGGCCAGGTTTGTTTTGAAAACTCCGGATGTCAATATTGAAATTATTTCCTTTATTAATCATCAAAGGAAAAAAGCTGAATAATGATTTACATAGTTGTTATTATGTTGTGTCCTACATAAAATAGTTTCTTTGATCAGTTTCTATGGGCAATCATTTTTTTTATCAGAACTGATTTCTGTATTACCTGGTCAATTGGCCCTGTAAATTGTCCTTCTTGAAAGAACTATCCCAAAAATCAATCAATTCTTTGAAAGCATATTATTGGTATTATATCGAACAGATATCAATGGTTGTTGCAATTTATTTTTTAAACAAGTTTTCCTAGAAAAACAGGCTTCAGAAAATAATTCTTGAGCATTGTACTCTGATGTTGGATCACTTGGATGATTTTGACTTCTTTAGAGTAATTGGATATATGATATGATTGTTTTGCTTTTGCCGCAACTTGATCAAAATGCTAAAAACTAGCTCCAACATGAGATTTATGTCAATTTCCATGCTTATCCAATCTAACTCCTGTATGAGTTTCTGTATGTGAATTATACACGTTATTTTGAAATGACCATTTTATCTGTATAATAATGGTTTTTGAAACATGTCTTTGTCCCTGTGTAACCCTTTTGTTTTTACAAGATTTAATAATAATTTATTTTTCATTTTGGCATAACCTGGAAAATATTTCAGTTTTCATGCATTCATAATGTGTTGAACTAGCTCTAAAATAAATAAACGGTGAAACAAGCTCTAACGTTATGTTGCTTTTGATTATCTTTGTCATAATTCATGGTCCTTGATTGTACGTTAGTAATTTGTGTTATAATCTTCTCTTTTTATCACACAAGTGTAATATATATTTTGATTGCATTGCTCAGGCTTCTAGAGTGTTAAAATTCGAGAGATACAGCTTGCAATATCTTTTGCAACAATTTTGTGGGGTTACAGCAAACAAAGAGTATGCAGTTTTTATTTCATTTTTGTATTTATCTCCCTTTTTTCTTTCCACTGTATTAAAATAAAAGATTTGTCATTTCTATGGCATGACTATTGCTTCTATTCTTACCTACATTCTGGAAGGTTGACAATTCATTTCCTTGCAGGTACCAGAATGCAGACTGGAGAGTACGCCCTCTTCCTGATGTGATGATAAGGTGAATCTGCGTTTTGAGCTTGCCACAATTAATCTTTTCTTGATTCATCCTGTGACTGTTTAATTTTCTGCCTGTCTTCTATTTTTTCCATATTGCTGGATTTATGTTATGAACTCAGAAAAGAGATGGAAAACCAGATAGAAAGAACACACGTTTAGAGTTGTGTCATTGAAATCGGAACTGAAAAATGTGGATAAGTTTCCCCTAAAGGTCCTTCACAAAGGATCTCTCTTTTCACTTTACAGATAATGAAATTTACTGAATGGGTCACCCTAATCTGATTTCCATTATCTATATCTAACCAATCCCCTCCCAATTCCTTCTAACTAACTAATCTACTAATGGACTACCTATTAGAACTGCTGTCCTTATTCTAGTGTTATGATAAACCTAATTGCATATAATACCTCCTCTTTCCCAGAAAACCACAGACAATATAATATATAAACTGCAACTGAACATGGTTTTGGTTTATTATTTACTTTCTATTATAAGTCTAAGGTCTTATAAGATATTGACTTGTATATGGTCCCAGTGATTTTAATTACTACAATCTAAAAACTGTTGTTCTGATGATAGATATGGGAGAGAAGATACACACTATCTGCTTTATATTTATGATTTATTGAGGATCAAGCTATTTGCACTGTCCAAGGAGTCTGAAAGTTCTGATGATCCTCTGTTGGAAGTAAGTTGAGATCAAACTAGCTAAATGAACAAGTAATGTATCATTCATTGCCTCAGGCCATTGGATCCTCCTTTGTTCCCTTGGGCTCTACAACTGTTTTAATGATTAAGCATTCTGCAAACATGCCATGGTTGATCAAAGTTCGTTTAACATTTCCTTGCTAATCAAATTTTCAATTATATTGAATCAAATTGCACGACTTAACTTAATGGTTGGCTTGGCGTATCTTTTGTTTACACCTTTTTATTTGAACTTCCTGTCACTGACAGGTTTACGAGCGGAGTTATAATGTCTGCATGAAGCTGTACGAGAAAGAACTTTTGACAGAAGACTCCTACCTTCGTATAAAGGGGTTGGTTGCCTTTTTTCAATTGTCAAACTTTCATAACATGAACATTCTATTTAGAGTAGTGCCAACAACACTTTCTTATTGAGTGAAATTCACGTGGGTTCCACATAATTTATGGGCTAAGTATTGTCGGACATGATTTTCACTCTATAAGAGAGTGAGTGTTGAAAAAAGGGGTGTTAGAGTGAGTGTTGCTAGCACTTCTCTTCTATTTAAGTAGCAAGCTTTTCAAACTGCGTGTATCATTTTATTAATTTTTATGTTGAGTGTGTTTGTGTTTGTTTTGACTTTCGAAGTTTTTGCTTTACTTTTAATACCTGCCAAGAGATATAAACATAAAACCAATTACCACTTATATACAGGTTAAGAGGGGCAGGTTTTAATGGTCAGCAGCTTGCCGTTGTTTCAGTAAGTTGATAATTCATATTTTATTTGTATCACCTATTTTTTATTACTTACACAAGGAGTAGTATTTCTGTTTTTTTTTTTTTTTTTTTTTTTTTTTTTTTTTTTTTTTTTTTGTTGAACACCGTTTATGCTGTGCATATGGGTATCCCTCGTGGTATATAGTTTTCTACAAGATTATGAATTTTGGTAATCCTGACATCATTATATATAGATACCATACCATACCATTCTGATATGATATATAGTTTTCTACAAGATTTTGAATTTTGGTAATCCTGACATCATTATATATAGAATACCATACCATACCATTCTGATATGGAGATACATAATAATATATAACTATTTCCTGCATTTTGGTGTACAGGTATTGGTATTGGTACGATACCGGTACGTCCAACATTTTGAGTTATGCTGGTTTATCTGAATTTTTCTTCAACCACCTACTATTCCCCTGCCAAAATCTACACCTGGCTACAAATTTGTGAATGCTCACCATGTTGTTACAGTCTTTTTTACCCTTTCAGTTGTATCTTCTATACTGCATCATATTTTCACTGACTTATATTACTAGATTTAGAATATTATCTTTCTATCTGTCAGTTTTTATCATGATAAGTTGTTTTGGATGGACATCTAGAAACTATTGGCATTCCAAGCACCCTGCATAATACAAGTAACTCAGAAACAGAATCGAGTGTAGCATTCAACACGGCATGAACCAGTTATAGTCTCAGGAATTTATTGATAAAAATTGTCCAACATTTAAACTGATAAGATTATCACATGCATTACCCGATAGGTGGGGTGTAGTTGGTTAAGCAGTTCTTGTGGAGGAGGACCGTGGTTTGATCCCTGAAAAACACTCTTAAGGGAGGATTGAAGAGACTCACTCAAGCTGAACCTTAACACTTCAGCGAAGATTAGTTTCATAGCGGGTCCAAAGGACCTACATCTGTGGGGATACTCCATGGAGCTATTGGAGTGTCAATCCTAGTTATGGTGGTTTCCTAAAATAAATTGTATACGTCGTTTTTACTTTGGGTTTCTGTATGGTCCACACCTATGTTATTTCATTTACTCTATGTTTGTGGCTGGCAGGGGCTTTGTGAATGGCGTGATATTCTTGCTCGAGCAGAGGATGAAAGTACTGGGTTTATATTGCCAAATAAAGTTATTCTTGAAATTGGTAAATGAAATGTGTACTTCTGTAATGTACTATATTTTATTTAGAAGGTAGCCCATTTGTATGGCAACAACTTCATTTATATTTTGTCCATTTGTGTAGCTAAGCAGATGCCTGTCACCGCAAGCAATCTACGGCGATTGGTGGCGGAGAGGTCAAGGCTCCCATATGTCGAGCGCAATCATGACATCATTGTTAACATTGTCAGACATTCTATGCAAAATGCTGCTGCCTTTGAAGAAGCTGCTCTTCGTTTGAAAGAAGAACATGCAGCAATTGTAAGAAATATATTTATATGTTGTCAGTTTCTAGTATTATTACTGGGCAGAAAATTGTGGTGGCATGTCTGCTTGGTACTTTACAGGGATTTGCATTGTTTTGAGTCGCTGTTAAGTATTCTATCGTATTATATCTTGGGTGCTTATTCTCTATCCTAACACATAGTTGCATCCAATTTAACACTATTATTTCTTCTCTAACTGTTATTTGCCCAACCTGCTTTATAGGTAGATTGTTATGGTGCTTATTTGGTTTTAATTTCTTGTTTGTTTGCTGATAAATGGTATATAATCAATGATATAGATGGCAAACGTAGCAGCTGTAAAGGATGGAACTGAGGCGCCCCAATCTCATACCTCGAACTTAAAGGATGAGTGCGAAGCAAATGGAAGCATTGAAATTGAAAATGCCACCTGTGTTAATATCTCCGAGGAGTCCTTGTTTTCTTCTGACCCTGAGGAGGAACATTTTACACATGAAGATGAAAACAGACGAGTAAAAGTTAAAACTGAATGTCTCACTTCAGAGCTCCCAAGTGTCAACCATACTTTTTTTGAGAAGAATAGGGAGGATGCAAATAATAATAGTGTGAACTCTACAGTGAAGGTTGTATAATTAAAACTTCCATTTGTTTCAATTCTATTCCAACATGACCTCAACAAAATAAAAAAAGAAGCTTTTTCAAGTTTTGGCATTGTGATGAGGAGCATCAATCTAATTATTGCTAGTTGGTTGATAGGAAAATGGAATGTCTACTGGTGCTTGTGATGCAACACTGCTGGGCAATTCAGCTTCACAAGGGAAATGTTATCCTGACAAAAAGGTGAGCTTATGTCAAATATTTCTAACGATGCCTATTCAGTTTGGGATGTAAATTGATTGATTTTCTTTTTTCGTTGGTATGTTTATTTTAGCATGTATGGATAGTATGGTAATATTTTTTAGAAATGATTATTTTTTCTTCAAAACCTCTCACAAAGCTAATAAAAAAAATATTTTTTCCCAAAATAAAATAATTTAAAATTACACTGCCTTTGGGTGAGACATAGCACATATAAGTTTGGTGATTCAGTAATCTGAAGTATCTGATCAGAAATGCTTTATTGCTAAATTTGTCTCCTTATTTTAAAATTGTTGTGCGGGGTTGGTTCTTAGGTCAAGAAAAATATCAAGGTAGAACAGATTGGATCATCAATCAATCTTCCATATCATTCATTTTTAGGCAACAACGAGAAGTCAAAACTATCTGTAAATGTAGCATCGGAAACATCAAACCCACAGAAACCTCTTTCAGGTTCAGTTTCCTCGTCTAACATGGATAAGGTAGACATAGATTCAAACTCAGAGGATATGATGCAGACTAACCTATAAATCTGCATCATTCTCCTTACGGAAATTTATTTTTTGTCCACTTCAGTAAAAGGGAAGTGAAGTTGAGCAGATGCCTGTTAGAATTGTCATAAAGAGTTCAAAAATGCTTTCAGTCAAACAAGTTAGCTTTGGAGAAGATAAAGAAAATGGTTCTTCCCAGGGTGGTCTTCTGCATCTACATGACTCAGTAGTAAGAAGAGAAGTTCACAACGAGCAAACTAGATGATTGCAGGCATTTGCAGCTTTTGTATAACGAAGTGGAACTTTTTAATAGTAAAATGAAAATATAGTTATATATTATATGCTATGTAGTATGTACAAATGTATCAGAAAACTAGACGTTGTCTTTATTATTGTTCTTGAATAGAAGTGGAGCAAAATGAAGGTCCTCTGTGCTCTTCAAAACTTTTGATAATTTTTTTTCTTCCAGCAGTGACGTTATGTTTTGCTTGATGATCAGCTGAGATCCAACTTATAGTTGGGATGAAACTATAAAAGCAACCTTTTTTAAAAAATAATAATATTAAACCACCATTTTAGTCCGTAAAAGTAATAACATTAATATTTAGGTTTAATTGTAATTTTAGTCTATCTATTTTTACTAATTCACGAAATTAGTCTATCTATTTTAGAAGTCGATAATTTTGGTCTCTTTCTCTGAATTTTTAACGAAAAAAATGTTTGAAATAACGTGACATATAATATAATGATGTATAATCATTAGTATCTATAAAATTGTAATAAAACGTCATAAAAACTTATATTTTAATTTTAGTTTTTTTTTTCTTCATATTTTTAATTTAATTAATGACATGAATATTTAATGTATCTAGATGATTCTATATTATAAAATTGTATGTCACTCATTAAAAATATGTCAAATCGTTATTTTTTAATTTAAAAATATGAAATAGGAATCAAAACTGTCAACTTTTAAAATAGGAGAACTAATTTCGTGAATTGATAATAATAAATGGATTAAAAGTGTAATTAAGCTTAAAATTTATTATATTTAGATGGTTCTACATCATAAGATCGTACGTTATGTCATTTAAAATATGTCAAATTTATAATTTTTTAAAATATGGCGATTTTCT
>JBBPBR010000006.1:50804312-50820541 GCA_037974775.1 Cicer pinnatifidum
TTAAAAACTCTGAAATTTACATTATTTTGATGTTGTCTATATGTCTAATAAATTAGTTTGGTTGACAAAATCAAATTTTTAATTAGGTTTTTTTTTTTGTTTGATTTCTAAAATATTTATATACATCGTTAACATTTTTTACTTTCTTGTCAATTCCAAATATGGGTGGAGAATATCTCAATCCATGATCAATTTGATGTAATATTTTCATGTTAACATTTAAATAAAAATTATTTTTTAATAAAAATAAAAATAAAATCTCAAAACTGGTTGGAAATGACTAGCCATCAACTAGGGTAACATTAGCTAAGAGCATCCAAGTTTGACAATTACATGAAACTTACTTGCAAAGTCCTCCATTCACATGAAAGCGATTTTGAGATAATACTTTTGTCAGTATTTTCTATGATTTTGACTCCATGTTCTTTTTGTCTCTTCAAGCTTCTCTATTTTACGAATTTACAATTACAAAAAAAACAAGTGAAAGAAAATAAAAGACCTTACTAGTACTAGTATACTATTAATCCCAAATAGTGCATCAAATCAAATGACATGGTCTTATTGGTCCCAAATATTCACGAGTGATTTTTTCAAATAAGGTAAAATAAGATAATGCACATATTTTCCTACTAACGAGAGAATGTGCATTTGAATTGTAAAAAAAAAATGTGTATTTTATAAAATGATGTCCGAAAAATATCCAACCCCTTGTACAAACAATATATGAATAGACAAATTAGTCATTAAAATTATAATCGTTTGTTAAATTAATTCTTGAATTTTGTAAATTGATAAATATATCATTAAAATTGTAAAATAATTTTTTAATATTAGATATTTTGATGTGTAATTGATTGAGTTATCAACGTTTATCTTACATCAATGTCATATTCTCGAAGACAAATATGTCAATAAAATTTTGTTATCTCAAAGATAAATTTGTGAATTATAGTAGTTGTACATAGACTCATTATTGACAAATTAATCCACAAAAAATTTAAATTTTATAAAAAAATTAATTAATATTGTGATAACATCGATAAAAAATCAACGTAGAGAGATAACATATTTATTTAACATATCACGCCATAGTCTCTTAACAATAAAAATTAAAAATTAAAATATAAATTGTTTTAATTAATATTATACAATTTTAAAAATATATGTATCAAATTATAAAATTTAAAATTAATTTGACTAATCCTTACATCTCAAAGAATAAAAAACAACCTTTGTGAAGAAAAACCGGTCACTTAAAACAAATCTTCAGGGACTTAGTTGAAATATCAAGCTATCCTAACCATAATAGTGTTTCATAATTTCATTAAAACAAACAAACAAACATAATATTTATTGTACAAAATCCCGCTTCACTACACGCAGGTGAGAAAGTCCACTTGGCACATGCCACATGGTTAGCCAGTTAGCCTCTGAAGTGTAAAACCAATTCTATGACATTTGTGACTTTGTTTTAACTTTTTTCAAATTTTATAAATCCCAATCACCCTTGTTTTTTTGTTCATACATCCGGTTTTCAATTTTTCTAGACCAACAATGTAAGTGATTGCGGCCAAGAAAGTCCCAACCACATATCTCACACATCAAATTGATCAAGTCACATAAGAAATAAGGAATGTAAGTAAGTAGCTGTTTGTTTTTGGGATGACCAGCAGCTTAGGTTTAAGGAAAGTAAGCAAAAGTAATGTTAATTGACTAAACAGTTTTTTTAGTCAAATAAACGGCTATTCCATTTCAAAATAAAAATTTATTATAGAAAATTCATAAATTTTAATGAAAATAAAAATTATATAAAATTTATGTGTTTGATGATTTAAAATATTATTTTAATATTCAAATATTAAATTAATTAAATTTATCATTTATATTAAAATATTCAACAAAATAACTTATTTCAAACTTACTTTATTAGATTCTCACCCTAATTACGATATGTTGGGGATGATATTATATCTAATAGTAATTAGTAATAAAAATAGGATCTACTTGATTAATCTAGTCACACTAATGGGGTGTTTTTGGTAAATTCCTATTTAGCTGTCTATAAATCACAAAACAGGGGTCGCTATAACCGCTAGTTTCCAAAAAATCTATGGGGGCGGGAATTACACAAAAACACTGGTTTTCTTTTCTTTCTTTTGTTTGCATCTTTTTCTTTTTCTTTTTTTTTTTTATAGTTTTTTTTTTTCCTTTTTCTTCCTCTAACTTTATTGTTGTCAAGCAATGAAGTGGCACAACAAATACCATCTAAAATAGCCCATAGTTTTCATGTCTTAGATAATTCTTTTTTTTTCTCTCTTTCTATCTCTTCATGCATATTTATAACTATACACCATCTCCAATTTTAATCCTGTCTATCTTCTAAAAATCATACTTTATTAAATGTTACAACTTTTTACAACCCTCGTGTATATTTATTTACCTTCTTCCTCGTGTCAAACATAACTATTTCATTACTCTCAAAAAAATTTATTTTTTTAAGTTTCTCAATTCTGGGTACTTGAGAGATTTATTTTTCTTTTCCTTTTTTTTCACAATCCTAAAGTGGAACAAATCTATACTTGGAAGATCAAATACAAGTAATCCAGTGGGCTATTTCACAATCTCATACTTTTTTTTTTAGTATAAATAGAAGGATCGAGGTTTATTCAATTATTGAGTGGGAAATTTGGTGCACAACTAAAGGGTATTATTGTAATTGTTAGTGGTGTTTGTTGATGAAAATGGAGGTTGGTTTGGTTGAACAAGGTAGAGAAAGAGATGGACATGTTAACAAGGTTGATTATGTGAAAAGAGTAATTGCAATTGCAAAGAAAAGGAACAAGCCATATAACCGTAGGGTAGTTAAGAGACATAATGTTCCAAAGGCACTTCAAGAGCTTTTTGGTTCATGCAAGCAAACATTCAAAAGCCTTAATACTGTTCCTTCACCACAAGATGTTCACAAACTTTGCCACATCCTTGGTATGATATCATTAATTAATTATTTCTTTTTACTGTTTACTTTGTCAAGTATTATTAGAAATCTTGTTATTTCTATATGCTTGGATGTGTTTTTAGGTGATTTCAGTTGAATGTTGTGGCCTGAATTACATAAAAATTTTACAAACTACAAATTTGTCCTTCAATTTTTATATAGATTCATTTATTAAAAAAAAAAATTTGTTTTGTTTCTTTTTATAATTAAAGTATAACTTCAATTTACATTCTAGGACCTTCTATTAGGATATGTGCATTGTTTTATTTCTTGAGAAAAAAAAAATGTAATGTAATATAGCACATAATGTAATATGGATTTGAAAATTATTTTTTCTGATATTTATTTTTAATTCATAAATGTCTAATTTTATGTAATGTTATGATTCTTTATCAATTAATCAGATAACATGAAACCAGAGGATGTTGGACTAAGTAGAGATCTGCAATTCTTCAAGCCTGGAAATATTATTAAAGAGAATCAAAGGGTAACATACACCACTGTATACAAATGTGACAAATTCTCTGTAAGTATTACTCCCTAATAAAACATAATGCAATTATGGATTTATAATTACTCATTTGTTAGTTTTACATATATAATTAATATCTGTCCACTTTATTTTTTGTGCAGGTATGTATTTTTTTCCTGCCTGAAAGAGGAGTCATTCCCCTCCATAACCATCCAGACATGACTGTTTTCAGCAAGCTTCTATTAGGACAAATGCACATTAAGTCTTATGATTGGGTTGATTCTGAAGCCACTCACAACTTGTTGCAACAACCATCAAAATGTGAGATTTCTTTATATCTCTTTCATCATTTTCTAAATATATTATATGAATTTGATGTAGTTAGCAATCACAACGTCTTCGGTCAACTTCTAGGATCTATTTTTGGAGCGACACTAGATTTTTATTTTTTTTGCATTGTAATGCTATAAACTTCAAAATTAAAATTTGATCAATGGAGATCTATTCCAAAAATTTATATCGAAAATAAGAATTCTTAACTTAAGCGAATCTAGAGACCATATACTTATCGTGGGATCTATATTGCTTTCAGTCGCAAGATATGCAGTCACATAGACTATGTGACTGTAAAGATTGCGACTGCAGCCAATACAGGTCGTATATTAACTATTATTTTTAGTTATTTAAAGTTGACTGACAGTTAATTTTTGTTGGCAGTGAGATTGGCAAAGTTAAAAGCAAACAATGTGTTTACAGCACCATGTGATACTTCAGTGTTGTATCCAACAACAGGAGGCAACATTCATGAATTCACAGCCATAACTCCATGTGCTGTACTTGATGTCATTGGTCCTCCTTATTCTAAAGAAGATGGAAGGGACTGTTCCTATTACAAAGATCACCCTTGTGATGCTTTTCCAAGTGAGTCACACTTTCTCATTGCACACAACTTCCATGAGGAATGTTTGTATTTGCAACTATATTGATGTTTTTTTTAGTTTTCCATAATAAAAGGAAACTTTGTCTAAAAATAATGAAACATGGGTTCAAATATATTTCTATTGCACATTGCATATTTAACCATTATTATGAAAAGAAAAGAAAATATTAGTTTGAAATTTTAATCATTGATTCAAAATTTAATGTTTCAAATTTGAACTCCTAACAATGTACTCTTCCATAATGAATTATAAGCAAATTTTACATCATAAATTTCAAATTTTTATAATGAAATATAAGTTTAATGTAAATCACATATTTAATTTAATTTTTTTTTAATATTTTCTCAATGAATCTATTTACTTATTCGTAAAAGATAAAAGATAGTAATTTAGACATTTCAACATTTTTTTATTAAAATTACATAAATTAAATGTGAGAGTACAATTTTTTTAAGGTACATGATTTGGTCTATTTCATTCCAGAATCCAGATAGTACAATTGTACATTAATTATTAATATATGTATCTGACCATCAATGATTTATTTAACCTGCAGATGAGGAAGAGATTGTTAAGGTGAATGACAAAAATGATAGTTATGCGTTGTTAGAAGAAATTGAGATGCCAGAAAATTGTCAAATGGATGGAATTGAATACCTGGGTCCTCCCATTAATGACACAGATTTTTAGTTATAATTCCATCACCATCTTATACAAAAGTGTTTCCAACCTTTTTTCCCTTTGTGTCCATATACAAAAAAATCAATGCAAAAAGATTTTGACTCATCTAAATTTAATAACTCTCTTTATAAAATAAAGTAAATTGAATAACTCTCTATAAAATAAAGGAAGTAATATATAAAAAGGAGTGTTGGTTTTGTTCTTAACGGTGCTTAAACTTTACATTGAAAAGGAGTGTAGCTGTAATTGGTTCGTTTTTTTACTAGTTATTGCGACCCATTTTTTGTTGAGTAAAGAAAAACCATGGGCTAATTAATATGTTTGATTGACTTGTTATGGAAAATTCTTCATGTTGACAAGAAAGGTCAAATTTCTGCTGTACTCTAGTTATTTATGGGAAGCTGTCATTATCATTTACTCCTATTAACAAAAATAGATTAAATTATAATTATGCAATTCTAATAAAACGTAAATAATCTTTAATTATTAGTAAATTGGATTATTAAAAATAAAATAAAAGTTATATTAAATGATCACTAATTTAGAGATTCTATTATATTAAATGGGATATAATTGATTAATTTTTCTGAAAAAATTGAGCTAATTACTTTTATTTTATTTTAGAGGGAGTGTCGTTCATTTAATTTTATAAAATACAAAACTTAGAAATAATAAATTGGGTGGAGTTGTTTAGGTGGAAAGGGTAATGGAGCTTCTTCTTGCTCCACCCTAGGTTTAAAAATCATACATATGTTTCAAAGAAACACTTTCGGACAGAAAATAAAATCGAAATTTTGTTTAGAGGGTTTATATATTATACATAAGGGTTTTATATAAATTTGTAGTTCTTGTAAAATTATGATAAATAAATACATTTAGTAATTTAAATTTAGTTCAATTTTTTATTAGGTTTTTAAATTTCTTTTCTTTTTTGTTTCAGTCATTTAAATTATATTTGTTTGTATTATTAGTTTTTTAGATATCTTTTAAATTAAAATTTTATTTGAAATTATTATCATAAAATATTAAGATTTAATTGAAACATTCCAATAAGTTAACTTTTTAAACTATTTTCTATGTAAAAAAAGTTTAATATATTAATTATACAGTTATAATTTTATCATCTTATTTTTAAAGTTATATATTAATTTAAATTGATGTAGATAAAATTAATAAATATATATCATTTATAAGATTTGAATAATTAATATGATGGACATATTACTGTATTTGGAAGAGTTTTAAATAATTAAAAACTTTTAATTAAATTAATTATTATTAAAATTGAGATAAACAATTAATGATACAAATATAATATAATTTAAATAATCAAATCAAAATAGAATAAATTTAAATGATATAAGTAAAAATTAATTTAAACTTAAATGATTATGACTGTATTTTTCTTAAAATTATTTGTAGGATATTTTTGTTATGGAGGCCTAAGCTACCGACTCTTGGTCCTTACATAATGTTTTAGCCTCGCTTGGAATGTCAATATATTTTTTTAATGTTTTTTTATACACATGTTTACATCATTATATACAAAATAAAAATCTACAAAAGAAAAATAACTTTAAAATTCAATTTCTAAGTTAATATTTTTATTACTTTTATTTTGGATTCATGTTATTTAAAAAGTCATATTAAATTCATTTCAAATTAAAAATTCTAAGTTTTTATAAAAAATATTTTATAATATTGTAAATTCTAAATTTTTACAGAATAATGTTTTATGTGTAAATATACTTATAAAAAAGTTAAACACAATAATCAAATATGTTTTATTTTATTATAAAATAAAATTATTTGTAACATAATTACGTGTTGACAAAAAATATAACTTTTTAACATAATTAAAAACAAAATTTTAAAACTTCTCTAAGCCTAGCAACTAAATTTTTTATTAAGCTACCCACTCTCAATTTTTGTCAATGGCAGCCCTCCTTTCCACATATATATATATATATATATATATATATATATATATATATATATATATATATATATATATATATATATATATATATATATATATATATATATATATATGTAATAAATTAGATTAGGGAGTGCACTTCCATCCAAGCCTAGAACGGAACCATTAATTTTTTCATTTCTTCATCTCCTTCTTTCTCAATTTTTAAGGCAGATTAAATTGAGATTTTGAAATAACTTTTGCAAAAAAAATCCTGTAAATTTTGAATGACAAAATAAGATTTTAAAAGATTTATAAAATTTTATAAATTTGAATTTTGTTTTAAATGACGTGAATTAAGACTTTTTAAAAAATGGTATAAGAAGTTTCTGTAGATTAATTTTCTTTTTATAAGATTACAAATAACTCGTTCAATTTTTTATTAAATAGTCAAAGTTTCAAGAGCAAATAGAAATATTTAAAATAAAAAATAAAATAAAAAATATTTAAAGTTATATTTATCCTCTTTATTATTTCAGTTAAATCTTCAAATTACCAACTTATTTTTATTTTAAGGTGTTATTATCAAAGTCTGCATTACTTTTTAGATTATAACTTTAAAACAACTTTTTTTTTTGACCAAATTAAAAATTTCAATTATTACACTACATTTTTTTTCTTTCAAATTTAAGACCACATCTTTAAACATTTATGTTTGTCTGTCTTGGTGTAACATGAAACTATTCAACACAAAATCAATGAATTTTAATAAAAAAACGTCGTTGTTTATGAAGTAAATTAATTTTAATGGACTGAATTGTTAATTTGCAAATTAAGAGTACAAGATTTCTTTCTAGAAGTTTCCAATTACAGCATAACCAAAACGCATCGTTTGAGTCGTCGTTCATTGTATCTTACACAGTGAAAAGTGGAGCCCTAAAACGCACACTGTTGAACTTGAACCCAAACATCAGTGGAAGTTGGTTACAACGATGAAGGTGGTTGCACTTGTTAGCGGCGGCAAAGACAGCTGCTATGCCATGATGAAGTCTATTCACTATGGCCACCAGGTTTTTCTTTTTTTCTTCAATTTATTTCTTCCTCAATTTCATAATTGATTATCGTAATTTATTTCCTCATTTGGTGTTTCAATAGATTGTTGCATTGGCGAA
This sequence comes from Cicer pinnatifidum, assembly GCA_037974775.1. Taxonomy (NCBI): domain Eukaryota; kingdom Viridiplantae; phylum Streptophyta; class Magnoliopsida; order Fabales; family Fabaceae; genus Cicer; species Cicer pinnatifidum. The sequence goes on from JBBPBR010000006.1 coordinate 50,812,492, forward strand.
TTTGATGCCGGTTGATGATTCCGTTGACGAGCTCGATAGCTACATGTACCAAACCGTATGCGTTCCCATCTCCATTTTGATCTTTTACTATTCCAATTTTCGTATTTCAAATTTTTTCTTTGTTGTTCAATATTTGAAAATTAATGTAGGCTCTTCTTAACTTCGTTTCATAGCTGAAAAACAATAATTAACGAGATTAGGAGAAAGTTTTCATTTAATTCATTTTATACTATGTGGGAACTACATAACGTTTATAAGAATTAGTGTTATTAGTGCATTGATAATTTAGGCTTTTTTAGTTTCCAAGAATGGTAGAAATGAAGTTGCCTCTGCTTAAAAAAGTTTGTGCCCGCTCCTCTCTCTTTCACTATATAAAGTTTGATTGATAATATATTTTCTGGAGATTTTTTTTATGGCATTGTAGATATCCCTGAACTATGGTAGGAACCATTTTTGTGAAATCTTGGTGGGTTATGTCTTCCGAATTGGAGACTACAGGGTACACTTGAAGTTGAAACTGTAGGGTACAGTATTACAGAAGTTGTTGTTAGGAACCCTATAGTTGGATTCAAAAGAAATAACATTTTTATTAAAAAATAGGAAAGAATGGGAGAGAAATCTCTCCTCTCTTCGCTTCACAATAGAGTTACTGCTCTCTTCACAACTTTACTATATTCAATGATTCCCTCTATCCATACACTCTATTTATAATGTTATTCCTCTAGCTATCCAACTAACTTCTCTAACATCTCTTTACTACTCCAACTCTAATTACCCTTATTCTACATCATAATAGTTGCAAGCTAGTTGTTGCGTGTTTATGGGTAGCGGGGAAGTAGAATATAGGGATGATTTTGGATTGAATTGAAACATCGGAAGTGAAGCTTTTTTTTGGTGCAAGATAAACTTTGGACCAGATGATAATCCCTACCCTTTTATGCAAAGTTTAAGGGCGAGATGGCAGGTTTATCATCTGTGTTTGAGTTGCCAACTTGGCTATCTTGCTCTTTATTGGCACTTTCTTCCTCATAATTTTTGTTGGTTATTTGCTCTGGTAATTTTTTTCTTTTCTAAAAATCAATCAAAACTGTTAGAGGGTTGTCATCGCCTCTGCTTATATTTACTGTATATGTATTTTTGCATTCATGTTTGAAAAGTATAATTGGCTGCTCAATGTTTTCCACAGGTTGGGCATCAAATTATCACCAGCTATGCTGAATGTATGGGATTGCCATTGTTCAGGAGGCGAATACAAGGATCCTCAAGGCAAGCCTTTTAAACAAATATTTTGATAAAACCAATTACTTTGTTTCAGAGAAATCAGTAGGTTAGGTTAGTTATAGTTAATTTAAGGAAAATTATGATGAAATTAAAGTCCTATTAACATGTTATAAAGTTCAGCAGTCGATTGCTTACTTGCCAATTGCCAATCATGTGCTAATGATTATAAATGAGATGGAAATACATCATATATTTTTATTATCAATATCAATGTTATACCACTATTTTCCAAGCAAAATATAGTTTTTCTATCTGGGTGCTTCTATCTACTAGAATGAATCGTCTTGTCATTTTGTGATGACTGTCTGTTATTGTCTTACCTTTGTGGAAATGACATAGCATCTCAGCTTTTCTAACAGACAATAAGATCATCACGTTGTATTCTGTACGTCTCCAGAATATATGAATTTATTTAATATTTTGTTTTATCCTGTAAATGATATCTTGTTGATAGGCATCTGGAGCTTGGTTACAAAACAACTCAAGGTGATGAAGTTGAAGATATGTATATTTTATTACGTGAAGTGAAAAGGCAGATACCCTCAGTTACTGCAGTGTGTTCTGGAGCCATAGCATCTGACTATCAGAGACTACGGGTGGAAAGTGTATGTTCAAGGTTAGGCCTTGTATCTCTGGCATACTTATGGAAACAAGATCAGTCCTTGCTCCTACAGGAAATGGTAAATTGTGTTTTGGGATATTTGCAACATAATTGATTGTATCACATGTATGCAATTGTTTAAGTTTATGTGCGTAAGTGAATTTTAATATTTTCTCCATTTGTTAGATAATTCTAACTCCATTTTTGTCCTGACCAGATTGCAAATGGAATAGAAGCTATAACTGTGAAGGTATAACTTGTTTAATTTCGCTTTTTATTAATTATTGTTCCTTTTTTTTCATTTGTTAATGGAAGGAAATTCTTATGTTCCTATCATATGGTTGTTCTTACTTGTCATCCATGTAGAAAGATCTTTCTGTTGCTTTGATGATATTCAGTGTCTTGATTGATATCATCCAAAAGTTCCATGATATGCTAGTGCTTCCATGTAATCTTGAAAGTAGGGTTGCTTTGAATATATGGTTGGTGAGTATGAGAGATCTGCAGCCAAAATATGAAAGGGTTATTCAAGTGAAACCATTTCCTTCTACATAGTAATTGGCTTGAAGTTAGGCTTTTAGATAAAGGGAAATAACAAGAGTTTTAAATATTATAATTTTTTGTTAATAACTTGAGAGTAGATTGATACAAAAGACTACACACTAACCCTATTCATAGGGATACATACACTCATAGTCCAAAACAAATAGTAAAATCTGGAAACAAATCAATCCTAATAGATAACCTAAGATATTCTAATATTGGAAACTAATCCTTGGAGGCATTTTATTATATTCTAACAGAAATCAACTTGTTTTTGCAATTGTGAGTACTTGAACAACTGTTATTTTGGAGTTTAATTCTTTATCTATTTTACAAGGTAGCTGCCATGGGTTTGGTTCCTGCAAAGCACTTGGGTAAAGAAATAGCCATATTAAATGCTTATTTGCATAAATTGAAAGAGTATGTCTAATATGTTCAGTCTTCCTTTTTCCTTGTGTAAATCTGTATAAATTATTTGAAGTTTACATGTTGTCATCATTCTATGGTGTTTTTATATTTCCGTAACTCTTTTTTGCAGGTCATATGGAATCAATGTTTGCGGTGAAGGAGGGGAATATGAAACATTGACTCTTGATTGCCCGCTCTTTATTGTAAGTTCATACCACCATTTGTGTTGTTAGCTGAGAATTGGTTTTGTTTCTGGGTCTACCATTGCTTTTATTCAGTTTGTGCCTTGGCTGGTCCACTTCACATCCTTAATTTGGTACTGTCATATGATCTTTAGTTGTCCAAGGCTCAATTTACCCTCATTCATTTTCAATGTCTGTTCTGTGTTCCTACCAATCTTCAGAATTCAATCTTGTAAATTTATTATTAATTGTGCCTCGAACTTACAATCAATATTTTTCGTCTGTTATCTATACGTTCCTTAAATTTTTCAGAATGCTCGCATTGTGCTTGATGAATATCAAGTTGTGATGCACTCTTCAGATTCCATAGCTCCTGTTGGGATCCTTCATCCCTTGGCATTTCATTTGGAAAATAAGGAAGACATTCAGTTTCTAAATACACAAGACAAAATACATGAGATTTGTATGCAGAAATTAGGGTCTGTACTTGAAGTGGATGACGGTCAAGAAAAATTTGAAGCCACATGCAAGCCTGTTGATTGTGCTGATCCAATTGATGACATAGAACATAAATTTAACATTTCAAGAACAAATAACAAAAGCACGTTCTCCATATGTTGCTGGTTGCAAGACTCATGCAATGGTCATAATTATTCATATATTTTAAATGATTTAAGTTGTGTCTTACTCTTCCACATTATTTTGTTCTTCAACTCATATCAGTCTTATTTCTTTATAGCAGATTTGCAGGAAGATTTAAAGATTATTTTGAGGAAAATTGAATCACAGCTAGCAAGCTTTGGTTTTGGCTGGGAGAATGTTCTCTATATTCACCTTTACATTGATGACATGAATAAGTTCTCCGAGGCAAATGAGACATATGTGAAATTTATAACACAGGAGAAGTGCCCATTTGGTGTCCCATCCCGCAGTACAGTTGAAATGCCTCTAATTGAAATGGGCTTTAGTAGAGCATACATTGAAGTTTTGGTAGCTAATAATAAAGATAAAAAGGTTTTGCATGTGCAGAGTATTTCCTGTTGGGCACCTAGTTGCATTGGGCCATACAGCCAGGTAAACCCCATTGCTACCAGTTGTCAACTATTTATCAACAGAAAAGCAAGATTACATATATTATAATATCTATATCCTGCTTCATTATATTATTGGGAAAATTGATATGGGACACAGTTGATAGCTGTTGAAGCATAAAGGCTGCTTATGGTCGATTCAAGTTGATTTAGGACAAACCTTCATTTTGTGTTTCTTTAATTTGATTAACTTCATATATAGGAACAGTTTATTCTTTGAAATGTTGGTATTCTTTATAGAAAGGGCAATTTAGTTTTGCTGAAATCAATGCGAAATATTCTGGCATTAGACCGAAAAGTATCGTGTCAGTTTCAATTATTATATCAAGTGACAAGATTTAAAATAATTGAAAATAGTTTAATTGAATTAATTATTTTTTAATCATGTAAATGTAAAAAATAAAATGCATTTATTCTTTTTGTGTATAAATATCAAGGATGTTAAGTGCTCTCACTCAAGCAATTCACAGAATGTGTAGAAGTTTGTTGTTAAAGTCCTTTAAGTGAAGTACATATGCCTGGAGTGTGTTTAAATTAATTTTGGTTGATCCCCAAATATTTGGACTATTACCTTGGTGTTTCTGGCTGTAGTCTCTGCCTAATACTGTCAGTTGTTTTAAACTCAAAATGAACTAATCCAACCACACAATAATACTTTAACTCCTTGGCTTTTATTTCTTCATCCCTAAATATGTTAGGGTATTGCAACTCGGGAGTTGGGGCTGATATTAGGGTGTTCGTATTTAAAGAGGAAAACATGAACAATAACAATATAATTGAACTAAATTAGTTATCCGGTGACTCTTCTGTTCTTTCTAATGCTTCTTTACTTGCAGGCGACCTTGCATGAGGGTATACTTCACATGGCTGGTCAACTGGGCCTTGACCCTCCTACAATGAATCTTTGCAGTGGAGGCCCTGGGGTTGAACTGGAACAGGCACTGAAAAACAGTGAAGCAGTGGCAAAATCTTTTAATTGTTCAATATCAACATCTGCTATTGGTTTTGTTATATACTGTTCTAAAAATACCTCATCATTGGAAAGACTTGATATCGAGAAGAAACAAGAAGCAATACTCAAACAGATGAAGATCTCTGATTTAGAGGAAAGCAAAACATACAAAACAATAGAACCCATATTTCTTTATGTCCTTGTTCCTGATCTACCTAAGAGGTACCGTAGGCTATATCTGCGTCATGTTTGATCACAAATATTAATACTTTCTTTGAGCTACAACTTGTCAAGAAGGCTCATTCATATATATAGGTTTAGAAATTATAATTTGCTATCTTATTCATTTCAAGTACGTTTCCTTTGCTATCTGCTTATCTTAGGTTTCATTATTTTAATATTGTGAACCTATATGGGTTCAGTGCTCTCAAAATAACTGCAAGTTAAGCTGCGCTGAAGGGGAAATTAAAAAATACAATAGAAAATGGACACTTATATTGTTCTGTGATTTGAGTCATTATTCAAATCTGTGTAATCTGGATTTTTTTTGTATTCCATTTTTAACGAGTCCTTGTTTTTTTTGTATTCCATTTTTCAGAGCATTTGTAGAAGTGAAGCCTATTCTTTATGTTAAGGATGGTGCAGATATAGAAATTACGACAATGACAGAAAGGTCTTCTTCAAAGACATCATGTTATTGGGGTTTCAAGCAGGAAAGTTGGCACGATCATTGCATTCAGAAATGTGTGATTCCAGGAAAGATATGTGCCATTATATTGTCAATCACAAGTGAGCTGGCTGCAAAAATATGTTACAACTCTATGCCGGCTGATTACATCAATAATAATGCTCAACATATTATACCTAAAGCACAGATGGAACAGTTATCAAAGTTCTGCATTTATCTTCTTGACAAAGTTATAACAGATAATGACTTTGCCTGGGAAGATATAATGGTTAGTATATTTATCAAAATATCAAATACCAAATTAATTATTTTTCCATTGTTCCAATCATATTTTAGTTGTGCGTACAAATTTCCTGTTTTCAAAATGACTTTTTCATTGATAACCTCCATTGTGGATTGTACTTTCTTCCTTGATGGTTGAGGGGAGAGAGATAATTTAGATCCAGATAACTTATGTGGCTCCTCATGTTCTTTTGATCTTAAAAGGTATACATAAATTTTTGGGTAAGGGGAAATGGATTCAAAATAGGCTATTAACGAAAGACACAAGCAAAATATGATAATCTTAAGATAAAAGACTGGTGATCAGCTTTATTCTACTCCCCCTTTTGTTTTGCATGGCCCTAATCTTTCTCTGACAATTTATCATTGCGAATTCTCTTCTCATGTCATGCAGAGTATGAGGTTTTATGTCCCGGTAAGCCTTCAAATGTCAGTGGAGCTATTACAGCCTATGTTCAGCAAGGCACTCATTGAACTATCTGAAATGAGTCAGAGGAAAGTTAAAAAATTTGAGGAGCCAATCTTCAACATAGTTCCTGTCGTAGGTGCTGGGAGGGCTGCATCATCCATGGATGATGTAGTGACCTGCGAATTACTGGCTCGGAAATCCTGAGTACACCAGCTGATGTGCAAGGTTTTTCTTTTCCCCTTTTAAGTTTTCAAATTTAGATAAACCTTATTTTTTTAATTAAAAAAAATTTCAAATAGGATTCACTAGGATAGGTTGGTGATTAGGATGGAATTGGAATCTACTCATTTAGCCATTTAAGTTCCTGTTATGAGGGTGGTGCTTGAAAAAGTTGGGCAGAGCAGACCATGCAATGATCTTCCCCAAGGTTTGATAAAATCTTGGAGTTACCTTTTAAATTTATGAATTACATAGAATCGGTAAATTTATCAAATTTAAGAGGTGTATTTGTTCAAAATGTAATCTATATAGATATAGGTGTACTGTAAACCCAAACTGTTGGTTTTCTTTTTGGTTAATCTTATGTATAAGATGTTTTTCATCCACTTTTGTTATTGCACATTTCAATATTCAATTTGAAGTAATTAATAAAAGAAGATTGTGTTTGGTTCGGAAGCCCATCATTAAGAAGAATGCTTGGTTTATTTAGGATTGAGGTTTGGATTAGATGTGCAAGGAGATTACTTTTTCTTCCCCAATACCAACTTGAAAGTGTACATCCGAAAAATTAGCAAATTTTATACATTCGGATGTGTTTGTGGATAATGTGTTGTTTAGATGCACACTTCTGAAAATATGAAGGGTTTTTAGTAGCGAGGAAGGAGGAAAAGTGGTGCACAATGTGTGACCTAGCGTAATAAGTTGCCTAAATTATACACGTTTACAAGTAGAATATTTGGTGCGTTGGACACAATTTTAGTTCTTATTTTTTCTATTTACTTTAGAGGTGCAAACTAAGGCCACGTTTGGAAATAAGCGTGCAAACTACAGGGTGGAAATTGGGATATTGAACTTGGTGTCGATAAAGTTCGATTTCCAACATGAGCATAATACTAACCATTTTAACATTGACTTCCAAAGGGATATAAGATTGATTTGAGAGAGTTAAGAAATGAAGGGACAAGGGAGATCAGAAGTTCCATCTCCACTTTCAACATATTACTAATTACTAATAATTTTTGACGATATTAACATTACTAATTTTAGTTATTTCGATGAAAACACACTTTAAAAAGAAAAGTATGTGCATTTATATATATTTAGGCCAATTATATGTCTTCTCTAATGAGAATGAATTTACTATTTTCGTAAATAAGTTTATTTCTTTGATATAAGACAACCGGATAAATGAGTTAAGTGTAGTTTTTCTGCTGTAGAAAATGTATAATTTGAATCGACTTAAATTGAGATATGTTTTTCTACCTTGAGTTATCTTTAGTGATTTTGTATTTATTTTTCTCTTAATTAATTATTATTTTTTATTTAATTAATTTTAAACATCAATTTTACTTTAAAATATACTACAATTACCGAAGATAGAGAACACTTAAATT
>JBBPBR010000006.1:50826233-50848035 GCA_037974775.1 Cicer pinnatifidum
TAAAATATCTAAAATTTCATGTTATATACCAAAATAAAATACTATTTTATTTATATATTAAGTCGTTAATTTATCTAAAAATAAGTTAAATGACTTATTTGAATAAATTAATAAAAAATAGTCATTTAAATAAATTAATAAGTCTTACTTAATTTTCTATAATATCATACTTAGACTTAAAAATAAATTTATGACATATAAGAGATCAAACTTAGGTATTGATTTTTTTGTATAAGATGAAATTTAAAGATTTTGCAAAGTTTAATTTGACATGGCTTATTTGTACATGTAATCATAATTAACAAAATATCGTAATGCTTAAATTAATGTTATTGTTTTTCTATTAGTTGTTATTTATATAAGAGTTTAGGATCTTTTGAATTTCTGCAAAAATAAGATGTTTTAATTTAGTCATTCAAAAAAAGTATCCACTTTAAGTTCCAATTTTACTATTTATAGAAATTGTTTTAAGGGACTTCAAAAAATATTCATTTTTGTCAAAAATAATATCCATTTTTTTATAAAAAAATTCCAAAATAAAGACTAAAAGAAAAATAAAATCTTTTAGAATTTAAAGAAGGAATTTCTATTGAGGGCAAGCTGTATTTCCATTCGACCATCCTTCCCGGACAAAAATCCAACTCAAACTTCCAATATGCTAAGAAACATATATTTTCTAAGGATAATTCCCAATTAATTAAATTTAAAATAAGCAATTTGGACATGGTTGTTGCAACTTGTTCCTACAACAAAATATTATCATGTGTAAATAAATATATGTCACTATTATCATTCTTCCGTCTTCCTTTTTTTAATGTTTAAACTAGTTAGACAAACATTTTTTATTCGTGGTAGGATGTATATAAATAATCCCAACAGATTTATGCATAACACCATAATGCTGTAACCACACCAATGCTATTTTTTAATTAGAATCCACACAAAGGATATTGCAAGTGCCAACTCCAATATGTTTGGCTCAAGCACTCTACTTGTTTAATAGGGTATTGGTAGTTAAAATAAATTTTACATTCACTGAATATAAATTTTTAGTTTTATTATTTCACTACAAAAAGTTAAAATTGTTATCAATAAATAACTATCCAACCAACGGTGTAGGATTGACTCTCAATATAAGTTTTTTTTAGAGTGATCTTGTCTTGTCATTAAACTTTTTATATTAATTTCAACTTGAGTTTAATATAAAAAATTAGATTAAATAATATATATTTAGCTTAAATATAATTTTAATTTTTTATCTATTATTTTATATTCATTTTAGTTCTTTTTTATTTTTTATTCTTTTTGATTATTTATCTTTTATAATTAAGTAGTGTATTTTAATCATTTTTATCATAATTTTTTAAACAATTGTATAATTATTGCCATGAAAATCTTGAGATACGTATATTAAACTAGTTGTAAAGTTAAGTGAATAATTTTAATAAAATAAAAATATATTAAGCTATGATAAATGTTATTCTTTTAAAAGAGTTTATGTATGTTTCAAAACATGTAAGAATAATTTTTTCAAGTACAAACTTATTATTGAGTTAAGTGAATGCTTTTTTAATTAAAATTATATTTGATACATATTGACAATTGTTATAAGGGATTTCAATAACCGAACAATGTTATAACTTTTGTCGTGATTGTAACAAATACTAGAATAAACAACTTATAAAATATAAATGGTTGTAAGTTAATTATGATAGAATTTATTATGACAAAAAAAAAGATAAATGATCAAAATAAATATAAAAAAAATAAATAATCAAAAATATATTTAAACCTATATATTTTTACATTGTTGTCAAATCATAATCAATTATGTAAATGATTTTATAAATAGTTATACAAAAATCAAACATTCCTATAGTTTAATGGTTGTGATTGATTATCGATTTAAAAACTCTAATTGTGTATATATACAAATTACATTCAACTCTACTTTTAGTTTAATATAAAAAAAATTGACTAAATTATATATATTTTTGTGTGTGTGTTTAAATAATTTATATTTGAAGCTGGGACTAAATAAATATTTCTTTAGATCCAGGGTCCCCGCTGTGGCACCATATGAACTCAAATCATGATTGGTTGAAATATCGATTTTATTTTTTACTCTACTAATTGCTTAATTAAGATAAACATATTTGGGGTGTTAGTTCAGTGATGATGAAAGTTTAGTCTTATAATATTAAATTATTAAATTCAAATTTTCTTAGTAAAAATTTTAAATTGATTATTAGTATCATTTTGATTTAATAAAAAAATATAATTTCTTAAAATTTTTCTTAAAAGTAAAAGAAATAAGTCTTTACAAATCAAAGTAGTTGGCGCAAAAATGTATGTGAATATTATAAGTTTTGGAGTATCAATTTGGAGTGATTCTCGCAAATAAAAATGATAAGTAAACATTTGTTGAAACATAAATCACCTAAAATTAAAAGTTCTGTCTTAAGAATTTCACACAAAGGTAGATTTAAAATAATAAAAAATATTTATTCAATTGAAATTAAATAATTTAAATTTAAAATCTCATTCTAATTTTAAAATTTGAATTTAAATTTTTTAAATTGTCCGACATCAATCAAACGAGTAACAATCTTAAATGCATCAATTCGAGATCTAGTGAATCTAAAAGCCATAACAAGACACTAGTTCAAATTCTTAAATAAAAATTGAGGCATAAAATTCTTAACTCTAAAAGTTGGTTATTATTATTGTCAAAATAAAAAAAGTAGGTTATTGTTAACAAAAAAACAATAGCATGCTTTCACACACATGGTGTTAGCTAGCATAGTACTAATTTAATTTACAACATCCATTATTTTTAAGTTTGTGTCAGCTTACTTTTCCTTTAAGAGCATACATTGTTTTCTGACGCGGATTCCTCAACTTTTTAGATGAAACTTACCAAAAACATTATAACTTCAAATTAATATTTAAATGATCAAAATAATCTTTAAAAATATGACTTATTACTATAAAAAATGTCTAAAAGATATAATTTATTGATCATTATAACATTAATAAAATGAGAATTAATTTAAATATTTAACTGAATTAGAAAATAAAATGATGATACGATAATTCTATAACTCTCACATTCTTTCAATATTTCATTGATTGATTTCACCGTACCAAATTGACATGACATAGAAATGAAACATCAACTATAGTTGGTTACTAGTTAGAGACATAGAAAAAGCAACATTAACTTAGATATGAAATTGAGGGACCAAACCAACAAGTGGTAGTGTGAGAAAGCATAGGCTTACCAGTACTTGAAAGTGAAAGCTTACATTACTACTCAACTCTAAGCCAAAGCTAACTTTAGCAAAATTTCCATCCCAAAATCATGACAAAAGTGCCAAATTTAGGAGTTATTTTAGCTTATCTATTCCCATAAGCATGTGGAAGAGCTTATGAAAATAGATCTATAAGCTATTTAGTTTATAAAATTGATTTTATTTATAAATAAGTTGAGAGTAAAATAATTTATATTTAGATATATTAACATAAAATTTTATTGAACAATAAATTTTATATAATAATCATATCTGAATTTAAAAATTACAAATTTTAGATTTAAGTTAGAATTAATCTTAAAGACAAAATTAATTCTACAACAATTAAAGATATTAAAATTAATTTTACATCTCTAAAATTAATTTTGACTCTTAACAAAATAGATTAATATCTTTATCCAAAAAGAACCTAAAGTTAATATGCTGAAGTTAATCTTTAAAGGTTAAGAATAAAGGGTCTCCTTCATTGCAAGAATCTTTCTTTATCTTTCTTCCTTGTGAGAAAACTACACCTTCCCTTTAAGGACCTTCCAGACAAAGAAATTATTAAAAAAAAAAAAAAGAATTTGAAAGGTAGAAGAAGAAAAAACATTTTCCAAGGAACAAAACAAATGGAGGAAAGGAAAGTTGGCAACAAGTCATTTATGACTGAAAATGATGAAATGTCAGTTTGTGTTACAGAAGAAAACAGTATGAATTTTGGTATTTTCTTCACTTGATTTCATGCTTCAACCCTTATCATTACCAGCTAACAAAAGCTGACACCTTGGAAGAAAAAAAATGGCTTCTATGCTTCACTAGGATTATTTGGAGACTTGTTCTTGTCCACTTTCTCAATGTATGGATGAATTTTATTTTATTTTTTAGATCGTTTTTTAAACTGTGGTGGCATATGTTAGTTTTTAATTATATATAAGTTTTTGTTTTCTTCCCTTTATTTTTTAGTTACTTTTTTGTATTTTTCTCTCCCCCTCTTTACTTTTATTTTTCCAAAAACAAAAATTTCGTTTATTTGTGGAACAAGTCTGCTGAAAATAATTTTTTCATTTGAGAGTTCTTTTTGGTGATCTTGGTAGCAAATAATAAATATCTGCTACAAAATAAATAATAAAAAAAACAACTATTTGCTTGGTTTTGGTTGAAGCATAAAAGAGAAAGTAGAATCTAAACACTAATTTTCATCCAATCTTTTGAGGAAGCTCTTCAGTTTCATGGTTTTGTGTTATAGCTGAACTTCTCTAGTACTTTTTGCTGATTTTCTGTCAAATAATGAATTTGTCTAAGACACTATCAACCTTTTTTTTTTATTAACTCCAAACTTTTAACTGAGCTGATTCTTGCAAATTTTTTTATGTCTATTGAAAGTAACATAACATAATTTGTTGTAATTGCAGGGTTTCTTCATGTGCTTCCAAGCTTCAATTTTAAGAGAATTTTAATGGTTTTTTCAATGGCAAATAAAGGCCATTACTGTTTGTTTCTGTTGTTGGTTACTTTTTCACTTTGTGTATATCATTCAGAGCAACTTCAATCCTCACACACTCAAACCCTTTTAAGAATTCAACAACTATTAAACTTCCCTTCTTCTTTAAGCAATTGGAATAACTCCACTGACTTTTGTAACACAGATTCAAATTCTTCATTCACTGTGGTATGCTATGAAGACACAATAACACAACTTCACATAATCGGTCAAAGAAAAAATCCAACACCTCTCCCTAAAAATTTCTCAATAGATTCATTTGTCACAACACTAGCAAAACTTTCTACATTGAAAGTTCTAACACTTGTTTCTCTTGGTATATGGGGTCCATTACCGGGTAAAATCGCCCGCCTTTCGTCTTTGGAAATAGTTAATATGAGTTCGAATCATCTCTACGGTTCGATCCCTATGGAACTTTCGTCGCTTACAAATCTTCAAACTCTAATTCTTGATGAAAATATGTTTTCTGACCAGCTTCCTATTTGGATTGATTTGCTTTCAGCCTTGACTGTTTTAAGTTTAAAACACAATTTGTTCAATGGATCGCTGCCGAATTCGCTCGGTAACTTGGAGAATTTGAGAATTCTTTCACTTTCTCATAACAAGTTATATGGTGTAGTACCGGATTTGAGCCACTTGAGAAATCTTCAAGTACTTGAGTTGGATGGTAATGCCTTTGGACCTTTGTTTCCTAAGCTTGGTAACAAGTTGGTTACTTTAGTACTAAGAGATAATAAGTTCAGGTCTGGTATTCCTGATGAAATGAGCTCATATTATCAGCTCGAGCGATTTGATATATCATCGAATACATTTGTAGGGCCATTCCAGCCTGCACTGTTGTCACTTCCTTCTATTGGTTATCTCAACATTTCTCAAAACAAATTAACTGGAATGCTTTTTGAGAATCTGTCTTGCAATTCTAAGCTTGAAGTTGTTGATTTATCGTCGAATCTTTTGACCGGGAGCTTGCCTAAATGTTTAGTTTCGAATTCGAGTGATAGGATTAGGACTGTCTTGTATGGTAGAAATTGTCTTGAGACGATGAATCAAAATCAGCAGCCGCCACCTTTTTGTCATACGGAAGCTTTGGCTGTTGGAATATTACCTGATACAAAGAAGCACAAGAAACAAGTATCAAAGGTAGTTCTTACCCTTGGTATTGTAGGTGGTGCTCTTGGAGGAGTAGCACTTGTTTTGCTGATTTTGTTTATTGTTAGAAGAGGAAATGGTAGAAGCAAAATGAAGAATCCTCCAACAAGATTAATATCAGAGAATGCAGCTTCTGGATACACCTCTAAGTTGCTTTCTGATGCAAGTAATCCCTCTCTCTCTCTCTCTCTCTCTCTCACACACACACACACACATAGAGTAAATACTTGTTTTAAATAGGATTAATGATTATAATTTTTTGTGACATTGTTAGTGAAAAATACATTTGTTACATGTTTGAGGAAAATAATTTTGGCATGAACAAGAAAAGATGTGCTAGGCCTTATTATATATTTAGTTTTTAAGAATTTCTCATGTCCTCGTTCGTATCATACCAGTATCCGGGCTTCACCATTGGTAATTATTTTATGGAGTTGATGAAATATGGATAAATCATGTGTCATTCATACATTTTCTTGTCACCTTTTGAATATAAATTGACAAACTTGTTTTTTTTGTGAACATAAAGGATATATATCTCAGACAAAGAAGTTTGGAGCCCTTGGGCTGCCAAACTATCGTAGTTTATCATTAGAAGAGATTGAGGCAGCTACAAACAACTTTGACACAGCGTCTTTAATGAGTGAAGATTCTTATGGAGAGGTATGCCACTTCCACATTCTCACAAATTATGTTGTATATTAGGAATAGTATTTCTTTGAATCATGTGCTTTATTAGTGAAGTGTTCATTGGGCTTCCTAGTTTTGATGTTTCAATGTTGTTACATGAAAATATAATGTGCTATCAAATGGATTATTCTATAATATACAATATCAAAGTTCCGTTTGGATTAACTTATTTGAGTTTTTCTATTGTCTTGAGAGGCCGTTTAAGAGGGCTTATGAAAACAGGTTAACTTCGATTTATTTTTTTTTATAAAAATAGCTTAATCATAAGAACTTATATGATACAATATCAATGCTTATTTCCACTTCTTTAAATTCATACAAAATAAAAGATCATGGTATCACAAAACTAATTTGATCATGCAGTCATGATTCAACTTTTTTCCATTGAGCATGAATTGTTGCTAGAATTTCCAACTTTTATCTCTTTAGTTACGTTTGTGTGATGAATGTGTTCTTATATGTCTCAGATGTACAAAGGTCAGCTGAAGAATGGATCCTTTGTTGTTATTAGATGTATCAAAATGAAAAAAAGATACAGCACTCAAAACTTCATGCACCACATGGAGCTTATATCAAAACTTAGGCATCGCCATTTAGTCAGTGCTCTTGGACACTGCTTTGAATGTTCTTTAGAAGATTCAAGTGTCAGCAAAATATTTCTTGTATTTGAATACATACCAAATGGCACATTAAGGAGCTGGACATCTGGTAATTCATTGAAAAAAAGCTACTGCTTTATGAGATTCAAGTTTCTTTTTTTATAAGCAAATATTAGTTGTTAGCAAATTAGTGGTTATGTTAGTTTCTAAGGTTTGAATATTGAAACTTCTAGTTAGAACTCCTTCAATGTCCTTGAGCTCACCATTTAAACTACCTACATAGACCTAAGATTGAAGTTTGTTAACAAAGTGTTAGAATAAAAAGAAAGCAAAGAAAATGATCACTATATGATATTCCATCAAGGTTTTAAACCGCAGTTGCAATCCTTGATAATGCATCGAATCAAAACGAAATGAGGCTGATGGGGTCTCAATTGTGGTCGCTTATATATAAAAAATGTTAGACCAGCAACCCTGGTTCAAAAGTAAATAAATACGAAAAACGCAAATAAAGAACATGCGACATTTGATGCATCCAACCATTATGCCTACGTATCCGACTACAGAGCGGCTCCAGTACTTTCTATTATTCAAGCTTAGGGGTTTATAGAGTACAACTTGTGTTTAAATACTACAACTCGAGCGACCTGCCCATCTATCAGTAAACTATCATCCATACCCAACAAAAAAAAAAACTTAGATGTAGTTGTTTATATCACATAAATCTTTTTAAGCAATGGATTCCATTGGTAGTAGCTGAAAAATTATTTTTCTCCTGCCTCTATTCTAGTGATCCTAATATATGATTTACATGAAGTTCAAAATTTGTTTTTGAGGAGGCAAATACCATTAATATCCTCTATTGAACCAGTCTTTACTCTTTTCAATATTATGTAATGGAAATTTAAGACAACAATGTCATTTGTGTTATCCTTTGTCCTGACAGTTATTGTGTCACATATTTTTTGACAGATGGACACACTGGAAAATCTCTGAATTGGGCCCAACGCATAGGAGCTTCAATTGGTATAGCAAAGGGAATCCAATTTTTGCATACAGGAATTGTTCCTGGTGTATATTCAAACAATATCAAAATAGAGGATGTTTTATTGGATCACAGTCTTGTTGCAAAAATCACCAGTTATAACCTGCCTTTGTTATCTAACATTGGAAAGGTATGAAAATGATAACAATTATGAATTATTCTATTTTGTTTGATGGTGAAAAAAAAATATGAATAACTTTTGTCTCTTGTTTTCCTTCATAAAAAGGCTTTTGTTGGTACTAGTTCATGTTAGTCAATTATTGCAGGTTCGGCATGGAAATTCATCCAAACATTCTGGTATCAATAAAAGGTGCAGTTTTAAAAATTTAAATACAATTTCTGATCATGAAAAATAGAACTCATCTTATTGTAATTTTACATACCATATGATATGAGGTGCACATAGTATGATAGGTGGTCTACCGTAGATCAATACTTCAAAGTCACTCGAAACTCTAATGATGATTGATGACACTATTTAGAAGTATAAGTTAACGGTCATCCTGGTCTTTACGACTAAGACAATGACTCGATATATGTCGGTTCGATAAAAATAAGAGAAACCAAATGTGTCTCGCAAAACTCAACCTGTCGAACTGACATCAACCAGATCATTATCTCAGTCATAAACGAGGAGAACTGTTAACTTATACTTCCGAGGAATATTGCCGATTGTTGTTAGAGTTTTGAGTGACTTTTAAATAATGGTCCAAAGTGGACCGTCATAAAATTTGCCTATGGTATGAATGGAAATATCACATGTAAAAAAATGTTTTAGATTTTATTATTACTAATGCATGTGTGCGTGCTTTTGTGATATATCATAAAAGTGCATGCTTGATTCTAAACTTTAATGAATTATGTTGATTTGTAGTGGGAAGCATGAAGATAAGTGTGATATATATGACTTTGGAGTAATACTACTGGAACTCATTCTAGGAAGGACAATAAAGACAACAAATGATGCAGAAGCTTTTAAGGATCTGGTAATAACAGGAACTCTTACGGAAACTAGTAGCTTTTCTCTCTATTGATTTTGTTAGCTATGAAATCAACAAATCTATAAATGCATACACAACCTTTGTTTTGAACATTTTTTGGTGCAATTGTTTTGAACTATTATATATGGACATTCTATCTCCACCAAGAGTTCTTAAATGTCAAAGAAAATCTTTTTCGCACTTAACAAACAGGAATATGAAACTATAAAACTTTGGTAATAAGCAGTGTTTAAATACTTGATGACTTGCTCTTAGTGTATCAAAGTAAAAACGATAAGATAGCAAGACAATGTTGTTTTATGAGAGTTTTAGAAAAAAAATAATGAGACCGTACCAGGTGCATTTGGCCATAATTCTCTGCGATATCAAGAATCTCGACATGACAACAATTTAAAACCTAGGTTTTTATTGTCCCTAGCATTTCAGTACAAATCATTTGCAATTCAATGACCTAGTGTAATTGTATTCATGAGGGCAGTTGCAAGCAAGCTTAGGAGCTGAAGAGGACGCTCGGAGGAGCATTGTTGATCAAGCAATTCGCAAGGCATGCTTGGATCAATCATTGAAGACAATGATGGAGATATGTGTGAGGTGTCTGAATAAAGAGCCAGCAGAAAGGCCATCCATAGAGGATGTTTTGTGGAATTTGCAGTTTGCTGCTCAAGTACAAGATGCTTGGAGAGGAGATTCTCAAAGTAGTGAAGGGTCACCAGGCTCTCCTCTAGACCCTCAAAGAATGTCCTTTCATTAGTATCAATCTAGAGATTTTCATTTTTTTTTTATAAATTTGTATATTTCACTATAAGCTTAAAAGATCAATGGCTGCAGAATTAAGGTTTATAATTTATTATGGCCTTAGAATAGTATAAGTTCTTCATGTTGTAACACTTTTGCACAAAAACTGCTGAGCTTATAACAATATAATGAAAAATATGCCCGTGTTTCATTTTGCTTTTGGGAAGTTCCAAATGTTAAGTTCTTTTTTCATTTAACACGTTTCAATTCTTTGGGTTGAAAATTCAAGTGTCATAACAGCACGGGCAAAAAACTGAGGAAAATTAATCAACAATATATATCAATACTTGGCTAAGTTTGAGAAAGGCCAAGTAGAAAGTAATTAGTTTAATTTAGCCTATGAAATTTTGATACTGATATAATCATTTGAATATCCTCTTTTTTCTTGTAGATGTTTGAGTGTCTGGACAACTTCAACTTTTTGAACTGATTATGAGACTAATGGGAGTCATGCCCATGGAATAAAAGTAACTACTCTAAAATCCAACTTTTTAATTTTTCAAGTAATACTCGCCTAGAATTACAATAGATTCCTATTGCAACCAACCAATCAATTTCAAATATTCAGGTAATTCCACGGTTGAAGGTTTTCAACATTGCAACTGTGTCTTTTTTGTAAGAAAAATTTGTTTATTTTCCAAAGAAATTTCAAGTTTAGTCCACAGGTAAAAAAATGACCCTAAACAAACTACAATATTTCTAAATAAATGACCCATAATATTCATTTTCTTTACAATATATTAAGGTATTTCTCACCCAATAAAGTTGGTAACAATAGTTTTATCACTAGGGGTCGTATAAAATTGAATTAGCCTTTCCTTTGATAATGATTTTCCTATATATTTCATTTCACTGCTCATTATAAATATGGCTTTAGTCTACACATAACCATTAAAATTAAAATGTGGTTATAAGACCTATGCCTAGTTCCTCAGCAAGCTCATCCCAAACAGGAAGAAGAGTCAAGACAGCAAGAAAAATAGCAACTCCCACAAATGTCTTTCTCCATGTTCCAACTTCTGTCACATCATTTAAGCATGGTTTCTCCGGTGACCTCTAACAAAACATTAATTACTCATAAATAATTGCAAAAAGAACTGTGCAATTATTGTGAAAATTCAAGACACGAATTGGCATACCTGCGATAATATAACATAAAATCCCCAAGGAAGTGAAAGAGGTCCACCAAGCTGTTGAAAATAGAGAAAGAGTTAAAAAAGTAACTTACTTTTAAAGAAATGGAACACAAGTAATAAATTTCTGTATTAGTTCCAGGAACCCTCTCAAACCCCATTAGTCACAACTAGCAACCAAATCATGTTATTATGGCTAAACTTTAATATTAACAATGTAGTTGAAAACAAATATCCGTCAGTGTTTAACCTAAGCAAAAATTATACTTACCACTCCCAACCCTAGCAATGTATAGGTGGTCAAACCAAAGCCCATTAGTGCACCTTTTCCAAAAGCACCCTGCAAGAACATTTAATGACACAATAATTATTTTCATATCACTAAGAACCTAAATCATAATGCTCAGCCAATCATTTAGGATAATTTGAAACAAAAATTAAAAGTACATGTTTTTCATTTGTGAAAAATACACAAAAGATACCAAGTCTCGTGAATGAGAATATTTATGTGTAAAAAAACCTACCAATAAACTGTTTCTGCCTATCGTATATGCAAAAAGGACATCTCCATATTGATAAATACTAAATGCTCTCTTTTCCATAGTAACTACTTTACGCTTTGAACTTTACGTATATTAAGAAAGTAATTCAATAGATTCAAATCTTTCAATAAAAAGCTATATATCTGCCAATATCATGAGTCGAAATTAGTTGATACCTTTTTTAAGGAAAAATTAGTTGATACTTGATCACACAATTTCATTTTAAATGCATAATATACTTTGTAAAATAAAGTAATATTGAAAATAAGATTACATACATACTGACCAATTTGTCGAAAATTTGATAGTATGACAATTGAGATAACATCAGATCAACTCTTTCATAAGCGAAAAGCAATGTAGCTTACCTGCACTGACCTGCCACCATCAAGGCACCCCACAGGAAGCATATTAAAAGCTTGTATTGTTAAGCCACACCTGCAATTCGATAAAAATAAAATTGAGTGCATATAATGGAATAATGGGGGTTGATTTGATTTATAAACGAAAGTGCATTAAGTTTAAGGAAAAGTTAGATACCATCCTGCAATCACAAGAGGGTGAATTGGAACTGTTGCAGCATGAATTGCTCTGCACATCGACAACAGCAGTGTATCAAAGTTAGTAATGGCTAGAACATAAAGCAAGCATACTGAGTCGCTGATTATTTCTAGATTATGCACCCAAAAAGATGGGCTGTAATGTACTCATTTCATACCACTTGGAAACAGCTTGGTTTAGAAACTTTCCCACACATAATGATCCACTAGTGTATGTTAACTAATTAATGAAAGAAAATCACAAGCACTGGATTAATATTTAGGTAAAATAAAATAGAATGGAAAGAAGGGACATACGCATAACCAAGAGTTGCTCTACTGATTAAACCAAGAAGCAAGGAACCTTGGAACAACATGCTAGGAACTTGCACCAAATCTCCAGCTGCATCTGGATTTGATGAAAGGAGAAGACCAACTGCAAACATTGAAAATGATAGCACAGCACCCGCAAAGGGACCCGAAAGTGATATGTCCACTTGTGTACTCCTATCAGGAAGGATGGATTTAAACTACAACACACAACCATGGATCAACATTTAGATGCATACTAAAACACATAAACAGACTTCAGTCTAACTGACGTGTGTCTCAGTTGTCATATTAAATAGCAATAAATAGACAATTAAAAGATACTGCTAAGGGCTCAATTTGGAAAGTAAACGAACTTGTTATACTTATATGTTGCATTATAAATTAAACACTAGAAGATTTCTGTAAAAAGATTGGATAAATAGAACCACAAATAATATAAGCACGTGATTGTAATTCTTCATAGTTCAAACAGTAGTTGCGACCTCAAGGTAAAAGCTTAGCCTTGTAACTTGAAGGTACCGAGTTCAAATTCCCTCGAGGATAGTTGTAAATTGGCTATTAATGTCACTTTGATTAATAAAATTTCCCCTTCCTCAAATTTATTTTTTTTAAAAAAAAAACAGTAGTTGCAAACTTGATGCCTGGAAAAATTAGATAATCTCACCTGAGTAATAGCACCAAAGCTGCCAAGTGTGATGTGGGGAATGAAGAAAGGAATGCTTAATTTTACTTGTTTGGGAAATGCAGCCAAAAAGTGTCCAACCTCCTGCACATAACTATATCCATCAGGTATAAATATAATGTATACAAAAGTTCAAGAAGCAAAAAAGGGAAGTTGGTGGAATTTTGTAATAATGTGTAAAGAGAAAAGTACACAAATAAGTTAGGATATTTTCCTTTTGCATAAAATAAATAACTAATTGAACTAATCTGCAACCAAGCACATATGGCAGGTACTTCTACTTGCACAACATTTTAGAGTAAAAACAAATGTCATTAGTCGTATGTATAAAAGTGGATCGCTTGATTCCGTAAACCAACTGAAAATTTTGAGTTTTGACTACTCACAAATATTGCCAATAGTGAATCAATCAACACAGTGACATGAATATCAGATTGATTAATATAACCTTGTGATAGATAGTATAATAGTATTTTTGAAATTTTAGTATTTAGGTAAAGGAGAAAAAGATGATAGAGACTAGAAACAGGAGATTAATTTTCTTGTATTTTATTATAATAGTCATCATCTTCATCACAGCACTACACAACTTATTTGCACTAATATAAGCTTACATGTTTAAGCCAAGTGGAAAGTAGGATGTTTAGATCAATCAGATCCCACATTTCTACAAGTGAGCATAAAAGCTAAAATCCAGAATCACAGATTAAGTTCTGAAAACTCATTCCAATTTTTCATAATACTGAAAAAGTATACAAATTTGAATTGTATTGCAACTATATAAACAAAAACCAAAAAATAATGGTACAAATGAATGCTTACATGAAACAGGAGAACCCCCAAGACACCATATGCTAGAGGTAATGCTGACTCAACAAACGGATATAGCATCTCCATATCTGGGGCTTCAGTATAGTTAGGATCTGTCAAGAATTTTACAAGTTCTGGGGGGAGTCTGTTGAGCTGATTAATCAAAAGCAGTGCATCAATAAAATATACAGACACAACAGAAGAAGATGGTAAGGCATTGATGCAATCAATGACATTTCGATAGAATATAGTTAGAAAGAGTGTTGTTTACAAACATCGCCAATCACAACCTGATCAAATAGTATTGATAATTTGCCTACCTGAGATGCAATTCCTAGCTCCACTGAGGTCCCAATAGTGAGAAGAAACAACAAAGATGCAATGACATATTGCCAAAGTGTAGTTGGCTCTGGTTCAGAAACCTCCTTCCGCAGTAAACCAAAGCTAACACGTGGCCCACCTCGTGGATCAGGACTGTCTGAATTGGGTTCCTCCACCATAAAAAGGTTGTACTTATCACCTGTGACCTCAACTAGCCGATTTTGGAGTTTGGAAAAAACATCCTCCCTCTTTCCCCTTAAATTTCCGATGAAAAGAATGCCTTCTCCTAGTTCCCCAAAAGGCTCCTCTTTGGTCACCCAAAAGGTTGAATAACCAAAAAGATTATCCTTAATTAGCTTTACATCAGTAGGATCAACCTTCTCAGGTCCAAGGAGTTCCATTAGTTTGAAAGAATCAACTTGAAAATTGTTGTATGCAGATCCAAGTGATGACAGTGATGACTGAAAACGTGAAATAATAAAAACATGAGCATCATGAGTGACAACAGACAATTCTCACGCTTAAAATGCAACGGAATACATTGATCAGTGGGTTTTTTAACGTGTGCATCATTAAAAGTTGTTGATTAGTGGGTTTTCAGCACATGTGAAACATTAAAAGTTAGTTTACAAAAAAGAAGTTACCATAAAAACAAAAGGAGAATGATAGACAACAACAACGACAAATATTTGTTAACCTTCTTGGTGGTAGAAGGGTGGTGGTATTAGTTTAAAGTCATTAAAACTTTTGGTGTTTGGTTGTGAGAAAATGGAGAGGAGGAGAGGGGACGGGAGTTATTTTAAAAATTTCTTGTTTGATTCAATATCTTGAAGGGAAAGGAGAGGAAACAAAATCCCTCCTATCTCAATTTTGGTTCCTCTCCAATATTGGTCTGGATTCCAGAATTTGGAGGGAGGAGAATATGAGTATAAAATTTTGAATACATTCACTAAAATATCCTTGTTTGTATTTATCTAAACTCAATAATCACAGAGAGAAATACTGGAAATAGATGATGTTTGAAGTTTGAAAGGCCCACCTAATGAGATACACAATTCTATTCTTGATTTTTCCTTTGTAGGGATCGGTCTTATTAACAATAAAACCCTGCTTCCTCGTAGAATTGAAAACTTGAATGTTGTTCAGATTTATAATCCAAATCTTTTGAACATGACTAATAAATAACATAGATGTTATAAGAGTATAAAAATAAATTATTTTGTTTTAAATTCTTCCAGCGCCATTACCAAACAAGAACGATTCTTCTCCCCTCCCTTCCTTTGAACTAAACAAATTAACAACAAGTCTTATACATTACCCCCAACATCTGCATCTTTTTGTGTCTCACTGTGAGTGTCATAATAAGCCATGGAGGAGGGTTATTTAAGGAAACCATGGATAAACTGTACTTAAATCAATACTATCTAGATGAATAATGCTAGCAACATACTATTTAACACACACTCTCTTCGATTAGTTAAAATACACATGGGTCTCACCAAATTTATCTTGGACCCGTATATTTGGGTGGGACCTAACCAAGCAAATAGAGTGTGTTAGAAAGTGTGTGTTAAAGAGTGAGTTATTAGCCCTGCTCTATCTAGATAAATCCTCACCAACATTCATAATTGGCTGACAATTGGCAAAGCATCAACAAATTAAGTTTGTGAACAAATCTCATGAGCTACAGTTTCATTGAAATTCTACGGGAACAAGAATAAAGACTAAAAAACGATGTTGAGGGAAGGAAGAAATCTTATTTTCATTATTCAGTATCAAAGGTGAAGCAGTTCGGCAACTAGCATTATATACAAGTGCATGATATAGGTAGACTAGTTTGGATTAACTTATTTAAGCTAATTTATTTGCAAAAGCACTTGTGAGAGTGGTTACAAAAACTTATGCAGTTGCAAACATCTTATGACATGTCCATAAACTGATTTGAGCTTATTTCCATGTGTTTTTCACGATAGCTTATGAAAATGGCTAATTATAGTTAAATAAAAACAATTTAACTTTTTTTTTTTTTTTTATAGAAATAGCTTTTATATAAACACTTATATGGTGTTGTATAAAATAATAAATAAATAAGTAAAACACTTTTATGATAAGCATGGATGCTGTAAGCGCTTAATTAAATTGTTATTCCAAACAGGGCCTAATAACTAATTGAGTCTGTGACAGTTTGTAACTATATGAAACAACCGAATTTCAGTTATCAGTAAGTTGTAACAAGTTAAGACAATTGAAACCATGTAATAAAGGAATAAATAAAAATGTACCCTTTGAGAAGTGGAGGGTGTTGGTGATTTATCAGCAGAATTAAAAACTCTGTTATCTTCATCAGGAAACGCGGTGGTTACTTTGGATTTAGAATCATTGTTACCACTTTCCCCTTCACCATCAACACCGTCCTTGTTGTTAATTGAAAAACACCTAAACCTATCGAAATCGACGTGCTTCAACTTCCCTAATTTGGATATGTGTGAATTGATGCGGTGGCACTGAATTTTGTCCCTGAAAGTGAAGATGCTGCGAACTGGGTTGAACCGGAACTCGGAGTTTAGAGGCACCAAACTGCAACTCGTTAGAGTCCCCATTTTTCAGCGGATAACATAAAAGAAGCTAAACGACGTTGCGTTTCAGTGGGATGGGTTCGAAACCATAACAGCACGCATATAATGAAGCTTGGCTTTTGGAAATAGAAAGAGAAAACTGAGTCCACAACACACTCTCCTCAGCCTCTGTTGGGTTGGGATATCTAAGAACGAAATACGACAACACCAAACGGAATGGATTTTAATATTTTTTTCGTTTATGTTTACACATTTCGGATATTTTAAGAATAAACTATTAATTTGGTCGTCAAACTATTGTTATCTCTCTCTTATGTTGTAAAAGAGATTAGATAATTAAATGTCGATTTTGCTAATATCAACACTACGTTCCACGTTAGAAATTTAGATTTTACAATTTCGTATAGTTTTTTTATTATTTTATCTACTAACACAAAAATAATGGATTAGATGGATAAATGAGTCAAAGATGTATTACAATTAGCAAAGAAGATAAGAATTTAACATTAGACAATAATTCAAAAAAAAGAAACTTAAAATGAATGAGTTTTTATGGTAAAATAAAGCGGACAAATTAGTATATTTATTAGGGTTGTGATTGACAAGTTACACCAAAAATTGACCATTTGAGAGTTGGAGAAGTTAAATATTGTGAGCAGTCGAATTCCATAACTCAAAGAGTTTTAGAAGCAAAATGACAAAGAGGACAATTAAAATCATGTGACATACCTTGAACTAGTCACTCATAATTTGTTTAGAGAATATCACTGACAACTTTTCAAATTGATTGGATCTTTTCAAATTGAGACTTTGGATAAATACGATTTGTAGCTTCCACTTTGGGAGAAGAAGAATTAACATTCTAATAAGCAGTGTGATTGGAAATTTTATTTTATTTTTAATACATCACTTAGAGAAATATGAGCTACCACTAGTTGGAGGTTGGACATGGACAATTTTACCACATATATCTCCAAAGAATATAGTTTAATGGCATTCCAATTACAATCACCTTCTCGAGTATTAAAAACCTTGCGGAACTCTAATCGATTATGAGGAATAGGATTAAAATCATCCTGAATTATCAAAGAGATATTGGGAACAACCTTAAGTTGAACTTTGCTAATAGATTTAAAGACATCCGGAATTTTCAAAGAGATATTGGGAACAACCTTAAGTTGAACTTTGCTAATAGATTTAAAGACATATAAGAATAAATTATTTGAATTCATATAGGACATTACAAGATTTTTATATTTATACTTAGCACGACCAATTTGCACACACAATTTATCTCTACATGATATTAGTTGTCAACCCAACTTTTGCATGTATATTTGAGTGATATATTTCAAGGTGTTTTTGATCGGTATAAATTTTCCCAAGAGGCAAGGTGACATTAGTTGTCAACCCAACGTTTGCATGTATATTTGAGTGATATATTTCAAAGTGGTTTTGATCGGTATAAATTTTCCCAAGAGGCAAGGTGACATTTAGGATTCTCTTGGATGCTTTCCCATATAAAGTTTATACAAATTATCCTTGTTTATTCAATAAACAGCATAACAGACCCATTTGAGAACATTGTTATTAATAGACTTCTTACTCCCCCTTTCACTTAGTTTTAAATTAGCGAATTTTTGTCTTTCGTGACAATCGAACTCGGTACATGGAGAATAAGTACTATTGTTTATTCATTATCACTGTCAATTGAATTGAGTTGTAACTCAATTGATAAAGAGAATGAATGAACGGTGGTATTTATTTTCCATGTATTAGTTTAAATTTTAACATAAAAACAAAAATTCGCTAATTTATAACTAAAA
Source organism: Cicer pinnatifidum (assembly GCA_037974775.1). NCBI lineage: Eukaryota > Viridiplantae > Streptophyta > Magnoliopsida > Fabales > Fabaceae > Cicer > Cicer pinnatifidum. The sequence goes on from JBBPBR010000006.1 coordinate 50,845,072, forward strand.
AAAATAAAGGACGAGAAGATTGCAAATAACATTTTTTATCGGATGAACCGAACTATTAAAGTATAGCAAACACATGTTGGATAACGGAGATTGAGTAAAAAAGGAATCTTAAGTGCAAGAGAATGATAATTTGGCTGCCAAGTGGAGTCGTACAACAAAAAATATAAAAATTATTGATGTGTATATCTTAATTATTTCTCGAGTATATATACCAATACCAATACCAATACCAAGGTTGTACCAATACCAAGGAACTCTCGAGTATATATACCAATAACAAGGTTGTTTGTTTTAAGAGTATTCATTATTTCTCGTACAAAAGAAAATAGGTTAAATAATACTTGTGATTTTTAATTTAATTTTATTTAACGTTTTAGTAATTTATTTATTTATTTATTTATTTTTGATTTAGTTTATTATTTTAATTTTAAGTAACGATTTAATTTTTTATATTTTAAAATGTCAACAATGTTATCCTTTTTTTTAATTTAATTTGGGGTTTTAGGGTTCTGCAATTTTATTTTCATTTAATTTAATTTTAACAATTTAATTATATTTTTAAAAATATTTCACAATTATTAAAATGATTTTTGAAAATAAAAATTATATTTTTTTAATCAGAAATAATATAATAATAAATTTATTTCACGTAAGCGTCTGCCACGTCACCTATTTATTGACACGTCATTAAAAAAATGACAACTCATCATGATTTGGCCTCAAATTCTGTTTGGGGACTAAAACTGGGGACAAACAAAATAGGGGGATTACTTTCAATTTTCACCTATAATAGGAGGACCAAAATTGCAATTAAGCCAAAAATATAAAAATTATTCATGTGTATATCTTTTATGGAGAAAAGGAACTCTCGAGTATATACCAATACCAAGGTTATTTGTTTTAAGAGTATTGATTATTTCTCGTACAAAAGAAAATAGGTTAAATAATACTTGTGATTTTTAATTTAATTTCATTTAACGTTTTAGTAATTTATTTATTTATTTATTTATTTTTGATTTGGTTTATCATTTTAATTTTAAGTGACGATTTAATTTTTTATATTTTAAAATGTCAATAATATTATCCTTTTTTTTTACAAAAATTCACAAAATTTATTAAAATTTTCAAACAAAACTCATCAAATTTGTAATTCAAATATTTAAATAAATTCATATTTTCATTATTTATTTAATATTGTTAGAGATGAAAATATGAATTTATTTAAAGATTTAAGTTATGAATTTTGCATTATATTGAGGATGATAATTAGTTTTATGGATTTTGTTTGAAAATTTTGATAAATTTTTTCAAAAAAAAAATATATTATTGACATTAATTAAAACACAAAAGATCAAATTATTATTCAAAATTAAAATAAATGATCAAATCGAAAATAATAATAATAATAATGAACGACTAAAACGTTAAATGAAATTAAAAGTTAATGGATCATGAATATTATTTAACTTGAAAAATATAATAATAATTTTTTTTTGATGCATAGATCTTTTATGGAGAAAAGGAATTGTCGGATACATACCAAGGTTGTTTGTTTATCCAATATTAAGAGTATTACTACACAAATAATCAATAATATCGTTTATATCGTTAGAAAAATAACCCTTGGATTTAGAGAAATTTATTTCCAAACCTGAGCATTAATAAAATTTATCAAAAACCTCTTAAATTGACGGAGCTTGGGGAATGTTGGCTTCAATAATAAGAACCAACTCATCGATAAAACATATATTATAAACTGTGGCACACCATCACTACGACCAAAATTTAGAGGGTGCAAGATGTCTTCCTTTACGGGATCATTAGTTCTATGACCAAGATGCTTAAGCACAAGCATAAAAACAAACACGTAAGATGAGATTGAGTCATCTTATCAAAGCCTTCTAGAAAATTCTAAAGATGTTATATGCTGGTCAATCCAATTGGTACTAAGAGAGATTGAGGAACTACACTTCGACCTAATGAGTTATTGAAGCTTATTAGGAATTTGAAGTTAGTGCAGTGTATCATTTATGAATTGTCAAGTGTGTTTGTCATAGACTTTTTTCAAGTCTAGTTTAGAAGTCATATAATATGTCTTGTCTTTAAGGCGGAGTAGGGTATTTATTGACTTGTAAATCCAGAACATTATCAACAATAGACATGCCACGATTAATACCATCTTGAGTGTTGGAGACCACATACAGTAAAACAGAACCGATCTTTGCACAATCATTTTGGTAATCACCCTTATAGCTCATGATATACATAGCAATAGGATGGAGTTGAGTAACTAAAGAGGGATCATCACACTTAGGGATAAAGGTGATGAGAGTTTGATTTACATAGTCAACAAATAGAGGGATCAATAAATCAAGCTTTGACCAAATTAAAGAGAGATTGATCCAATATGTGTCACTACTTGAAAAACATTGGATGGTAGTCATCTAAAATTGGAGATTAGATTTGTAATTGTTCATATTGAATAAAGTTCGCTTAGTCTTCTCCAAGATGATTTCTCTATGCAAAAGAACCATATCATAATATTTGATTAGAGGGAAGGATATGTTAGTATTAACAACCATGTGTTACTCGACGCCACTAGTATACACATTCTTATAAAAATCAATAATATGACCAATGACAAATTTCTACATATATTCCTTCTCTTTATCAAAAGATATAGATCAAGAGGAAGAAGATGGTGAAAAATGTTATATTTTTTCGAGGTTTGAATTTTGAAGAATCATATTCTATCAATTTAATTTGAGTTTGTGTTTTTCTATTAAAAATTTGTTAATAATAATCCTATTTGGACTTGCCACTCAACATTTTTATTGACACATCAATGTTTAAAAAAAATTTTGTAAACATATTAAAAGATAAATGACCTAAACAAGAAAATAAAATGTTAACTTTGTAAAATGTTAAAAGATAATTTTATAAATATTTAAAAAGATAAATAGC
>JBBPBR010000006.1:50848588-50861991 GCA_037974775.1 Cicer pinnatifidum
TATTTTAACTATAATTTTTAGGTATTTAAACATATACATATTCATTAATTAACCATCCAAATCAAGTTAAAATATATATAATTAAAAAAATTATTAATTGTACTCAGTAAATGATCAATAATTAATAAATTATAACATTTTATTGTATTTATTATTAGTAATAATAATAATACATACAAGTTTAATCATACATTTAAATTGTATTAATCATTTATTTTGATGTTACAATATGATGTAAATTTATGTGTGAAAATCACACCATTCTTTAGTCAATAGTTTTGGGTAAGTGTCAATTTATACCAGAAAGATGTTTGTAAGAAATAAAAGAATAATACGTGGTAACATTTAATTCTTATAAATTATAAAAGAATAATACGTGGTAACATTTGAATTAAAAATTAACCGGCCAATAACACTGCCCCTTTTTTTCTTTTCTTTTCTTTGTTAATTATTTATTGGGGTTACATTATAGTATACGACTGCCTACACGCAATCGCATTAATTCTTAATAAATAAATAAATGAATAGCCCGCGTAAGAAAAGGCAAATTAAAATAAAAAGTTGCCTTAAAGAAACGCGACGCTGCGGAAAATGCAGTAATGTTATGTATATAAGAAAAAATCAAAATCCAAAGGAATTGAAAATAGCGCGGCGTTTGGTCATGGGCTGCTTCTACTTCTCCTCCCCCACGCTGCTTATTTTTCCTTTCTGCTTCTTCGTAATCTTCGCTGCTTCACTTGCCAATGACAATACTACCCCTCCCACGCTCAAAGGTTAGAACAACGCTCTTCCTCTTCTCCTTCTCACTCCATCTTCTCCATGCATATCTATTTAGTTCTTACTTTTCGTCTTTGTACGAGGATTTCCTCCTTTCCGCTCATTAACTATTCCTAGGGTTTCAAATTCTACTGCTTACATTGGATTTCTCTATCGCCCACTGATATTGTCTTCATCGCACCCACCCTGTGCTTCCCAACCAACATTACTGACCGTTGCCACTGCAATGTTTTTTCATTTTTTTTTCCCTTTGAAGTTTAGGTTATTTTTCATAGTGTATGTTTGAATGAACTATTAATTTGGTAAAATCAGGGTGCCACTTTGATTTTATTGAAGCTCCAAAGTGTAGCTTCGGCCAAAATTGCGGTGGCTCACTGTAATGGCAATGTAAATGTGGGTCCAAAGTGTATTTAATGTCATTCTATTGGTTCTGTTCTTGTTTCCTAGTGAATAATTGATGTTACTAATGTGCTTAGCTTGTTATTTACTTTGTTTTTGCAAGTTCTGTTCTTTCCTGTTGCATTTGAAAATGATTTCAGCATATTATAACTGCAGGTATTGATATTGAGAGGCCAGTTTTGGATGTATTGCCTTCAATGCTTCCGGAGCATTCTACTACTCACGGTGGTAAAAACATTTTGCAATGTGAGCGTATTCAAGTTTCTGGTATATCAAGATTGAAACTCGGGAGCTATGCTAATTCATTCCATATTACATTGGCTCCCTCTGTTGCTATACCAGAGAGATTACATAACAAAATTCAGGTTTGTTTCCATAGGTAAGTACATAACATGGACGCATTGTATTCAACATAAGATTCCTTATGTATTTTCTGAATTCTAGTGAATTCTGTCAAGATTTCCATTTCTTATTTACAAAGTATGTGCAGGAATAATACTCTTGGATGGTGTCAGTGTGAAAAGGATGATTGGAGGGGTGTGCAAAAGGGGATATGGAGTGCAGTTATGTCACCTTATGAAACTAGATATGTTGATGTCAAGATTGATGGTGAAATATTGGGTTCAGTTACAGTTGCACTTGAACAAGGTTTGTTCCTTCCATGTCACAAAGCGGGAAAGATTATTCTATTGTTCTCTCTTGTGATTTTTTTTAAACTTTCAGGGCTAATTTATATATGTTCTACAAAACACGTGCAGATTTTCAGCAATGGCGCCTTATTTGTCTTCCCATTGGATTGACACTGCTGCTGTTGGCTCCAATTATTAGCAGCTGGGTTCCGTTTTATTATAGCAGTTCAATGGCTATAGGAGTCTTTCTTGTCATTATAATCCTTCTTTTTCAGGTATATAAATTACTTTCATATTAGACATGGATTTCAACTTTTCTTCATTGCCTCCAACTCCAAGTTTTCTAACCAATTTTTCTGACTGTGTAGGGCATGAAATTATTGCCAACTGGAAGAAAAAATATATTTTACCTTACCATATATGGATCAGTGGTGAGTTTGATTCAATTTTGGCTGATGTTCAATTGCGCTCTTCATGTTTCATGCACATATTATCACATTCTTAATATTACTATTGTGTTCTGTTTCAGCTTGGAGCTGGTTCAATCCTTTTGCACCAATTCTCTATGATCGTAAATTCAATTCTTCAGAGTTTTGGGATGAGTGAAGAGATGCACAACCCAGTAAGTATACCTGTTTATTTATCTTTTAGATAACTTGTGCATATTTTTATTTTTATGCTGTGTCTACATGTGTACTACTTCCCCAGTGTTTGCTCCGATGATGATTGCTGGCCATATTTGTTTGTCAGACATGCATTGTCATCTGTCTTCCATCCTATGTTGGCTTGTCAATCAGACATTAATTCTCTTTCATGAAATACTTTACCTATGATTTACAGGTTGCTCTTTTTGTACTACTGGGTATCATCTTGGCTGGAGCTGCATTAGGCTACTGGATTGTCAGGAAATTTGTTATTTCAAAAGAAGATGGTAGTGTGGATGCTGGGGTCGCTCAGTTTGTGAAATGGGCAATGCGCGTCATTGGAACTACCTTTATTTTGCAGGTTTGCATTTATAACGATAAATGGAATGCTATGCACTTTTCCTGCTATCTTTACTTCCACAGATAAAATGTGAAAGATAGTTTGCCTTAACAAATAATGAAATAAAATAAAACGGTGAAGTGGTTTGTTTCTTTTATTTGAAATTTCATAGAATTGACTGTAGATCATATTTGAGTAATGAAACAAGTATTTTGAACAACAGATAAAATAAAAATGTTAATAGTAAAAATAGTTATCTTTCTTTTTGAAAAATGTCTGCATTAATGGAAGTTTAAAAGTGGATTATATTAGGAACTATTTCCTAAGCGGCATAGCTTGGTAATACTTTTTATGAAGTTGTATGATACTGCGACGTGGTACAAATCCTTGTGTATTTAGTTGATTTTATTGCAAAGTTGTCGTCTGAATTCAGCCATAATTGAGTTGGTGATGAGATGAGCCCATCTATCTGTATTGGAGTTTAACTTTTGTTTATGAAAATCCTTCTTCGTATGTCTGACAATTTTGATCTATTATATACTATTATTTTAAGAATTCTGTTCATTTCCTTATTTATTCTGATGTTTTGTTTCTCTATCAGAGCACTCTTGATACTCCTCTTGCATTCGGAGCCTTGGTCTCTTGTGGAGCTGTATGCAATCTTATTTCTTCAATAAAATTGCTTCATGGATGGTTAGTATGACTTATCTTTTTAGCTTTATTTTATATATGTTAATGTTAAATCATTTGTACTAGAGACATGTTTTATTCAATTTATTCTGCCAGCTAACCTGAATGTTTCTTAATACTTCACTTTAAGTAACAAATTGTTCTCCATTTGCATAGTCATTTTGGGTTTTCCAATGAAGCAGTAGATGAAATGGTTTTCATGGTGCTAACAACTTAAAACTAAATGTTTTTATGAATTGATTTATTAAAGCACTGGATTTTATTGTAGGAAACGGTAATGGTTAATATAATTTAACATTATAATGAAAGTTATCATTTTATATAATATAGGAACTAAGAGAGTGTGATTCACCCATCCCATATGCTAGTTTTTTACTGTTTAGATGTTTGTCATGAGAGTCTGAAACTTTACCTGTATTATATATTTTTTCTTTTGTCGTTATCCATCAAAGATGATGCAATCAAGTTGCTAATTTATGCAGGTATGAAACTTCAGGGAATGATAATTATTCACTAGAATGGAGGAGAGGAACTCGTGGTCGTGCTGAATTTCTTAGCAAGTCAACTCCTAAAGGAAAAATGTGGAATAACCCTAAAGGTAGCTCTAAAGGAAAACTGTGGAGCAGCCCTAAAAGGACATCATGGTCTGACTCTCCTGTGAGAGGTATGTCATTTCAATCTTTTTGACACGTGATAAAGTAACATGTTATTGGCCTAGCAAAATTTCATCTTTTAAGTGAATGGAACAACATCTGCACAAATAAATAGATAAAATATATTGAACTTTTTGTTAGAGGTATGTTTGGTATCACGGTGGATTTCCCAAAATCACGGTGAGCCACTATGATTTTGCAAAAGCAGAAGGTGTAACTTTTGCAAAATCACGTTTTGTAAAATCACGGTAAGAGGACTATATTCATCATATATTGAACTTTTCTAAATTTTTTTGGAAAAGGACAATTTTTTTTTGCCTAAACTTGAAGTGAACACAAATTTAGGGACACTCCGACTTTTTCTTCCTGAAGATTATGCTTACTAAATGTAAACCAGAATCGTTGTTTATATTTTCAAATGAACTGGTGAACTTTCTTCAAATATCAGAGGTTTTTTCCATATCAGTACTTTTTGCGCGGAAGTCTGATCCACAACAAAGCATTTTGATATCCATAAGTCAACATCGATAATTGCAAATCTTCCATTCTGACCGAAGTATCTATAGTTAATTTTGAAATTTAGACAACACGAATATGCTGTCTAATTCATTCATTTTGTCTGTTTTAGGTGTTGTATCTTCTGGTTTTTCATCACCACAAGCTTCTGGGACTCAATTAGGGATGAATTATTATTCAACATTCCACAAGACCAACGACAGAAAGAAGTTCACTAAGGAAGAATGGGACGACTTCACTAGAGACTCCACCAAGCAAGCTTTAGCTGAATGGGCAGCATCTCCAGAATTCACTGATTGGATTGTTGAGCACGCAGATCGGATAAAACTGCTTCCAAGCGAGACCTCGGAAGAGACAATGGGGAGTGAATCGGATTCCACGGAGGCAGGAAGTGGAAATGGATTTAGGCTTTTTAGTTGGCTGTGAGCTGAGTAATAAATAAGAATGTACTAACCAGCAGAAATTGTTTTTTCAGAGTTAGGGAACAGTAACAAGAGTGAAATTGTTTTTTCAGAGTTAGAACAGTAACAAGAGTGTAATTTAGGTAGGTATTTAAGTTGGCTTATTCTAACCAGCATGTAGATAGTTTTATTAGTTTTCCTGAATTTGCCAAATTGCACAAGCCCGCGCAATCTTGTCAAATTTATTCCTATGGCATCGTTTGTTTGGTCCTTTTTGTTACTTCTCTTGTACTACACGAGCTGCATGAGGATAAGAAAGCTCCTTCTCAATTTAATTTTAATTTTAACAAATTTAAATTTACAATAAAAAGTGACCATAAATAATTTAGTTTTCCAAATTGTTAAATAGAAATTAGTCTTCAAAATTGATAAAATAGAAATTAGTTGTCAATTATTATTAATTAAAGTGGCATTAATGACTATTTAGGAATTTACACCAGTGATTATTTTAATATTGTTAAGGAAAATTGAACTTTGTCCCTCAATTTGATCTTTGTATTTTTATTTTTCTACACAGAGCAAACACTTCATTGAACGATCATTTGTCTTCTGCTATTGCTTATTTACTCTTAAATACACTATCAGAAGTTATATTTCGGTAATATATTTTACACTACCAAAAATTAGTTGGTTTGAATGAATAATTCGTTAACCAATTCAAGTCAATATGGATCATAACATAGAATCCCAAATGTTAATTGAATACCACAGTTTGACACCATACATAGGCATGGCTTAACAAGAGTGAGAAAAATAAATATAAAACACAAAATTGTATTGTTATATAGTGTCAAACAAAAGGAGTACTAAGAACACTTTTTAACATTTATTTTTTTATTGATTGAAATTTATATTGTCCCTCCACTTTATTTGGGATCTATTTCTAAAGTGTGAAATCCACGATGATTTTAGTCAATAAGAGAGAGAAGGTTAAAAAGAAAGTGTTCATAACACTTCTCAAACAATACTTGTGTCATTCATTTTTTTTAGTAAGAAAAATAAAAGATAAAAGCAAGCAAACTAACTCCTAGGGAGTACATGTTCAATAGCATCTGGGAAAACACGATGATTAAGTGTAGGTGGATACACATTTAAAGTAACTAAGGAAGATTTCTGGGAAGCAAGCCAATCCATACACATATTGTCTTCCCGCAAGGTGTGGATAAAATAGAGGTTTCATTAGAAGTCTTTGTACTTATTTATAACACCAATCGTGGGAGCACATGGGTGAGATGAAGAAACCCCATTCTTTACCATATCAACGACCACAAGAGAGTTTGATTCACAAATAAAAAATTTGTGCCCAACATTCCAAGCCAAATCTAATCCCAAAGCATAGTCATTAACGCATCATTCATAATAGTGTCAATGCCACAAAATATGAAGTAAACCTGATATTCATGCATCACTAGAGTTTATGTTGATCCCCCCAAAGCTGGAACGTCTTGAATTTCAAGGTGAACTTTCATCAATATTAAGCTTAATGCAGTTCTCAGAATGAAGCAACCAAAAGACAAGAGACATGACAATTGTTACAAGAAGTGCTAGATGTTCCAAAAACCTAAGTAGATGCAACATGAAGAGTCTTAATTTGAAAATCATTTTTTATATCCTTTATAATAATTCTATAGTTAAAAAAAATACTTTTACATAATTATTTACAAACATGTTAAAAATATATTACCGTTTTATGATAATAAATAAACGAAAATTAAAAAATTAAAAAAAATCTTTAAATTTTTTAAAATAAATATTATTTTTATTTAAACTCAAATACCTACTCCCAATATGAAAACTAAAAAATTAATATTTTATTAATATTAACCTTTTTATAGATTCTGCTTTAGATTTTAATTTCTCACACAATTAATGTAGATATATATGCCATGCACGTGGTAGATGGGTAGCCCATAAAAACTCTTATAAGATAATATGCTTATTGAAAAAGATTATAGAGAATTTTATGCAAGAAAAATATACCTACGAAATATAAACATTGTAAGTTTACTTTTTTTATTTCAATAAAATTACTACATGTTTATTTCATAAGTACACTTTTGATGGTAGGAATATTTTATTTATTTTTTAAAAATAATCAATATTAGTAATTGTTAATTTTTGTTAAAGATACTAAATTAATTAATTATATTTGTTTAATATTTTTAATTAATTATACTTAATATAAAAATAAATTTTTTTTTTAATAAAATTCGTACAAATTTAAGATTTAAAATGGTGATTCAATAGTTAATAATAATCCATAGTTAAAATAAAAATAGTGTTGTTTGAATTTGAAATGTAAAAATAAAGAAATGTTAAAACTCCATAAAACTAAACAAAATGAGTCACTCGACTCGAAGGTGGAGTGGTGGCACTGAAGAGTGAAGAGTTAAGAGTGCAGAAAGCACATAACATAAACCCTTTTAACTCTTCACTACCAAAACCCTTTCCTTCTTAAAAATGTTTCTCCACCGCCACATCCTCGTCAGAACCTTCCTGCACCGCCGTCACTTCTCCCATTCTGCCGCCGCCATCCTCCACTCTCCAGAGCCAGACCTAGACTCATTCACCTACCTCGAAGGCTTTCCTAAACCTGATCCCAAGTACGACGAGACCATCCTCGCGATTCCCCGCGCCGATTCGGGGAAGAACATATCTGCCAAGGAGCGCAAAGTCGGCCGCGTACCGAGCATTGTGTTCGAGCAAGAAGACGGCCAACACGGCGGCAACAAACGTCTCATTTCTGTCCGTACCGATCAGATCAGAAAACTCGTCAACCAACTTGGTCGCTCTTTCTTTCTCTCCCGCCTCTTTCATCTCCAAGTTCTTCGTCAATTCGATTCCGATTCTAATTCCAATGACGAAGATGTCATTGAAAACGTTCGCGTTTTGCCCCGCAGTGTATGCATTATCGTTTTACTGATTATTTGCGTTTTGATTTCGCGGCTAGGTTACTCAATTAGAATCTCTTGTATTTTAAAATTGTTATTAGTTTTGAGTTTAATCTTTTTGATTAGTGAGTTTAATTAATCTTTGAAAACAATTGTGGTATTGGAAATTTGGCAGATTCATTTGAAAGCTGGGAATGATGCACCTTTGAATGTTACATTTATTAGGGCTCCGTCAAATGCTTGGTTGAAAGTTGACGTTCCTATTGTATTCAGAGGAGATGATATATCCCCTGGACTCAAGAAAGGTTAGCTTACCACACATTGACAAAAATTGCCGATGTTTTCATAAGTAGATTAATGGTCTGTTTCTATTGGTTTATTTAAGCCTATCTACTGTGTTACAAGCTATGAAACACATATACTTACACGGACACTCAACACGACACTCTGACACATACACCAATGTTGGTAATAATTTGAGAAAATGAATTAACTCAATGCAATATGGTGTTGGACACCAAGACACGACTTTTATTAGAAGTGTCGGTGCTACAGAGGTTGTAAGCACTTGTGAGACTGTTTGAGAGAGCTTATGGAAACACTTTATGACATGTCTATTAACCGTTTTCAACTGATTTCTATAAGCACTCTGTGATAGCTGTTTATACAAGCAGGACCTAGATTTGATATGTTTACTTACTGCATGACACCACCTTCCCCTCATTAATGTGACTCTTTTGGTGTAACACTGTTCTGGTTAATATTTTGCTTGATTCACATGATTAAGAGATTAACTTTCTGTAAGTTAATTCTTTTTGCTGTTAGTTATTGGTACAATTTGTAAGTTACTTGTTAGTTAGTTGCTACCAACAGTTTGTATAAATACCCCATGTATCTTTTCAATCAGTGTCAATTGAATATGAAACCTCTTTTAGGATTCAACACTCAAACTTTTGCTCTTTTCCTCATTTCACTATTGGAGGTAATACAGAAAGAAGCTTGAGCTTAGAGTGCAAAAAGATATCTGTAACTTCTATTAACTTTGCCTCAAAACTTAACAGTCCAACTCTACAGTCCAACTTACATGATTTCATGCTAGATTGCATGATTATGTGCAATGGTTTTTAACTTTTTTGTGGAAGTTTCAAGTTCTCTGTTCCATATCTATGCATAGGAAAGTGTGGTACAGCACTATGCCCAATATTTGTATGATGATAATTGGTATTTAGTAGATAAAAAGGTCTAAGAATTTGGAGGTGTTTGGACAAACAACTTAATTAAGTTCTTATTCAATAAAAATTTATCATACAAGTGGTTATAGATAAGTCGTTTCTATAATCGAAGATGGAATTGAGGGAGAGCTCTACACGATCTTTGTATAAGCTTAGAGAGTTTTTGAAACCAAGGTATAAACAGTTTATGGGCATATTAAACTATTTTCATAAGCTTTTCCCAACATTTAAGCAAGTACTTATGTGATAAGGTAAACCAAAATAAACTCTTCCAGGCGCTCCTGTGTTTTATTGATCAACTATAAAAGTTCAACTGCTCTAAAGAGGGATGCTCTAGTGCACAAGGCTTCCACCATTGTAGGGTTTAGTGAGAGTTAGCTCTACACAATCTTCCCATGAGTGGAGAGATTGATTTTGTGGTGGAAAAGCCATGTCTGCAAGGTCGCAAGGGATAGAAAATTTCTAAAAAATCAGAGTTTATGTAATGAGGTAGTATGAAGTTTCAAAATTTCATCCAATTACAGAGTTATTCACTTATTCTGTTGTAAGATATATGCCTATGTAAGATGTATCACACCTGAGTATGGATATTAATATCTTTACATCATTTTATGAATAAAGCAGTATGTTTTACTCATTGTTTTATGTTTACAATAGTCTTTACATGGTTGAGTAGTATTCATCACTTTACAATTTTGGCAGGTGCTTCTTTGAATACCATCAAAAGGACTGTTAAGTACCTATGCCCTGCAGACATTATTCCTCCATATATTGACGTTGATTTAAGTGAGTTGGATGTGGGCCAGAAGGTGCTCATGGGTGATCTCAATGTTCATCCTGCATTAAAACTTCTTCACTCAAAAGACGAAGCTGTTTGTAAAATTATGGGCCAAAGGGTTTCTGAACAACAACCAAAGAAATCCAAGTAACTAACTACTTATTGTATCTTTGGTGGTTGCTATTGCTGCACTGAAGCATTTTTTAGCTACCATGTAACATTCGTAGTCATCTTATTAGTTGATTCTTGGCAGCAGTGAAGGACGCTCTTATAGAATTCCAATGTTAGGTTTTTGTAAGCCTTCTTTTCATTGCCTATACGGTTCCTTACCACCTTTCAGTTTGGCATATAATGGAATATATTGCAGGTGAGAATAGTTAGTTGATATGTTGAAATCATGCATGCAATATAGATGTTTCTGTTTTTGGTTATTACAAGTAGAGGGTCACCTGAATTCCCTCCCGCCCCTAATAAATTAGGCTTCCTGTTCAAGACTCCAGTTTTAATTTAAGAAACTTACTCACATTGAGTCAGTGTTTGAACTTTGCCATAATATCAGTATTATCAATCATTCAAGTTTTACAAACGTGTTTGCAGCTAAATATTGCAAAGAAACATTCTGTAATTTTGCGAAATTCTATATCTGCAAAGTCTAAGTTACATTGGTAAGCTGAGTTACACAAAGCTCTACAGAAGTTATGTTATGAAATGTCTCTATCAACCTTCTATATTTACAAGATAATGTCTTTTTGCAGTATTATAGCTTAGAAAAGAGCAGAAGCAAATGTGCCTTAAGAGACAGCCTAACATTTATATTTGATCAGGATTTTATATTCGAGCAAGCTTTGGGCATACCCATTGTTCTTTGTCTTCCTTAAGTACCCTAATACAACATAAATTCGAAAGGGTACATGACTGAAAGGTATAAATTGGAAACCACCTTAGTCGCAGGATGTGTCGTCTGGTAGTGGGTCAAGAATTGGATGTGATCCTATTTTAATTTAAGGGTGGATTAGTACAAACACATTTCAACTACCTGTTTCTACTCTTAAACTTGTCACTTGTGTTTTCACTCAAATTAAATAATTTTTCTTATGATTTACTCTCGTAATTTTCCACTCAAAGACCTCTTTTAAATTCTTATAAAGAAACCTTAGTAAAAATACAGTCAATGAATGCAAAAAACAATGGATCATCTACAAAAGCTATCATGTTAAGATCTTGAAGAGAAAATACTTTAAAGCTAAACAAAACAAGGAGAATATAAAGAAAAACAGATAAAACAATGGATCATCTACAAAAACTATCATCTTAAGGTCTTCTACTACTACATAGAGAGACGATATCTCTTTCATGAAATGGGTTAGGAAAAAAATTGAAAGAAATAGAAAGGAAATGAAGGAGAGAGAGTACATGATCTCCCATAGGTGGTGGTTTAGGATGCTTTGAATGTTTCCAGCGATAGATCTCGACAAATGTTTGGTGGGGAAGGAGGATGAAGGCAGTGGTGCGCGGGTAACTAGGATACTCGCGAAAGACGTTTGCATTGAGGACGTCAAGAGGTGGGGGTCGCCATATTCTTTGCAGAGTAGTCGGTCGGAGATTGAGGTTTCAGCATAAGTTTTCTTCTCTTCATCTTCTATGATCTTTTTCCTTCCCTCCACAACTACTCTATTTCTATTTACATGTTATGCTTTGATGAGGTAGTATAAAGTTGTTTGGGGTTGAAATGGTTGTTATAATATGTGGAGGAGTGTGGAAAGGAAGAAAGTAAACTTGTTATTTTCCTTCTACCTATTTATTTGTTTTTTATCCCACTTATTTGTGTTGATTTTTCTTCTCAATTTATAAGCTCAATTGATGAATCTTTGTATCTTTGAGATAAAATTGAGTTCTTTATTATTACTTGTTTTTTTGAAAGAAAAAAATGGATTTTCTAAGGTAAATCAAGAAAATAGAGGATGTACTATTTAATTGTTTGAATACATGGTAAAAATTGTTGTCGTATAAGGAAAGCAAGAGAAAAACAAAAGAAGCTAAAAAGAAGTTGAAAAGATGGTTGAAGGGATGATATACTTTTAATTTTTGTGTATATATGGAAAAGATTGTAGCAACAAGAAAATGTAAAAGACAAGGAGGCTGAAAAGATGGAAACAAGTGCTAATCCTGTCAACTAAATAAGAAGAGGCAACCATAAACAACGAGAACTAGAGAGAACCAGAAACCAAAACTAGAGAAAAATCGAGATGCAAAACAAAATCATATACAATCAGAATTAAAGGGAATCATAACCAAATGCAACCAAATTCATAGGGAACTAATAACCGAGAGTTAGACTCAGAGGGAACCAAGAATCAGAACCATAACAAGAGGGAACTAGAACTAGAGGCAGGACCAAGAACTAGAAATAGAGGGAACTAGAACCAAAGGGAACCAAGAATCAAAAACCCCTTTTATTGGAGAAAATTAAAATTAAACATATGACTTATTTTTAGAAATTTTAATTGGTTAAACAAAATTGAGTACTACACTGGCGATCATTCGTTACTTATCAATCATCTATAATTGTGGTGTTTTCTTTTTTATCTTCTCAACTTAATCTATGTTTGTTTTCTTTATTTTTTCAATTTATTTTACTACTTTATTTTAAAAAGTCACTTAATTGAATTAATAGTAAAATTAAAACAAAAGTATGATTGTGACACATTCTTTATTTTTTTTAATCTAATTCATGTTTGTTTTTCTTTTTAATTTATTACTTATTAAGAAGTTATTTGATTAAAAAAATATCCGAAAAAATTGTGATTGTTAAAAAACTTTTATCTATGTAATGAGAAGATCATCCACATTTCCTCTTCCACCTGAAAATTTGTGGTGGTCTGTGACTTGTGAAGCATTACGTAAATGTAATCAGGCAATGATGATAACTACAGAACAAATAAAAAATTTGATGAAAATGAAAAAACAATTGAGCTCAGATGTGCCCATTTTCGCCACCTAAGTAGACGTTAGTGATGAACCCGTCACCACATTGGACACAATTATCATCATAGCTCGAACAGCTTCAAACATGATTCGATATGATTCGAACACAGTTGAAACGCTTCATCCAAGAATTATACCACTAAACCATTGGGTACTTGTTGCAAATTTTGTACACTTTTTAAAACATATATTTATTTTTTTTTCTCTGTTGACCCAATGTTTATAAAATTTATGCAAGAAATTATTTATTTATCTTTTTAAGAAGAATGTTATAATTTACTGTTAAAAAATAACTTTTAGATTAAAAATTACGCTAAAATTAGTCCGACTCGTACATTTAATTATGCTAAAATTAATTATGTTTTTTTTTTTTTTATTAAATCATAAATATGTACAGTTTAATGTATG
>JBBPBR010000006.1:50872386-50893936 GCA_037974775.1 Cicer pinnatifidum
ATAATCAACTCAAAAAAAAAAAAAAGATGAATGACTAAAACGTTAACTGAAATAAGTTAAAAAATCGTAGATGTAATTTAACTGTATTTAAATTATGTATAGGTAATAAATCATTTCCCACCCAATACTCAATGCATAAACCTTTTCTTTTAAAGAGAGGTGAAATCGGTAAATGTGAAGCCAATTACTCACTTGTGCCACAAACCATTTTGTCTTTTATGTATTTGTTTTTTATTATAACCTTTATATTTTGTTTATTCAATCAGTTTTTTTTATTCATTATTATTTTAATTAAATTTTAATTAAAGCAAATTTTATTTTAATAATTATATTGTAATTAATTAATCAAATATATTAAATATTGAAACGAAGAATAAAATTGGACATTCAAATATATTTTTTACTACATTAATTTAACTCTTTGCTACATAAACTACTAATTGACAATGTATTAATCTTCTATATGGTGTTTAATATCACATCGTAGTGTTCAATGTACAGGACGTGGGTAATGTAGAGTTAGGTTTCCTTCCTCAATAGAGATATGTGGTTCTCATTTAGGTCGACAGCATTGGAAAAACTAGAACGTGCTTGGTTGGAGAACAACAAAACACCAAATGAATATAAATTATTAATATAATGAATAACTGACTCAAATATATCCAGGTCTGCACCAAATAAATTATTCACAAAATCGTCGTCGCAAGAATGCAGAAATTGTCGAGAGTCATATTATTGGGTTATCGTAAATTGAAATGATTGTCTTGCTGGTTCAAATTGTTGTTGTGTTGGAGTGAAAGAAAATGAATGGGAGTGTAATTGTGACACATTTTCAATAGTAATAATGGGAGTTGTGGATGAGGTCTAGTACACTTTAGTCCGTGGAATACTAGATATGTTTACTAGGATCAATGTTTGACTCGTCTGCAACGTTGCATTGTGTGTTCCACAATAGTTGGAGAATCAATAGGCAAAGAATGAAGCTGTGTCTAAACATTTATGCTGGAATGGATCAAAGGGAGATAAACACACCTTAAGAGGTCTGGTTTCTGTCAGAATGAGAGATACAATAAGAATAAATGTCTTTACCGTAATAGTGCTAATGAGAAGAATAAATTCATTGTTGTTATATTTGTGCTTTTTTTTATATTTATTTTCACCCATTTTATCTCTGAATTTTTATTTTGATGTTTAATCAAATTTAGTTATTTTTATGGTCTCTAATTATATTATTAATTAGTTATTTTTATAGACTCCGATTTATTTAAAGTTTTTAATAACTACTTAATAAAAATAAAATTTAATTAGATAGTAATTAAAAAATGAATTAACTTTGTATTTAGTTTAAAAATAATTATTTAATTAACATGATAATTAATTTAACTTGGCTTAATTATTTGATTAGTTTGGTTTGAATTCATTTTAGATAGTTTAATTAAATAAAAAATTAATTAAAATAACATAAAATATAAGTAAACAATAGATTAAAATAACACCCAATATTAAATATTTAATTAAATAAAATAAAACAACTTTTGTTTTTTGAAAAAATAAAATTGGTAGTAAGAAATCGGTTACCTCCCCACCAATTTCCCATCCTTCTTGTTTAAAAATAGTAATAGTATCATAAGAAATCGGTCTCTCAAGAACCGATTATCACTTATGTCAAAATCCAACTCAAAATAAAAAAAATGTGGTAGCTTGGTACTTAGAAGTGTTGTTTTCTGTGTATATTTTATCAATAGCTTAAATGATTGCATGATAGTACACATTATTTATTATTACTGATGGTATAATACATTGTGCACAAGTTTCCTAATTTTTTTAATATCAATACCAATCTTGTATGATTATCTATGTAACCTTTTCCAGATTTGTAGTTTTATTAAACTGATGTCTAAGGTGAGAACATAAATAATAAAATCAAAATATAAACAAAAAGCTAATTAACTTTATCACATTTAATGTTATTAATATTTTCACAATCCTTTTTCCTGGATTTAGATTTTATTTTTTTGTAATATTTTTATTTTCATGGAACAAGTTTTTATGCAAGAAAATTTGAAAAATACAATTAACATTTTTATTATTTTGAAGAAAATTAAATAAAATTAACTAATTTTTGTAAAGGATGTGAGGTAGTTTGTATATATATAAAGAAAAAACCAGAGGGAGTACATTATTTTAATTTAACATATATAATTTTTTCTAAAAAAACACATCTATGTAATGTGTTTATTTATTTTTTTCTCTTATGGATTAATTTTATGAACAAGTTAAAAATACTATAGAAACATTTTAACTAACGAAAAAACAAAATTTACATTATGTTATTTATAGCAATAGAGCACTGATTTTGAACACATTTGTGAATACCATACCTGATACTATATAAAAATATAAGCGGATGAATGTGTGCAGAAATCAATCAGCAAATCGAACAGGGAGAAAAATTATTTAAAAAATGAAAATAGTATAAAAATGCAGTATCAAACAAGTCTCCAACATCATACAATACGTGATCCTGATGATAAGTATCTTTGAAAAAAAGTTTGAATGCCAACTATATATAAATTGGTAGAAAGTCCCTACTTCAAAATGAATTATTAATGTAGTTTCTTACTATAGAAGTGAATATGGTTTTATATCTTTTTTATTTTAGATCGTGACAAAAAAGAATCGGTAGTGCTGCAAACAACATTTTTTGTCATGCACATGTCCCTCAAGTGTCAGTTAATTAATTTTTATTAAGAAAAAATAATTTTAACTTTTTCCAATATATATTTGAGTTAAAAATTCGGAATTTACATGAGTTACATGCGGTAGGACTTAACTTATAAGGAGCATTCAATTTAAAATTCTTGTCTATTGGATGAGGGAGTATGACTTAACTATTATAGTGAGCATTAAAATACACTCAATATAAGACTTCAAACAAAGACTCTACAACTAAATAAAACACCGGAAATATTGAACTCCCATCTGAAAAAATAGTTGTCAGATGCAAATTGGTTTATAAGATCAAATATAAGGTTGATCCATTAAACATTTCAAGACAAAATTGGTTGTCAATTGATACATATAAACTTAATGATAGATTTCACAAATACTTATTATCTAGTTGCAAAGATCACAATTGTACATCTCTTATTGGTTTTATATGCTACACAATATTGGTTTTTCCAATAATTAGATATTGGCAAAGCTTTTTTACACGTGGATCTATTCATTTCTAATGACTTGAATAATTTTCAATTTGAAAAGATTTGTCGCCTATTGAAGTCACTTTGTTTTATGCCTCAAATAGATTAGTTGTCAATTGTATGATATGTTATCACAATGTCTCGTTACTTTTGGGTTATAAGAAATGTTCCTTTGATCACTTTGTGTTCACAAAGACTCACACCTCCTTCACAAAATGTTCTTGTATATGTTGATGATGGAATTCTTAAAGGCAACAACAATGATGAAGTTGCTTTTGTCAAATTTCGTTTAGATAACACTTTTTGCATTAAAGATCTTGATAATTTACACTATTTATTAGGATAAGAGACTCTTAGATCACACCATGAAATATGTGTTTCCAATGAAATAAGCTCTTGAGTTGTTAAGTGAAATTATCATGTTGAGATCAAAACCATTAGTTGCTCCTATAGTGAAAATATGGATGAATCTTTTCCTTATATTGATTGTAAGACTATTTTATTTAAAGGCAATTCATCTTGACCTTAGTTATGTTATTCAACAGTTAAGTCAATTTATGGTTACACAAACCTCTTGTCATTTATTACCTGCAAATCGTGTTTTCCGCTACATTAAAAAATCTTTTGATTAAAGTCTATTTTTCTCGACATTTTTCTTCTCTTCGATCGAAAAACTTCAGTGATTTAGACTACACCACTTGTCTGTTGTAAGTTTATCACTATGTTCTTCATATATTTAGGAAACTCTTTAATCTCAAGGAAATATAAAAAGCAAAACACAATTTGTTATTATTCCTCCAAAATTGATAAGTGTCATTGCCTCTAATGTGTGTGAGCTTCAATTGTTGATCTTATTCAATGATCTTCATATTGCATTTGTTTCTCAAGCTCTTCTCCATTATGATATTTAGTTAGTACACCACATCACACTTAGTCCAAATTTCTACAGGAGAACTAAGTATATTAACATCGATTATCATGTTTTTTTGGGAGTAATTACAATACTAGCTCTTTCATCCGCTACTTATTCCTAATTCATTTTAACTTGCAAATATTCACACAAAGTCATTGAGGGCACCATGAACATCCACTCACCATAGTGAGGGTGGCAATAGAGTTATAGCTATATTTTTTCTTCTATCTATTATATATCTTTTTTTTAGTGAGTTGAGTTCTTTTTTATGGTTGGTAATTTTTATTTTCCTTAGTCAATTAATTACAACAGTTTACAATTTCATTAGTTAAGAGGTTTTTCCACATCTTGGATTTTTGTGTTAGGGTACGGAGTACTGGAGAAACAACATATCAAATATTCTAATACTACAAGAGATTTTGACACCACATATTCATCCAAAAACCTTAAAGTAATGGGTATATGAGCCTCAAACGCCTCGCGACTACACCGTCAAAAAGATTTTCGATACAAGCACTCAAAACCAAGATCCACTATCGCTCCCCCACCAAGCCAAACTAGGGTTCAGGTACCACTTATTAGGAAACCTACGAGCGCGAGAGAAACATATCAAATGCTCTAAGACCACAATGAATTTTGACACCACATTTCCACTCAAAATTTTAAGACAATGAATATATGAATATTCACTTTTATACATCTGACATTTAGTTCATTTATAGTCGATGCAATTCAAAAAATTCATTTATCCATTTCCTTGTTTTCATATATTACATAACACTAGTGTCACATGGATTGTTCAAAGTGTTATTATGAGTCGTTCATAACATCAATACCTTTTGAGTCGCTTAAAGTATCGATAAGATTTAAATTGTTCAAAATATGAGTGTAATCTCATATGTTCAAAGTATTATTCGGCAAAACATAAAAATAAAAATAAAATCCTAAAAGCTGAAAAATATAATGCAATATCTACGTACTCCATCATACATTTTTTTTTATAATAGACAATTGAAAGTATTTTTCTAACAATTTGTCAAAAGAGACAATGTAATTTTGACACAAAATTTATATCAAATTTTGACTATGAATTAATTGACTATCAACATTTAAATATGTGGTTAATTATATTTAGTTTATGGATAATTGTATTTGACGGATGAGTAATGAATTCTAAAACTTTATTGTGCTTTCTCTAATTTTATATATAAGAAAATGTATGAATTTTTTTTTTGTTCTAATTAAAAAAAAAGTCAAATATTTTTAAATGCATTAATAATTTAGTGGTTCTCACATTTCTCAGGAGCATTAATTATCGATCATATTTAGAAAAAAAGTCAAATTTTTTATTTATAAATTGTTGCATTCGTTTTTATGATTTATTTTTTATCCTTATATATAAGATAAAAAATAATATTAATTAATTATTCATTAAACTTAATTAGTTAAAAATTTAAACCGCATGTATCATATTAAATTTGTTTTTGAAAAATTAAATAAAATTGTGAAACATATCATTTTTTCTGAAAAGCAATAATAATAAGACACATCTTAAATTTGATTGGACTAAACGTGCACCTTAGTGTGACGTGGTTTAAAAAAATTATAAGATTATATATTAGTAATAGAGTAGTGTTTTTATTTATTTAATTAAATGATCGGTGATACAATCTAAACACAAATTGAATTGGTGCATGATTTTGGGATTACAATAGATTCGGGCGCAGAGGATCTTATCTTTATTATTATATATTACGAGAATATTTTGTATCATTGCCATATAACACAAAAAGCTGTTGCTGACTCATCGCGCTTCATCATTTCCTTTCTCTCTGTAAAACCAATACCAAAACGCTGCTTTTTTTTGTTGGCACAGTTTTTTTTTTCTCAAAGTTCCCTCCTTTCTTCCAATTTAAATTAACCAGCACCAACACTTTGGTAATACTTGTGTTATTATATTGGAATTGAACTTGGAACTATTGGTTTTGGATAATGATTGTAACAGGTTGTGAAAATGGGGGTGTTGGTGTTGGACGGTGGTTAACGGGATTTGGAAGCTTGGTACGGAGGAAACAAGTTGATTCTGTTCATTACAGGGGACATGCTCAATTGGCTAGGAAGTTATCTGCTGTTGACCTTGTTGGAATTGGTAATAATCCTTTATTTTCATTTTCAAATTATAAGATTTTATTTTATTAGATTGTCACTTAATCAATTAACTTCAAGTTTTTAATTTAGAGAATACCATAGTTGACTGTTATTTATAATTGATGATTGATTTTGCTTTTATCTGTTTTAAAATTTAATGGAGTGATTTAACTTTGCTCTTGTTGTTTTTGATTTGATATGGGTTTGCTTTCAAGTCAATGGAGTGACTGAGAATATATATGAAAATTTTGCTTTGGTGTGTCTTGTGGAAATTAATTTTTCTTGGAAAGGTGATGTGTTTGTCTTTGTTGTTTTGTGTTCTTTTGGCTCCTATCTGTATTCTGTAGTTCATGAACAGGTGGATGATCTCTTCAGACTATTTGATGCAGGGCAGTGGACAAATGATTAAAAAGCTTTTGTACCACAAGAAGTGAAATCATGAAAATCTTTCTTTCTTACTGATAGTGGTGCTAATTGAGGATAATTAGGTCTTAAAATTTGAAAAATGGAGAAACGCCCAACCAGAAATTCTATTAAAAATTAGTCATTTGATTTGATTAAACTGAAGAATGACGGTGGCTTAGTCTTTATAAGATGCTCAATTACCAACTACCAGTTTATTTTTTCCCCACTATATGTAGATTTTAGCTTCTTGTTTACCAAACAGTTACTTGACCAAAGTAATTGACCATTCTTGAAAATCAGGGGTTGGTGCTACTATAGGAGCTGGAGTATATATTCTCATTGGAACAGTTGCTAGGGAGCAGGCAGGACCAGCACTTGTAATATCACTCTTAATTGCAGGAATAGCTGCTGCACTATCAGCTTTGTGTTATGCAGAACTTGCATGTCGGTGCCCGTCAGCAGGGAGTGCTTATCATTATACATATATATGCATTGGAGAAGGGTGAGTTACATTTTGCCTCTTTTTGGAATAAAACTTTGGGTGTAATGGTTAATGAAACTACTCATGATAGTTTAGAAAATATCTTGTTAACGACAGTGACAGAACAATTCTGTTGTGTTATCATGGTTTCAGCTGCCACATGTGGAGTGGGGCAATTTATGTAAAGGATAATGACATTATGGTTTTTTGATTCAAAAGAAGAAATTGGTACTTAAAGATGAGGGGGATGTGTGAAGACTTTTGTTTTCTTTATTCATTTTTCATCATCATTAATAAAGCCATGATTTAAACATTCTGTTTATCTCAGGGTTGCTTGGCTGGTAGGTTGGTCCCTAATTCTAGAATATACGATTGGTGCTTCAGCTGTTGCTCGTGGCATAACCCCAAATCTGGTGTGTTATACTTTTTACTTCCTTTTTTTAAAACCTTAATCGATCATTTTCTCTTTTACCGTCATGCTAATTTGTAATTGAGAATGCACAAAGAGAGTAATCAAGCACATATACCAAGGGTCATGAAATGTACGACATGGGCATCGTGAATGTATTTTGATTTTTGACTCTTGGTGATGTATTTGATCTACAAACCTAGTGCTTGGAGTTTCAACCAATGATATTAGAAACAAGGTGCAAGAGGAAAGGCTAAGAAAGAAAACAGGCATGGTGTTGTCACTGTAAATAAATGATTTAGTTATGTGTTCTTTATTTTCAATGAAGACTCCAGCAAATAATGACATAAACTAGCTTACTGTAACTTCTATATATCACTATATTGGGTCAAATAATCTGTGTTGTCAAATAGTAGTATTAAGATTTTGTGTTGTTAAGGGAGCACATAAAACTCACTTCATAGGCCCACTTTCCCTTTGTGCCGGAATTTAATTTAACAACGGGGATTTTGATGTTTGATATTTTAAGCCAGATCCACTTAGTTAACTCGGATACCATGTTACAGAACTACTTATCCAAAAGGACTCTTATGTATATGACAGTTCAGTAATCAAAACCAAAGTTGCATGTCTGAGATTGCATACTTTATTTTTTTGTTATTAAACTATACTTCTTTTTCTTTTTGGATTTTTGGTTTATTTCAATCATGCCTAACTATACTTTGTCATTCTTTTAACTAAAAGAACTGCTATGGTAACTTCATTTAACAGTGTTTTCCATTTAGAGTGCCCTCCCCCTCCCTCTTTTTGTAATTGGCTATAAAGCACTGACACAAACACAACACTGACACATATTCATCGATCATAATTTTGAGAAAATAAATGTGATTGAATATAACCGCATAGTGTCGGTGTCATGTTGATGTATAATTGGTGACATATATACAATATACTTCATTCCAACAAGCACAACACACTTAACAATTTGGTTTTGTATTTACTTTGTTCTTTCTTATTGCAGGCCTTGTTTTTTGGTGGTCAGGACAACCTACCTTCATTTCTGGCTCGTCATACCTTACCATATCTTGGAGTAGTGGTTGATCCATGTGCAGCTGTATTAATTCTTTTCGTTACCCTCCCTTTGTGCCTTGGAATCAAGGAGGTATGCCTTTTCAAATAAAACACATACACAACTTGATCACCATTTTTCTAATTACCCCTTTTATCATATAAACCTATTTTGTTTAATTCGATGTTTCAGAGTTCAACGGCACAATCCATTGTGACCACAGTAAATGTCTGTGTCATGCTGTTCATCATTATAGTTGGTGGATATCTTGGTTTCAGATCCGGATGGGTTGGTTATGAACTCCCGAGTGGGTAATGACACTGTCGAGTCTACATTTTCAGCTCTTCATCTATAACATAACTCTTCTTGATATAAGCTGAAATTTCTTATATCTCAGGTATTTTCCATATGGAGTGAATGGGATGTTTGCTGGGTCTGCAATAGTTTTCTTTTCGTACATTGGTTTTGATTCAGTGAGCAGCACAGCTGAGGAGGTAAATATTCACAAGAGGAACCGATCTTTTAAGTCACGTGTAATTTGTATTGGAAGAAACTTTATGCAAAGCTCATTAATGAAGGACATGTGCTCTGTTGCAAAAATAAAATAAAATCAAGCACATGTGCATTCATGAACAATGCATTTAATATGATGCTTAAGATCCTGTTTTTTACTTTGAAACCTTCACATTACCCTAATACATGATCTAGTTCTATTCATGTATTGACTGCTCTATCTATATATCTGTCTGGTAGTTTGAGTATCTCAAAAGCGTTGTGGTTTTGGGAAGTTGGGATTGTGAAACATCATTTTCTTGAAGTCTGTTATTTACAGCTTTAATTTTGTTACTGTGCAGGTAAAAAATCCTCAACGAGATTTGCCAATTGGCATATCAACTGCATTAGCTATATGTTGCATTCTGTATATGCTTGTATCAGCCGTTATCGTTGGCTTAGTACCGTATAATGAGTTGAACCCAGACACCCCAATTTCCTCAGCATTTTCTAGCTATGGAATGGAATGGGCAGTGTAAGGTTTGCTTTGGCACACTGTTTAATTTTTTAATCTAAATATATTAATGTCTCTTTTGAATATTATGCCATTTTATCCATGACAGGTATATAATAACAACTGGAGCTGTCACTGCTCTTTTTTCCAGTTTGTTGGGATCAGTTCTTCCTCAGGTACATAACCAAGTAAAAAAGATTTAGTATTTTATTTATTTAGCATCTCTGTTGATTACTTCACTTAGTTATGGTTGTTAGAGTTTGGTTATGGATTTTCACAACCTTAATTATTTTTCCACTTCATTTCAGTCTTGGCCTGATTTGTTACTTGGTTGTTTCATTGTCCACTTCCTACATGTTTTGGTCTATGAATGAGATGGAATACTTTAACTAGAAGTCATGAATTGAGATTGAAATCATATTAAACTTCATATTGGCTAGCAATGTTTTTAAAATGTGTTATGGAAATAACTAAGATACACATAGATATGTTCATGCACATTGATACTTGGTATCGTTATTGTTGTTTGCATATGATAAATATATCTTCCCATTGGCACACGTGTTTTGCAGCCACGGGTCTTTATGGCAATGGCTAGGGATGGTTTGTTGCCCTCCTTCTTCTCGGATATCCACAGGCGCACGCAGGTTCCTTTGAAAAGCACTATTGTCACAGGTCTCTTTGCTGCTGTTCTTGCATTCTTTATGGATGTTTCTCAGTTAGCAGGGATGGTGAGTTTAGTTGTACAATATCTTGGTTGATGCATCTTTCTTAGATTATTAACTTTAACGGTCGTTATATTCTTTGTTCTGGGAATACAGGTTAGTGTGGGAACATTGCTTGCATTCACCACAGTTGCAGTTTCAGTTTTGATAATCAGATATGTTCCACCTAATGAAGTACCCATTCCAACTTCACTTCTAACATCTGTTGATCCATTTTTGAGGCATTCTGGTGTTGATGTTGAGGAAGACAGGACCATGAATCCTGTAGATCTTTCTAGTCATTCTGATAATAGTCACTTACATGACAAGTCAAACGTTCCGCTTGAACATCCTTTGATCATAAAAGAAGTAACCAAAGGTAACTATTGTTGGAGTCTTCTATCCTTTTATGGAATGAATTTTAGATAAACTTTAAAATGTTAATTTCTTCCAGTACTTGAAATAAATTTCTGGGTGTTTGTTGTATCAACATTTACTTCCATTTTTATGATGAGCTAGTTCACAAAGTTGAGTTTTGACTTCGTTATGCAGAGCAACGGAATGAGAAGACTAGGAGAAAACTTGCTGCATGGACCATAACCCTTCTATGTATAGGGATTCTCATGGTTACTGGTGCAGCTTCAGCCGAAAGGTGTCCCAGGTCTGTAAACTTTGATCATCTTCCCTAATTTTTGAAGTATGAAATCATACCACATTCATTTTCGAAAGAACATTGGTTCCTTTTGAGTCAGTTCTTTATCCTTACTTTTATTACCTTTTGGTGATTGTGCATATGCAGGATTTTGCGCGCAACATTGTTTGGAGTGGGTGTAATTCTTCTTTTGTGCAGCATAATTGTGCTGGCCTGTATAAAGCAAGATGATACCAGACACACCTTTGGGTACTCAGGAGGTATGTGCACTAGAAAAGTCTTAAAAAACCAAAATCTAATCAGATTTTGGTGGTCGATTGCAAAAACTTCATTTTAGAACAAATTACAATTTTTGTAGCTAGCTTCTACTCCCTCTGTAACAAAATATAAGCAAAATTTGGTATATCTAAGTTGTAACAAAATATAACAAAAAATTGATAGGTTGGACATCATTTCGTAGGTTCGAACTCGAGACCTCATAGTTGTGTGTGTGAATTTCTGGTGGTATTTAGCATTGATAGTATACCAAATATATCCTTCATTTAATGCCCTCTTTTTCATAACAAATGTCTTTTTTTTATGCAACTAAATGAGATGAGGAATAGTTTAGGTAATGAAGTTGAACTTTTAAATAAGATTAATTTGAGTAAATGTGAATAACTAATTATTTTAATAATTCTGCACGTAGTTAATTTTGCTTATCTTTAGTTAGAAAGGGAGTATTCAGGGGTTTCCTCTCTCTGGCAGCTTATAATCAACAAAGCTGCAAATCAAAACAAGGAGCAAAAACTAAAACTGAAAAGTGACCTACATATGTAATGATATTTAAACTTTAAATTTGTCATCTTTATAAATTT
This sequence comes from Cicer pinnatifidum, assembly GCA_037974775.1. Classification (NCBI taxonomy): domain Eukaryota; kingdom Viridiplantae; phylum Streptophyta; class Magnoliopsida; order Fabales; family Fabaceae; genus Cicer; species Cicer pinnatifidum. The sequence goes on from JBBPBR010000006.1 coordinate 50,884,234, forward strand.
TCAACCTAGTGTATCACAATCCTTTAGCTATAAGTTCATTGTGTTTGTTCTCTTAATTCCACACATCAGTCTTACACTATTGTTTTGATTCCTTGTATTTCAGGTTTTGCTTGCCCATTTGTTCCATTCTTACCTGCTGCTTGCATTCTTATAAACACCTACTTACTAATTGATCTTGGGTAAGAAATCTCTCGACATTAACCACCATGATCCTGCTTTGTATCCATAGCAACATGCATGATTATGAATTACAATTACCAACATCTATCATTCTTGTGTTTGAATTTCAGGGCTGCTACATGGCTAAGAGTTTCTGTATGGCTGTTAATCGGAGCACTTATATACTTGTTCTATGGCCGAACTCACAGTTCATTGTTAAACGCAACCTATGTTCCGTCAGCCCGTGCTGATGAGATCCATCGCACTCAAGCAAATTATTTATCCTAGTATTCACCCATCAGGCTCTACAGTTCACTGCAGGTCCCTAATCTATCCCTTGGTCAGGGAATTGTTACTTGTATATTTTACACCACCAATTTGTAAATATACTGTTGTTCTAAAGTAAAAACTTTGTTTCTGCTATCAGATGGATGATAACCACCATTGTTCAATTGTTTATTTAAGGATGTGTGTATATCATGAAAATGTCTTACGAGAGTAAGGTACTAGTTTAATAGGAAAAGGATTTAACCATTCTTTAAAGTAAGGAACAAGCATAAAAAATTATCACATGTTAAATTATGAATTTTTTCAGTCACAATTAACATTTCTGATTTTTTCCTTCAAATGAAATATCGAGGGTTCTAGGCACAACAACTCTCTTTTGTATTATTTCCAAGAATCTAAAAACTACTCTTCTCCTAATATTTCCAACAAAGTATACCCCTCTATACTTAGGACTAAACATTGACTTGTAGCTAACTTGGTTTGTTCTTTGATTGAAGCCTAGATGACTTTGCATTTTCCACATTAGACTAACAAAGAAAAGAAATACACAAAACCCCTTGAAAGGGACAACAAACGCCTAAACTTTGTCATTTGAGAGAAACAAACATGAAATACCCAACTCAATTTTTCTTTACAAAATTCACATTTTAATAAGCTAGGGAAATTTATTTTAAAAATAATACATAAAACAAGTAGATAACAATATAGTAAAAAGAAATTTAAAAATAAAGTTCTTCAATTATCGTAGCCGAGTCCTTATTAGTGAATCCTCCTCCACTCCTTCATTCCCATGATACTTTCATTTTTCAAAACAACTTATTAAACATGATTTTTTCTTAGAGAAATTCCAGTACCAACATTTTCAAGGTTTCAGGTTCTACATTCTATCTTGAGCTTTATTATAGAAATAGTCGCACAGACTTAACGTGTGCTACATGCTTCCGTTATGAATATTTTAATTCTTATAACAATTTCTTTACGCTTTCCATTTGACAAAGCATCTGCTTAGTAATTTTACATTGCTTATTCATGTTTCTCACGTCTCTCTTTTTTCATTTGTTTTTTCTGGTCATGTCTTTCTCCATGTGCTTGTGATTTATTGGCTTTCTTTGCCTCATCAAAATACTAGCATTGACTTTGAGTGTTTCCATTACTTAGTAGTAGATGTGTTACTTGAATTAAAAAAGTTTCATTTATTTTAAAAGATGTGGACTACTTTCGTGAGCATGATAAAATAAAAAAAAAATATTATAATTAAATCTAAAAATTTCTCTTTTGTGTTTTAAATATAAGAGAAAATGAATCAATAAAAATAAATGTATTTAGTTTAAAATTTAGACTAAATACATAAATTTTAGTTGATCAAACTTTCTCTTATATTCAGGATAAAATAAAGTAAAGAAAAATGATAAAATAAAAGAGAAAAGAAGAATAAGTTACATTTCATCAAACACCACAAAAACAATCTTGTTATAATTAAATTGGAGAGGACGTTAACATAAACAATAATTCATGTCTCGAGGTTGTGGTATCGTGTCTCCTTGAATTTTGGTTCAGTCAAGAAAATAATTATAGATATTAATGTTTGTTTAATGTTGAAACTACTTTTTTTTTTTATAAAATGAAATGTAATAGATAGAATTAAAAGTATATAAAAGATGGAATAAGTTAGAGGGCACTAATAAAATTATGTATCATAAAATATGATTAGGTGTTGATGAATGGTTTATGAATATATTTTAATATATTATAACATATGTAAAAATAAAATATTGAAAATAAAAGTTCAAAAGTGAAATTTTTTACTCTAAAAAATTCTTTTTGTTTCGTTATAAAAGTTTTTGTTAGCATAACCTGTGTGTTTTGATAGGTAGATAGTATATGCCTTTTGTTCCAAATTACGAAACATTTTTTAAATTTTTGTTTGTCGTTTAATAGAAGATTTTTTTTTTTATAAATATCTCTACTTAATTTACCATAAAAAACATATTAATTATAATTTTTTTAACATAAAAATGCTCTTATTTATTTTACTATTGAAAATATAAATTCTTTTTTCTCTTATAATATCAACTATAATAAAAGTAAATAAAAAAAATAACACACTTTTTAAATAAATTTGTTATTAAAACTAATGTTTTAATAACATCTATAAACTATGATTTAATTATCATACATCATTAATATAATAAATTTTATAATATTATTATATTACAATGATTCATAGCATTGACTTTAGAGAAAATTACCATAAAAATCAATCATTTCTAATATTTAAATTGAATTACAATATAAATTTTTTTTACATATGAATTAAATTCAATGAACTATGTTGGCGGTTCTTCCTAAGAGAATGTAAATAGAAATAAGTGCAACTGATAAGCATAGTTTCGTGATGATTGTCCTGCATTAGTGTACGTACCCTCTTAATCCCTTCGTTATATCATCAATTCATCATTCTCATTCGCATTCTCATTCTCATGTTTAATTTAAAAAAAAATAAAAAATATTCACAAAACTCTATTTGACACTTCATAAATTCTTTCCTTTCTTTTTATAAAAAAAAAAAAAAAATATATATTTTTTCAGTAAAAGAAAAACACAATAATTGTGTGCCTTCCAACTCCAGCTTCAATAAATAAAGGACAACTCCTGGTACAATATGAATCTAGCCACAATCTGAATCTAGCCATAATCTCAAACAAATTCTCATTCAAATTCAAGCTTATAAATCCCCACTCTTTCCTCATACATCATCATTGATTGCCCACAACACTGCTTTTAAAAATCTAATCTTGTTGTTGTGGGACAATCATAACTTTGATTTTCTGCTTTTTTTTTTTTTTTTTTTTTTTTTTCTTTGATGGGTGTTTCGGTTGGTTCAAAATCACCAAAGGGTTCATGGAGATCTTTTACTAGAAGAAAGCAGGTTGATTCTGCACATAGAAACACTAAGCCTTTGCTTGCAAAGGAATTAACTGTTTCTCATCTCATTGCAATTGGTAATTCTAATCCATTCAATTCAAAGCTTTTATTTTGATACTTTTTTTCATCTGGGGTTTCTTGGAATTCTGTTTTGGCACGTGGGAAAATTGTCTTGTTTATGTTTTCATATTGATTGATTTGACCCTTTCCATTTTTTTCAATACGAAAATGGTGTTTTATGTTTCTGTCTTTCTGATTGTACGATGTTGTTGGACTTCAAACTTTTCCCGCCTTTTCCTCAATGACAGGGCAGCATTTTTGGTTTCATAGTTTCCTTGCATGCACATGATTTGGTTTATTAATTAATTAACTGTCAAATTGAATCTGATGTGTTTTTTGTTTGTTTGTATTGTAATAAATAACTAGGTGTTGGTTCAACAATTGGTGCTGGAGTGTATGTTTTGGTTGGAACAGTTGCAAAAGAGCATTCTGGACCAGCTTTGGCTATTTCTTTTCTGATTGCTGGATTAGCAGCTGGTCTTTCTGCCCTTTGCTATGCAGAGTTGGCTTGTCGATGCCCTTCTGCTGGAAGTGCATATCACTATTCCTATATATGTCTTGGAGAAGGGTACTCTTTCTCTCCCTTTTTAAGACTTTTCATTTCTTGTTGTGTGTTTGGATTAGAGTCTTAAGAAGTTGTTTTAGTGTGTGTATGTCGAAACCATCATAAATGATTTTGTTTGTGTAACGTGATTTTATTATCGGTCAAAATTGATTTGGCCTTTAAAACTCGATTTTACAAGAAGTGATAAAATGTAGCTTCTGTATTAGGTTGACATGTTTGAGTAAATTGATTTATGTTTCATAACATTTACTTGAAAAAATGATTTTAACTAATTAACACTGTTTGGAAACTGATGATGAAATTCACTTTTGAATGTGAAATTATTTATTACTGTGCATGCTATTATTGTCTTTGCCTATTCAGTATGCTAATTACTTGGTGTCTTATAAATTCAATATTTTTGGTACCATGCTACTAATATAGATATTGACCTATCTGATTTTTTCTTTATGGAAAATTGAGGTCTATGTGAATTTATTTAATATCATCTTAGAAAAGAAGTTGATTATTTTGTCTCCAGTGTTGCTTGGTTGATCGGCTGGTCGTTGATACTGGAATATACAATCGGTAGCGCTGCTGTTGCTCGTGGCATAACCCCCAATATTGTATGGTGTTATTTTAACTCTGTTTTTTTTTTTTTTTTTTGCATGTTTAAGAATATGTTTATTATATCATTAGTCCAACTTTAACTTTGTAATTCATTAGTAAACGAATGAAAAAGGAAACATAGCTTGTCATTTGCCAAAATCACTTTATTTCTTCAACATTGCAGCAAATAAAGTGAATAGTTTGGTGTATGGTCAAAATCTGCTGTTTTTAATTCTGTTCTTTTGTAGTTTGAGGTTTCTATCGTCTGTTTTAATAAAGCCGGTGATTTGGTTATCTGCTTGGATTGCAACCAAAATTTATGTTACATAATTATCAAATATTTACATCTCATTTAGATATATTTTTTTGTTTAGGCTCCACTTTTTGGTGGTCTGGACAATCTACCCTTCTTTTTGTCGCGCCAACATATTCCTGGAATTGATATTGTTGTGGACCCATGTGCAGCAATTTTGGTATTTGCTGTTACAGGACTTCTATGTTTGGGGATCAAGAAGGTGGGTTTCAATTATTATCATTTTTATTTAGTTAATATATTCTCTTGAATTTTCTCTTCTTGGTTGGTGTAACTTATTACATGCATCTTTTGCAGATGGTTTGTGAGGCTTGCACATATTTGTTCTTTTATTTTTTAATTAAAATATCAAATGTATTATTGTTCAGATTTCGGAGAGTTAAATTTATTAACTCTGAATGCTTTGTACATGCAGAGCACAGTGGTACAAGGCACAGTGACATCAGTGAATGTATGTGCATTGCTTTTTGTCATAGTAGCTGGTGGTTACTTGGGATTCAAGTCTGGATGGGTTGGATATGAACTTCCTACTGGGTACTTTAATTTTGTTTTCCATTTCTTCTTATATTGTTTGGTCTCTTGTTACTCAAAACTTGTCTCTTTTGCTTTAATAGGTATTTTCCTTTTGGGGTTGATGGAATGCTTGCCGGGTCCGCAACAGTTTTCTTTGCATATGTAGGTTTTGATGCAGTTGCTAGCACTGCTGAAGAGGTATAGACTACAGAGTGATAGTGCACTGTCATATAATCTATATATATATATATATATATATATATATATATATATAATATGAGGGATGTTCAATGGTTTAAACTTTCTGATAATGTTTCACTCACTTCATCAACAGGTGAAAAATCCTCAACGAGATTTGCCACTTGGTATTGGTGCTTCACTGTTTCTATGCTGTGGAATGTATATGCTGGTTTCTTTTGTTGTAGTTGGTTTAGTACCTTATTATGCAATTGATCCCGATACCCCTATATCCTCTGCATTTTCTGAACATGGGATGCAATGGGCAGCGTAAGTTTGTAGTTTTGAAAATTCATGAAGTTTTTGTTGGCTTAATAGAGATAGTTTCCAAAGATAAGTTTACTGTTTCTGATTGCAGTTACATTATAAATGCTGGTGCTTCCACAGCTCTCTGCTCAGCATTGATGGGTGGGATACTTCCCCAGGTAAATAAATGGTTACCTCTGAAATCGCCAATTATTTATTCATTCCTAGAGTCAATTAAGTATGTTTGATTTGTAATTTCTCTATATTAAATGAAGGTTGTTCACCTTCATGTTTTGAATTGATTATATGGTTAAAATTAGAAATTGTTGTGTCACTTATTAAATCATCATTAATCAGAAAGAATATAAAATCTTGGTGGATTTGGAATGAAGTGTATGGTTTGTATTATACAATAGGAAGACTCAATAAGCTGATTCTTGAACAATCATTTGAATGACCATCATATCCAAATATAAGTTGCTGGTTGATGCTGTTTACCTTTTCCAGTTCTCACAAAATTTATCAGTGTTTCTTTAAAAGCATTTGATTTTCCAAGCAAAAAAACTAAATAGTATTTTGTTTGATGATTCTCAGCCACGAATTTTGATGACTATGGCAAGGGATGGACTAGTGCCACCATTTTTGGCTGACATAAATAAGCACACTCAAGTTCCTGTCAAGGGCACAATAATTACCGGTCTAGCGGCTGCAGTCTTGGCATTTTCTATGGAAGTCTCTCAACTTGCAGGGATGGTAAGTTTACTGTGTATAGAATATAGATAATGGAATATACCATGAAAGAGCATGCTCTCATGATATAAATGAATCATAACAACACAACAAAAATGCATGCTTTATACTCCCTGCATTCATGTTTAACTGTCTCCTTTGCAGAAGATTTAAATTCCTTTTTATCTGTCATTTTCAAAGTCCATTGCAACATTAACTATTGTTTTGTAAATAGTATTTTTAAATACTTATTACAAAGAGAGAAATTGGTGAAATGACAATAAATAACTGAGTGCATTATAAGACCAATATGTATTTTGCTTTTCTCGTGCAGGTTAGTGTCGGTACGCTTTTAGCGTTCACCATGGTGGCAATATCTGTTCTGATCCTAAGATATATTCCTCCAAATGAAGTCCCAGTGCCTCCTTCTCTCCAGGGTTCAGTTGTAGAGATCAATGTGGAATATGAAGAGGAAAATATCAGTACTTCTGAAGACACAAAACCTTTAGATGTTAAGGGGGATTTTCCCATTGATTATCCCCTTATTTCTAAACACCTTACCATAGGTAACTTTGAGTTATGACTTTCCTTATTAATCTCTACCAAACATAAGTTAAGTTAGTACTAAAAAATATATGCACCTCTGTAAGTGCTCTTGGGGCCTTGAGGCTTTTCATAGCTCTGGTGAGCTCCCAAAATCCAACTCTCCTAAACTTTATATATAAAAAAAAATCTGCTAAAAAATATGTTACTCTCAAGTTACTACAATTCATTTGTATTAGATTGGGGTGGATTTAGTCTTTGTTCATTCATACTGTTGTTTATATCTTTTGTTTTGTTTTTTTTTGGGTGCAGATATAAATGAGAGCAATAGAAGAAGAGTTGTTGGGTGGACCATAGCATTCATATGCTTAGGGGCGTTTGTGCTCACATATGCAGCTTCATGTTTAACTTTTCTTAGGTCAGTCTAATCTTGATTCACATAGCTTTTCTCAAGCTACACATGCAATGATAAATTTATGCATTTTATTAGTGTTTGTCGTGTCATTTATAAATTTCTCTTAGTGTTCTAATTATTTTCAGCATTATTTTATGATATTCCCAGTTCTGTTCGCTTCACATTGTGTGGAGTCGGAGGCACTCTTCTTGTGTCTGGATTCGTTTTCCTAACCTGTATAGATCAAGATGATGCAAGGCACAAATTTGGTCACTCTGGAGGTGTGCCTTACTATGATGTCCTTATATTTGATAAGTTTCTATGGATAGTGTTAGTGTGAATCTGTTCATAACTCCATCATTAATCATTTTTCAGGTTTCACATGCCCATTTGTGCCACTGCTGCCTACAGCTTGCATTCTTATCAATTCCTACCTACTTGTTAATCTTGGGTAAGCATTAAAATACTTATCTTTCACATTTTAAATATGCATATGGTTAATCAAGTTCGCTTCTTAAATGCATTTTTTTTTTCAAGATATGTGAATGAAATAGAAGGACCAATTGGAAAGTTAAGTTTATCCAATGATATGAAAACTTTAAATATAAAGTGATTTGATCTCATGTTCTAAAAGTAGTAACCAAGAGAGATAGTTTTCCTTTTCATAGTTATATTTTCAAATTAATATCAGAATTTGTTCTCTTTCTGCAACGTCTTGCTTTATAAAAACTTGCATCTTCAATAGAGTAACTCTAAGGGGGTGTTTTGCTTTTACTTTTAGTTTTTTACGTTTGTGAAACCAATATATACCTCTTTTTATGTTGAATTAGTCCATGCACTTGTTACAAGGATTATTTCATCTTAGACTTGATGTAAATGAACTGAAAATTCAAGATAGTTTACAGTTTTACATAGACCAAAACCAAAACAATGAAGACCTACACCAAATGCTCTTATCTTTTAGGTGATAAAAACTGTAAAGTAGTACAAAGACAAATATTTTTTGTAGGGACCAAAAACTGGAAAAAGTAAATATTACAGCGACTAAAAAATTATTTAAGCAAAAAAAAATTTATTAGGACAAAATACTTGGAATTTTATCTTTGTTGTATGGTTTTGAAACTAAATGTTCATATCCTAAAATATACAGCAATTGTGCCTACAAAAATAAATGATTGAGGAGCAAAGATGAAAATAATAATATTAAGCTATCTTCAATGTATTATGTTGAAACATGGATGCATGATTTCTCTAAATTCTTGTATATGTTTTTTTCAGAACTGAAACATGGACGCGTGTTTCTGTGTGGCTTGCAATAGGGATACTAATTTATGTGTTCTATGGCCGAACTCATAGCTCTTTAAAAGATGCAATTTATGTGCCAATAAGTCAAAAAGATGAAACTTAACAAACTCGTAGAAGTTATATTGCTTGGTATCTATAGAAGAAATCGGTGTGTGGAAGTTGCTAGCTAGAGAAAATATTTAATCATTGTACAGAAGAAAATGCCTCTCCTTAATCTTAGGGTCCTGTATTTGTTTTCGTCTAGAGAAGAATGTCTTTCTTTACAATTTGTATGATATCATGTATCTGTACATGACAGGCAGTACTTGTGTACTGGTTGGATTCATGTTCATAAAATATAAATATTTTTTAAATAATTAGTTACAGTCATTCTTTTTTGCTTTATGCCTTAAATTTCCTCAATTTTTAAATCCATTTCTCTTTTTGGAACAACTAGAACATTAGAGGAGTACAGTTCCCTAATCGGATAAGTAGATAACAGTTGCAATGGCTCTCCCTATGTTTTTTTTTTTTGCATTTATGATGATCTCAATATAGTTCACTTCCATCTAGTTAATTTATTCAATCATTTTCTTAAAATTTCTCAACAAATATTTCTACCATATGATGTGATTGAAATTTTGAATAAAACATTTTTACATGTCAAGTATTTTTTTTATATATCCATAATTATTGGAAACACTTTTGATTTTAAACTTGTTTAAGTTACAGATATCAAAATTCAAGTTCATGATAGTGAGTCTGTCTATTCAGGATTCCAATGGAAGCAAAGAAAACAAAAGTAAAAAAATCATTTCTTAACATATCTTATGTGTCGGTGCATAAAATTTTTTGTTTA
>JBBPBR010000006.1:50899116-50940018 GCA_037974775.1 Cicer pinnatifidum
TCAATTTTTTATGCAATTGATCCCGATACCCCTATATCTTCTGCATTTTCTGAGCATGGGATGCAATGGGCAGCGTAAAATAAATAAATTAGCTGAACAATATTCTTACAAAATGTGAATGTCTTTTGGTTGACACCCTACAAAATGTCATGCGATTATCATATGCATTACTTTTGGCACGTGGCTCTTAATTGGTATATGTGGCATTGTTATGCGATTTCTTTTAAGGATTCACTCGGATTCACACTAGAGAGTGAGTATAGTAAAAGAGAAATCACGGATTCACACTAAAAATAAAACACGGATTCACACTGAAAAAAATTTAATTGGCATGGGTGTTAATTAAAATTTAGCAAAGAAACAAAACTAACACTTAATGATTGAAATGCAGAATTAAAAAATATTCACTTTTAATCTAAATTTGATTTATATTTAATAATAACTCATATTTGATCACATGATCATTGTTTAATCATGATTTCGCTTTTAGATTATTTTAAAATTTATCATGTGAAATAGATATATAATATTATTATTATTTCATTAAATGTTAATGTAAAATTATTTTATATTAAGTATTATAAAACTATTAAAAAATAAACAAATATCATATTTTTTATATTCTTTTTCAGTGGAATGGTACGTACATAGAACTCATATACGAGGTGTGGATAAATTATTGACAGATTATAAATCAAATGATAAGATATTCTTTTCATAAAAAATATTAACAAGATTCACGTTTTTAACTATTTTAAATTTAAGATTTAGTAAATAAAAAATATCAATTTTTTATGCAATTGATCCCGATACCCCTATATCCTCTGCATTTTCTGAACATGGGATGCAATGGGCAGCGTAAAATAAATAAATTAGCTGAACAATATTCTTACAAAATGTGAATGTCTTTTGGTTGACACCCTACAAAATGTCATGCGATTATCATATGCATTACTTTTGGCACGTGGCTCTTAATTGGTATATGTGGCATTGTTATGCGATTTCTTTTAAGGATTCACTCGGATTCACACTAGAGAGTGAGTATAGTAAAAGAGAAATCACGGATTCACACTAAAAATAAAACACGGATTCACACTGAAAAAAATTTAATTGGCATGGGTGTTAATTAAAATTTAGCAAAGAAACAAAACTAACACTTAATGATTGAAATGCAGAATTAAAAAATATTCACTTTTAATCTAAATTTGATTTATATTTAATAATAACTCATATTTGATCACATGATCATTGTTTAATCATGATTTCGCTTTTAGATTATTTTAAAATTTATCATGTGAAATAGATATATAATATTATTATTATTTCATTAAATGTTAATGTAAAATTATTTTATATTAAGTATTATAAAACTATTAAAAAATAAACAAATATCATATTTTTTATATTCTTTTTCAGTGGAATGGTACGTACATAGAACTCATATACGAGGTGTGGATAAATTATTGACAGATTATAAATCAAATGATAAGATATTATTTTCATAAAAAATATTAAAAAGATTCACGTTTTTAACTATTTTAAATTTAAGATTTAGTAAATAAAAAATATCAATTTTTTATGCAATTGATCCCGATAACCCTATATCCTCTGCATTTTCTGAGCATGGGATGCAATGGGCAGCGTAAAATAAATAAATTAGCTGAACAATATTCTTACAAAATGTGAATGTCTTTTGGTTGACACCCTACAAAATGTCATGCGATTATCATATGCATTACTTTTGGCACGTGCCTCTTAATTGGTATATGTGGCATTGTTATGCGATTTCTTTTAAGGATTCACTCGGATTCACACTAGAGAGTGAGTATAGTAAAAGAGAAAACACGGATTCACACTAAAAATAAAACACGGATTCACACTGAAAAAAATTTAATTGGCATGGCTGTTAATTAAAATTTAGCAAAGAAACAAAACTAACACTTAATGATTGAAATGCAGAATTAAAAAATATTCACTTTTAATCTAAATTTGATTTATATTTAATAATAACTCATATTTGATCACATGATCATTGTTTAATCATGATTTCGCTTTTAGATTATTTTAAAATTTATCATGTGAAATAGATATATAATATTATTATTATTTCATTAAATGTTAATGTAAAATTATTTTATATTAAGTATTATAAAACTATTAAAAAATAAACAAATATCATATTTTTTATATTCTTTTTCAGTGGAATGGTACGTACATAGAACTCATATACGAGGTGTGGATAAATTATTGACAGATTATAAATCAAATGATAAGATATTATTTTCATAAAAAATATTAACAAGATTCACGTTTTTAACTATTTTAAATTTAAGATTTAGTAAATAAAAAATATCAATTTTTTATGCAATTGATCCCGATACCCCTATATCTTCTGCATTTTCTGAGCATGGGATGCAATGGGCAGCGTAAAATAAATAAATTAGCTGAACAATATTCTTACAAAATGTGAATGTCTTTTGGTTGACACCCTACAAAATGTCATGCGATTATCATATGCATTACTTTTGGCACGTGGCTCTTAATTGGTATATGTGGCATTGTTATGCGATTTCTTTTAAGGATTCCCTCGGATTCACACTAGAGAGTGAGTATAGTAAAAGAGAAAACACGGATTCACACTAAAAATAAAACACGGATTCACACTGGAAAAAATTTAATTGGCATGACTGTTAATTAAAATTTAGCAAAGAAACAAAACTAACACTTAATGATTGAAATGCAGAATTAAAAAATATTCACTTTTAATCTAAATTTGATTTATATTTAATAATAACTCATATTTGATCACATGATCATTGTTTAATCATGATTTCGCTTTTAGATTATTTTAAAATTTATTATGTGAAATAGATATATAATATTATTATTATTTCATTAAATGTTAATGTAAAATTATTTTATATTAAGTATTATAAAACTATTAAAAAATAAACAAATATCATATTTTTTATATTCTTTTTCAGTGGAATGGTACGTACATAGAACTCATATACGAGGTGTGGATAAATTATTGACAGATTATAAATCAAATGATAAGATATTATTTTCATAAAAAATATTAACAAGATTCACGTTTTTAACTATTTTAAATTTAAGATTTAGTAAATAAAAAATATCAATTTTTTATGCAATTGATCCCGATACCCCTATATCCTCTGCATTTTCTGAGCATGGGATTCAATGGGCAGCGTAAAATAAATAAATTAGCTGAACAATATTCTTACAAAATGTGAATGTCTTTTGGTTGACACCCTACAAAATGTCATGCGATTATCATATGCATTACTTTTGGCACGTGCCTCTTAATTGTTATATGTGGCATTGTTATGCGATTTCTTTTAAGGATTCACTCGGATTCACACTAGAGAGTGAGTATAGTAAAAGAGAAAACACAGATTCACACTGAAAAAAATTTAATTGGCATGGCTGTTAATTAAAATTTAGCAAAGAAACAAAACTAACACTTAATGATTGAAATGCAGAATTAAAAAATATGCACTTTCAATCTAAATTTGATTTATATTTAATAATAACTCATATTTGATCACATGATCATTGTTTAATCATGATTTCGCTTTTAGATTATTTTAAAATTTATCATATGAAATAGATATATAATATTATTATTATTTCATTAAATGTTAATGTAAAATTATTTTATATTAAGTATTATAAAACTATTAAAAAAGAAACAAATATCATATTTTTTATATTCTTTTTCAGTGGAATGGTACGTACATAGAACTCATATACGAGGTATGGATAAATTATTGACAGATTATAAATCAAATGATAAGATATTATTTTCATAAAAAATATTAACAAGGTTCACGTTTTTAACTATTTTAAATTTAAGATTTAGTAAATAAAAAAATTCAATTTTTTATGCAATTGATCCCGATACCCCTATATCTTCTGCATTTTCTGAGCATGGGATGCAATGGGCAGCGTAAAATAAATAAATTAGCTGAACAATATTCTTACAAAATGTGAATGTCTTTTGGTTGACACCCTACAAAATGTCATGCGATTATCATATGCATTACTTTTGGCACGTGGCTCTTAATTGGTATATGTGGCATTGTTATGCGATTTCTTTTAAGGATTCACTCGGATTCACACTAGAGAGTGAGTATAGTAAAAGAGAAAACACTGATTCACACTAAAAATAAAATACGGATTCACACTGAAAAAAATTTAATTGGCATGGCTGTTAATTAAAATTTAGCAAAGAAACAAAACTAACACTTAATGATTGAAATGCAGAATTAAAAAATATGCACTTTCAATCTAAATTTGATTTATATTTAATAATAACTCATATTTGATCACATGATCATTGTTTAATCATGATTTCAGTTTAAATACTCACATTAAAATACTATCATTATTAGAGTATATTTGAAATTATAAAATAAATATATATAACATCAAATTATTTATCTACAATAATATTTAATTAAAAATAATAATTTATTATAAAATTTGAGGTGTTACAAATTTTTTAGAAGGTTGAAAAATATGTGTGAACATTCATAAATTTTTTTAAGGTTTCAAAAATGATACAAAATTGTAATATGGAAAGCATAGCTTGCACTAACTTTCGGTTTAATTTTGATGGCAAAAAAAAGGGAAGGTTGAAAAATATGTATGAAAATTCATAAATTCTTTTAAAGTTTAAAAAATGATACAAAATTATAATCTAGACACCATAGATTGCACTAACTTTCTATTTAATTTTGATGGCAAAAAAAGGAAGGTTAAATAATATGCATGAACATTCATAAATTTTTTAAATTAATAATTCAATTAAGTCAAATCAAACCAAAATGTTATTCATGGCTTTTATATTTGGTAAATAGATTACAAAAAAATTGATGACGACAAAAATATCATTTCAGTTTAAAACGCGTCCAATATTATGTGTAGAGTAATTTGTGATGGATTAGCTTTTTAAGAACTAACGTATGTTTTAATTAATTCATTACTCTATATTTAAAGAGACGCAATACATAAGTGTGAATCCGTGAATTTTTTTTCTCTGTTTATTTGGTAAATTGTAATTAAGAGTCACATGCCAATTAATTCATTATTCTATATTTAAAGAGACATAATGCATATGAAAGTGTGAATCTATGAATTTTTTTTCTGTTTTATTTGGTAAATTGTAATTAAGAGCCACATGCAAATTAATTCATTATTTTATATTTAAAGAGACATAATGCATATGAAAGATACATGAAAGATTATTGTTTCAATTCCTTTCATAGTGAACTATTGAATGATGTGGTTCACTATTGAATGATGTGGCAAAATTAATTTTGCTTGACATAAAAATCTGAATCTGATATAAAGATATGATATATCTACCTAATATTTTGAAGGTTTATTTTAATATATTATATTGATATTGATTCTTCCTTGTAACTTGTATTGTTAAGTTATGCTAAGATTTACACGTAATACTTCCAAAATAGTAGTTATCACAAGGAAGCATCATTCAAATAATTGAAGATCAGAGTGCAAGGCTTAAGTTTGGGAGAAGCAGAAAAAATTCCCATAAGATACTGTCACATAAATATCTGTAGAATTACAAGTGAGTTTACAAACTATACAAAAGAACCATCAGATAGTAAAAATGTGGCACCTTTCCTTCACAGGCAAGATTATCTGCCTTAAAAAATAGAGTCCCGTAAGTTTCTATACTCTCAGTTCAGGCACCGGGATGTGCCGAAAAATCTTCATTGGAAATCTTTTCTGAGAATCAGAATAACTAAGTATTATTAGAACACATGCCGCCAAAACATGATAGGTATATCAATACAATGAATCGGCAGAGAATGATAGACTGCTCATACCATTCGAGGCAACCTCCTTCGTGTGCATATGAAACCATTTTTATCATAAGCATCACCATTCTCAGTTTTACATGCAAATATTTGGGCTCCCAATTTTATGCCTGTTCACCAACCAAACTACTTTCATCTTTGCCAGAGACACTACTGACTGCTCTGTTGCTGATCTTCTTTATCTTGTCTTTGTTAGCGACGGGTTTATCCTGGGAAGGGCTGACCGATCTCCTGATAAACTTTTTCGATGGAAGTACAGAATCATCCTCTGAATTCCTTTTAGATGAGGCTGTGCCTTTGGGAGTGTTAAAATTATCATTAGTCTGTTCAGTTTTCCCTTCAACTAAACCAGCATTTGTCAGGTTTGTAGCTTCATCCGACAAACCATTATTAGCTGAGTCTGGCAAAGCTGCTGTAGCATTTGAACTTGAATTGTCTGGATCTGCATCAGGAAGCAGTGCTCGGTGACTAAGACGCAGCTGTCCCTTATCATTTATCTGCAGCACATGCTTAAAGTCAATTAGAAAGAATGCTTACCATGAGATCTGCTAAAATCAAATATTAAGAAGCCAAGAATACAACAATTATGTCCATCATATATGGCTTCATCGTTCGTTGCTAGTGTTAAAAAAGTAACTTGCCTCTTCAATATAATTTTACACAGTTCATAACAAAGCATACGAAAGATGTATTCCAACTTTAGTAGATCGTTCAAATGATAAGAAAGAATCTCAAAAACATACTAAAAAAAGAAACTCCACAAAGACATATATTAAGGCAAGCAACCAACTGTATCTTACAAAGGCCATTTGGATCAGCTTTGCCCCTACTTCAGAGAATAGAAAAGGAAAGGTGAAAGTCAAACAAAGGGGTATTCACAGTTAGGTTTGCATTGCTTGTGTTAAAAAATCATTTGATCCAAAGATTACAAACAAATGCAATTCAGTTTGGTTTGGATTATTTTCTTCAAAAATTTTGATCCGGTCCAAATAAGTGAGGTTTGAAATAGATTGGTTGATTTGGATTTTACTAATGCATAATTACATATTACAAACTAAATAACATAAATAACATTTAACATTCTAAAAATATAATATTAGGCTAACAAGTATCTACTATGTTTGAACATATGAAAAAGTAAAAAAAATTGTTAGAATTGTGAGATACAGTTAAGCTGAACCCAAATTTCAATAACTACTATAAATCTGCTGGGTATTTAATGACCACCGATTATGTTGAGCTTGAATTAAAGCTAACAAAAATTAAAAAGACATACCTCAATAAGTTTAACATCAATACGATCTCCCACCTTGAAAACCTGGGAAAATATAAGTTAAATAATATCCCAACATTAATTGCATCCAAAGATAATTTGTTTCTTTGAAAAAGGAATCAAAATAAAATGCTTACATCTTCTGCCTTAGGTAGCCAACCTGAACTCAGTTCACTAATATGGCAAAGTCCCTACATAAAATGAGAAAAAAAATGTCCAAATATTAGTTAAAAAGGTTGGAATTTCTTTCATTCTAGATAAGCAATACCTTTTATCTTCAAAACTTTTTAAAGTATTATCAAATGAAATGAAAAAAAAAAAAAAGAAAAAAGAAAAAACGAAGCAAATTTGTACATTTTCAGATCATTTGAGTAATGATAAACACAGCAATAATAAATACTAGATTTAAATAATTTATAACACAAGAAAATAATTCTATTTTTAAAACTTTCTACTTGACGAAAGTATGTACCTCCCGTCCAGGTGCTATCTCTACAAAAACTCCATACGTAGCTATTGATTTGATTTCACAGTTCCTGAGGTAAACACGGAAGAACCATTATATATAGTCTTTTGATGAGTAGTTTTGCAACAACAAAAAACAGAAAATCATCAAAAGATAAATAATGCCTTGTTTTTATTAAGGACAAGTTCATTAAGACAAAAGAAACGAGAAAATATGTGATTCTTGGCATAAAATTGAGAAGAAAAAAACACAATAATAATCAATATTTGAAGATCCTCCTTGTTATTATTGTATATATGATGAATATACAATTCTCAATCCTTAGGGTATCCTCCTTTTTATAATGTACAGCAGTTGAACACTACGAGTCCCTTGCAAATGTCTCACTCTCTCTTTTATGGGATGTTTCACTCTTTAAGAATACTCATTTTTCACATATTTTAATATTAAAAAATAAAAAAAGTTCACTAACTTGTGCAGTTGAAAATAGTCATGTCAGTTCAAGCAACAGACCAACATAAGCATAAGAACAAGGGATACCCATGTATATAACCAATCGTTGGAACCAAGCATCAGACCAATATAAGCAGAAGAACAAAGGGATAATTACCTATATACATCACCAACACTTGGAACCATTGTCAAATTACTAATGATAGCCTTAGATTTCTCTAAACTAGCCAAATCTCTCGCATATATTTTCACCTGCAATAGCCACAGAAAAGTTAATCGTTATATATCAACAGAAAAGTACTGTAATAATCCCATAAAAGCATATACATAATCTGATTGTTGACATACAGTGCCATTATCTTCAGTATCAATAGCCTCTATTCCAGATTGCTCAATAATGCTCTTCACTTTTTTCCCACCGGAACCAATTATGAGATTTATTTTATCCGGTCTGACCTGTTTTTTTTAGATATAAGAACGAGGTGTCATATGTTGAAGATCAAAAGTTTGGGATGAGGACATAAAATGCACAACTGGATGATTACAAATGTGGGAAAAGAAGCAAAGTAACTAACAGACCTTCATAACGTGAATCAGAGGAGCATACTTGGAAAGCCTTTTTGCTGGAGGGGGCGAGCAATTCATCATTTCTCCTAGATTAGGTAACAGAAGAAATCAACAAGAAAATACAAACATATTTAGGACTTCTACAACAACCAAGGCCTTGAAAATTTGCATCCCAAATCACATGCATATTATGCTTATTTTACCATAAGTGAATTATAATCAAAAAGAAAATTTGAAAGGCCTTGAAAAGGATGGTGCACAAAGTGGTATCTATTTTAAACTGCAAAACAGCAAAGGGAAAATATTGAAAATTCTGCCTTTCTCATGAGGTTCTTGTGTGTTTGGCTTCACAGTAGAGTATTGGAATTGATTTTGCCTTCTGTCAGACTTGACTTCAGTGAAAATAAAGGTGTTTGGTAATTATCAGGAAAAATTAATTGTCTATCAACCTCGGTTTAACTAAATAAGATTGAAAAAATAGCTCTTTTATTGATTTGAAAAACTTACACTTGGTTTAGCTTCAAGCTTGCTTTGCTTTTAGAGTAAAAACATTCAATTATAAATCACCTCACTTTAATCTCAATTGTACCCAAATTAACTAAACAAAATCAATGTCATTCAAAATTATCTTTTTAAACATTCACCCAATTACACGCCTAATAAGTTTCAGCTTTTAACTTACCAAGTATATGCTTTCTGCCCTCTCTTGCCTGTAGGAGTGCTTCTCTCATGATGGGCAAGGTAATTCCACCCACCTGTTATAGCAATAAATTATTAGCCCCTAGAGAACAATATTGTATAAATATAAGTTATCAAATAATGTAAGTTATTATTTATTCTTAAGGAGAAACGTTTATAGAGAAAAAAGGAAATAAGCATTTCAAAACATTAGCATTAAAATGTCCATACTATTTCACCTTAATGTCCATCTGAAATGCAGTTATGCCATCTTCATTACCAGCAACCTGCATTATATCATTGTCAGGACACCTCTTTTAACATTATCATATCAATATCATCATCTTATTGATCAAATATTATTCGAAATAAAAAAGCGGCGAGAAAGTAGAAAAAACCAAAAACAAGTGAATAAAACTAACAAAAGTGTCTGTTATATTTATAATCAAGAATCAATCTCAGATCCCTAACTACTTTGTACATGAAAGAAAGGTCAGTTAGGGTAACAGCTGACTATAACTATTTTTGATAAAAGAAATGGCATGCAAAAGCATTATCTGCAGCACCAAAATATAACAGCTGAACATAACTGGCCTAAGTACTACTCTTACATTTACCCCTCAAACTCAGGGTGGTTGCAATTCACAGAAATTTTCATGAAGTTTACACCCTAAATTTCATGAAGTTTCATAACTGACTATACCCCCTAAATTTGTTACGCAATTCACAGAAAGTTTCATGAAGTTTACCAAACATGATAACAGCTAGTTCGGTTACACAAAAGGCTGACTATTAATCTCTAACAAATATATATGAAGTAGAAACGAAAA
The DNA here is from genome assembly GCA_037974775.1 of Cicer pinnatifidum. NCBI lineage: Eukaryota > Viridiplantae > Streptophyta > Magnoliopsida > Fabales > Fabaceae > Cicer > Cicer pinnatifidum. The sequence goes on from JBBPBR010000006.1 coordinate 50,909,254, forward strand.
TTTAAAAGAAATCCAACTGAACTCTAAGAATCACTTATTCAACCAAATAAAAATATGAACAAATAGGTATCACAAGTTCAATTATGTAAATAAAAACCTTAAAATCCATATCTCCAGATGCATCTTCAGATCCAGTTATGTCGGACAGAATAAGCGGAGTTCCATCTCCACCAAATTCCTTAGTATCAAGAACCAAACCCATCGCAATTCCAGCAATTGAGCACTTAATAGGAACCCCGGCATCTTGCAATGCTAAGCAACCTCCACAAACAGACGCCATGCTATAGAACAAAAGAAAATCATGTTAAATAGGTGTATTAAAAACAATTCCTAAAATCGTTATAGCATCTATAGAATTGTACATTATTATTATATGAATGCCAACACAAGTTTGTAGCCCAACACATAAGATTTCATTCAATATATACATTGTTCATAGGAGAATCTCGATCACATAATTAAGGAATGTGGCTTCATGTTTGATCTTTATATATATCTATATATATAACATATAACTCACCTTGAAGAACCATTGCTTTCTGTGATAGTACTCTCAACACGAATAGTGTAAGGAAAGTCATTATCAGAAGGCAAAATTGTTTCAAGCGATCTCTCAGCAAGCATCCCATGACCAATTTCTCTTCTACTCGGTGCGCCAATCCGGCCAGCCTCTCCAACACATGAAGGAGGGAACGAATACTGCAAATTTTGTTGAATTAGTACAAACGATTTGCATTCAGATAATTTTACGAAAAAAATTACAACAAAACTATTTGTTCCAATAATTTTCTTCATGTACAAAAAAGCACAACTATAAATATCTATATTTATATAAAAGGAGAGATCAAGTTACTCCAGGACTAACTTTTGGTTGAGTTACTCCGCTTAATAATTCATAATAAACATTGAATTTCATCAATCCAACTGTTGATTATTGTAATATTATATCAATGATCAAGCATACAAAGTTTTGTCTAAATAAAAAATTTGTAGATATGTAATCTGACAGTCGATATCTACTTATATTTTTAAAAAGCCTTTTACACATTCATTTGAAGTTATTTAATGAAGTATCAAATAATTATAAAAATAAATGATAATTTGTAGTTAAGATTATGAATTGATAGAAAAAGAAAGAAATTGAGAGAAAATTCTGTAAAGCGGAAAATGGAAGATCTACAAAGAAAGTTATGCATTTAACCAATCACCAGGATGAAAACTTACTATGCGAGCATAAATACAGATCATGGAACATCTTCATTAAGATCTTAGTTTTCATAAATAATCAAGTCATGGAATATCATAGAAGAAAATAACAGGGTTTAGTTTTCAAATTTTATTTTGAGGAAAATTGTGAGCTGGTGAGTTGGTTTCATATCACAAATAAGAAACAATGCCAAAACATGTTAAAAATGAAGAAAATTAACAATTTTACCAAATTATGGGAAACAATTCCTACAAAAAGATGAGACATTGTTGATATTAAACGCATAGAAGTTCATAAATAAAATTCTAATTCAAAACTGTAAGATTTTCTAGATATTTTATATGCTGGAAAAGTTATCATGTTAAACACAACATGTTTTTATTGTAAAATAATAATTTATTTCAATAATGTAAAAAGAGCTTTTAAAAATTTAACCGTAAAAGAAAATGAAAATAAATTTATGTAATAACACCAACAGCACCACATGGCTTAGCAATTGCAGTGTGTGACAGTGCAGTGTGTTTTATCTTGGTTCTTAGCATCTAAAGCTCTAACCATCAACTGAACTTGACAAATGACTCGTTTACGAGTCGAGCCAACCAATCCAGTTGTGACTTTTAACCATTGCTCAGTATAGATGACAAACACACATAAGATAAAAGTAGTCAAAGTTCTAATAAGACCTGCAGGTAGAACCTCTTGTAATCATCAACACCCATAAGATTGTCTATTCTTTGTGCCATCTTGTTATCTCCAAGCGTAGTAACAGCTAGTGACTGCCAAACAGACAATGCAGATTCGCAACTCAAGTTAAGATGCAGATATAAATATCACTATCAAAGTATCAAAAGAAAAACTCTACATTAAACATAAAACGACAAATGGTTTCTAGTAATCATGGGAGACTCATAGTGCACCAGATTGCCAAAAGGGGGAAATAGATCCACAATGGAACCGACCCTTCCTCGAACCCCACAAGGCTGGAACTCTGCTGTAAAGTAATTAAATATTCAATGTATCCAAGAAAAAGTGTATAGGCTATTGGATCTAGTAGTGCTCTTTGCAAATAAGAAATGAGGTTTAACAGATAATAATTGTCAGCCAGCCTATACAAGTTATAGAATACCATCTTTATAAAGTTTCGCATACCTTGATTAATGCAACATGCATTTCTAGTACCTAGTTTCTCTAAATTATATCCTAGTTGGTTGACATCTGCATAGGTGAACAACTCGAGGAATGGGTGGATCTTTAAATGTGAAACAGTGTAAATAGGACGAATACTTATCCTTGTTTGGAGTATTCATACTTCATAGTTGCATGAGCATATAAAGACAGTACCACATAACATCAAAGCATAAATTCGGAGACAAGGAAAAGTCACCACAAACCTGTGTCTCGCCCCTCGTAAAAAGAGCACTTCCATGTGCTCTAGGTAACAGGCCACAGCTTGAGTTAATTGGACGAATTTCATTTGGTGTTCTACCATCACTCCTTTTCCCACCCTGTCACATGCATAGAAAAGACTGATAAACACAGTGCTTGGTAGGTTAAGAACAGTAACACTCTGTAGACTCTTTTAGTGGAATATGTTCCATTTGTGCTTCCACAAAGACTTGAGTAGATATGTAGACCAAAGCTATCATATCATCCTTTTCAGTTCATAACAATTTCATTTACTTTCTAGGACAGGAAAATAAATGATGCTTATATAATTATGTTAGAATAGTATTTTATGTAAAGTGTTCATACCTCTACTATACGTTTCCTCAAAAACTTGGATGTAACTTCCTTAAATACCAACTTCACATCTACCTCAGAAAACTATAAGAAGAAAAAAACAATATATATGTAAGTGAAAAGGTAAAATAAAACTAATTCAGAAGAACACACACTCAAGAGGGCAGGGCATAATCTGTACCTCAATGACCGATCAAGTAATGCCCAGAATCGAGGGAGAGAATATACTAGCTCGAATACATGAAAATAAATTTAGAAAGAACATAATGTCTACTGCCAAAAAAAAAATTGACCAATGCAAAAGGAAAAGAAAAACTAATTAACATCTTTGTCACAGTTCTTGGGTCAGAGCAGAGGTTAAAATTACTGGGAAAAAGGTAATATATTGTTAGAAAACCAATGTGAATTACTGATTATATGACTTTATTGAATGGAAAAGTAGCTCCAACTCCAAGAGCTATTGCAGTAAAGAAAATACCAGCAGAGCATGACCTCCTTCGGAGAAGACAGTTTCTCTCTCTGCTTAACCCACCCCCAGAAAAAAAACTAATTAACAGTCTAGTGATAAAACTAACTAGTGACCCAATTCTCTTCTTCCAACACCCAGTCCTTACCATACCCGATTCATCTTCTCTTGTCGGTCAAGCTCTTCTATCAAATATCCATCTAAACAGAGAAACTTGGAGAGAACAAAGCCAAAGAGGCCACAGATTATAGCAAAGAAAGCCAGCATTTCCAAAGAGGCCACAAAGACAATGTTGCAGTTCTAACCTAGATGTATCAGGTCTTCTTACAAAGAATTCATTTAGAAAGAAAAATGAGTAAAACAAAAGGGTTAGTAATCCTTGTAAGCATACAAATTACAAAGAAACTACAGAGAAAAAGAATCGGAAGAGAAAAATTATCTCATTCAAGCAACAAAAATAATTGCATGTCTGACCTAAACACGCCAATAAACATAACAATGAGCAGAGAGAGCACTGAGCCTATAATGCCAATATTATGTATCACTTTGATACCGAAAAGAAAACATGAAAAAATAAAGCAATAGAACTATATGAGTGGTACTTACTAAAAGTGTTGGTTTGCGTGGAGTTGGTTTTATATGAACATCGCCTTCATCAACTTCACCATCAACAATTACTTCCTCATCTTCATCCTCAACCTCAAGAATCTCTGCAATGGTTTCAGCATTACTCCTTGGTGATGCGTCATTTATGACAAACCCATTTTCTGTAAGTATCTTAAGAACCTTTTCTTCTAATGATGAGAGGGCTTTCCTTCTTGGTATTTTGTTTCTAATTTGAAGAACTTTTACCAACTCATCACCAGCAATTTCCTGCATATTGATATTACCACTCACTTCAGTTTCAATCCTAACCAATGTTCAACAAAACCATTTAATGGAAGCCTTCAATCATTTTGTTGAACAGGACAGTTAAATAAGTTAATGCCAACTTCTTGCATAAAATGTACATGCAACAAACTATCAATATCAGCAAATGAGCCACAATGACTAGAGAAAGGCAACAAAAATAAAATAAAAACAAGAAAACTTCACACCAAATTACATATCATAGCAAGTTTCTGAAATTTTAGAGGAACAACTCTTGGGCTTTTTCAAGGGGAAATGAGAGTTGAGATACACAACCACAACATCATCATCAGGAAAGCCATAAACTTGACTAGAGATATGGAATAGGAACATTGTGTTTTCCCTCAGACAAATTTTCTCTTGCATGGGGTCCATTGACTACTGGTCCAATCAGTTGTCAAATATAGGAACAAATGAAGGGTGATAGAGCTCCAATATACCCAACTAAGTGCAAGCAGTACAAATCCACAATGGAATCAAGAAGTCAGCGCTGCTGTATTAGAAATTTCCCACTAGTAGAACTATTCCATTATAATTACACGTAGAGAAAGAGGAATAGATAGACAGGAAGCTCTCAATATGCCACATTAAGACCTATAACTCGTCATTAGGCCCTATTTTAATCTGTTTAGCAGGACTCGGTTAGCCAGGTCCTTGATAAAGTCAATAGTATTCATCATGTAAAGTACTGTTGTACGAACAAAGGAAACAGATTGCAAGTAATACAAGAACTATGGGAGAGAGAATAACATCTCACATAGTAAAATTCATGAACTGAGAACACTTTCAAAAAAAAATTTATCATATAACCAATAAAATATATGATATAGGATAGCAAAGGGTATACCTCAACATATTTATAAAGCTCGGGAGGAGGCAACTTGATGGCATCAGTCATCTTTGGTTTCCCACATTTCTTGACCAAGACATCTACCTCATTACAAATTGCACGCACTGCATCCTGACAACAGACAATACACAAGATTAAGTATCATCCTGACAACAGCCAATACACAAAAGATTATGCATCAGTGCAGAGTTGTTCATAAACAATCAAAGAAAACAAATAACACAAAAATAAGAACAACAACAACATAGTATACCAAACCCACCTACAACTAAATTCCTAAGGGAGATAAATGGCTTACTTATGTACCAATGGATAACCATATCACCTTTTTCTAATGAACCATTCCAATGCCTAACGGCATAATAATTGAAAAAGGAGTTATAGGTCTTAATAGCCTACATAGATGCATAAAGAAGGATGGCAGGTTGAAATAATGTCATGGAATAATAGAATATGATCCATTTGCAGAGCCTATAGTATTTCCAAAACACATACATTAGTAAGCTAGTCTTTTTTTCAAAAAATAAATAAATAAATAGTAGCTGGTCTACAAACAACGAGTTGAAAAAGTGTCTGAAAATTTTACTTCTATTTCAGTTAATTCCAAAGCAAGTATAAAATTAAATTTCTAACATAAATAAGGAATTACAAGAGAATAAAAACAGGAAAAATCACATGATTCACATCAAATCAAATCAGCCCTAATTTTAGAAAAAAATCTCTACTAACTATATTACACAACGCTATCATAACATAACAACCTGACCAACTTCTACAGCTTTAAGTAGCTTCTCTTCTGGAAGAAAATTGCCATAACCCTGCAATGCAATTTTATACCATTTTATTCAGTGAAAGTAAAACAATAAAAGTTCCAAGAAACAAGAATGGAAAGATATTAGATACTGGAAAGTTATTATTTGACCAGCATTTTATGTACCAACATCAATGCATATTCCTGCAACTTGTCTTTAACAAGGCTGGAAGTATGCGGTGACATTTCTTCTTTTGCAAAATACTTAGTCTTAAGTGTAGGACAATTTTGGAATTTGTTATCCCAGCTGGCAGGTGCTAATTCGATAACAAAACTTGATATCTGGGTCAGCATGTACTTGATGTGGATAAATAATAGAAATACATTAACACTGGGTTTCAAATACGGATCTTTAATATGTTAAACTTCTTATATTTGGCTGCACAAAAAAAGTTACTTCGAAATTAAGGTCCTATTCCAAATGCAAATCTCTGGTTGAATCTTGGTAATTAAAACAAGGTTTTTTGGGTTTTCACTTTCCAGCATTTCCCCAGCACTGTACCAAAGGCCTAAACTGATATACATGCATGATTTTCATTGGAATTACAAATAAAAAATATTGCCAGTTTCCGTTCTACTATCATATCTCTAACATGTTATTGATCACAAGCAAGTGATGTTATTACCTCGATCATCAATATTGCATTGTCTGTGCCAGCCAGCATGAGGTCCAACTCAGAGTTTTCCATCTCCTCAGTAGTAGGGTTTACAATATACTTATCACCAACAAGGCCAATTCGAACTCCAGCAACTGTTTTTGTCATGGGCACTTCTGAAAGTGCACTGTGGAAATTAAATTATTAAGAATAATGGTTATGCATAGCATCATGAATGTAACCAAGAAACCTCCAACTTAACTTAGATGCTATGAAGCCCACATACTCCAAAATGGGCAAAGTATCTATGCCAAATACGTATCAGGTACCGATATTACTAGGATATTCTCAGATGTGTATCTCAAAAGTATCCGTTTTTTTTAATTACTTTTAAAGATAGTAATTACTAGATATGTTTGAGATACATCATGGATACAGTGACATAACCAGATACGTCTATGTTGAAAGAAAATAAACTCTCTCCCCCATAAACAAAGAGACATTTCGCAATCCCCCCTTTTTTTTGTTACAACTTCAGTGTCACCGAAAATGTTAAAATATATTTTGATATAGATGAAAACTCCATAATTATAGTTATGATCATGAGTATCTTTTTGTAAATTGTGACCATTATAGTTATGCATTAACAAAAATCAATCAATGTCTCTTTCTTTACAAGTATTTTGTCTCTATCTAAGTTTTTCTATAAAATTTCGTTACCGTATCTAAGCCATATTGTATCTTGAATTAAAAAAACTTCTCATATCCGCATATCTGTGTCGTACTCGTATCTGTACTACGAATCCAAGCTTCATAGCTTAGACATGTGTTTGTATTTTTAATTTTTTATATCTTAGAGACCACTGTATGTATGTGCGTTATTTTCACATCTTTTACAAGGTTTCTTAATCTCCTTTCTATTTGTATTTATTTCCTCTGTTTACTCAACTCTCTTAAATTTTATATTTTAGTAAACAAAAGTACGAAGTACAAGAAGTTTTTGTGAATATTTAAAAGGAAATAGATAGCATTGTGCAGGGTTGGCAGCAAAATAAAATGACCAACTTACAGTGCTATACCAGCTGCAGTGACAGCCAAAGAATCGGGGCTATGCAATCCATCATAGCTCAAAACCTAGAAGAGAAAATTCCCAGCAAATAATATCATGTGATTATCCACATGATACAGATATTTTAAAGCATGATAATAGAATAAGGAAAGAATAAAGCAAAAGACGTGAATCTTTTAAGTTAGTACAGCCGAGAAATGAAATAAATACTGTTAAGCTGTTATTTGACAAAGATGATATTCACAGCACCAACCAATTCATGTAGAAACTACAAAATTACTTTCCTACCAACTGCAACTTACGAGATTTACTAACATTTAATGAAGGTCAACAAGAAAGGGGAAGAAAAAAACAGTTTTCTCTATAATTACATATCCATAATTTTACCGTAAAAAAATGTATCCATAACTTTTTTCAATCGATGAGCAAATGTTTTATCAGTTAAAAAAATTAGTTAACTAATTCTTAGCTAATTACAAAAAATTTCACGACTCATACAACTAATGAGAAGCATTTAAGTTTCTAATATGAAAATGATGCTTATGATATTTTTAAATTAGGCTAAATTACATTCGCGGTCCCTTAACTTAATTTCAAGTAACGTTTTAGTCCTTTATCTTTTTTTTTTCCCGAGTTGGTCCTTTATTTTAATTTTAAGTGACAATTTAATATTTTATGTTTTAAAATTTCAACAATGTTGTCCTTTTTTTTACAAAAATTCAAAAAAATCATCAAATTTTTCAAACAAAACCCATAAAATTATTATCATCTTCAATAAAATACAAATTTAATCAAATTCATATCTTAAATCTTGAAATAAACTCATATTTTCATTCTTTATTTGATGTTATTGGAGATAAAAATATGAGTGTATTTGAATATTTGAGTTATGGATTTGATAAAATTTGCATTATATTGAAGATGATTATTAATTTTATGGGTTTTGGTTGAAACTTTTGATGATTTTTTTGAATTTTTTTATAAAAAAGGATAACACTGTTGAAATTTTAAAACATAAAATATCAAATTGTCAATGAAAATTAAAATAAAGGACCAACTCGGGAAAAAAAAAAAGATAAAGGACTAAAACGTTACCTGAAATTAAGTTAAGGGACCACGGGTATAATTTAGCCTTTAAATTATAAAAAATATTAAGGCAAAGTTGAATAAAGATAACTTTCTTGGTCAAATATTTTGTTTGACAACCAATTTAATATTTGTACCATTTTTCTATATATTTCATCATATAATTATTGGACATTGTTAACGCTACACTACTACATCAGTTCAATCCCACTACAACGAAATTGGACCATCAACCCACTACAATATTAGCAAAATAAAAAACTTAGCGAAAGACCAACTAAAGTAGAGAGGCAAATGATAAATAAAACTTCATTATGAAAGGAAATCGTGACGACCATACCCAAGATAATATTTGTGTTTCATGGTAGAAGCCCTTAGGCATAGTAGGACGCAGAGGCCTATCAATCAATCTACAAATAAGAACCTGCAAGCAATAGATGACAATAAAAAAATAACGAAAAGAATTAAGAACAAAACTCTTTTTCGGATAACAAAAAATTTATATAACTAAAATTTATTCTTTTGTCGAAAAAGAGCTATTCAGATCAAACAAGGAAAACCCTCCCATAAATAAATTAAAAGAAAACAGTTCTACAAAATATGAGTTGGAAATTGTCTCAGCCTAAAATTATTGGCATTCTCAGCCCAACAAAATGCACCTTATCTTCCTTTCTACTCTCAAACCTCTATCACAGATATGAAAAGACCAACAAGTTACAAAAATTAGCTGGCTATATCAGAAGACTATATCAGAAGTAAGATTGAATCTCTCAACCAAGGAGGAAGCAACTTGCCATATAAGTTTACAGATTGTTACAGTCTAGGCGAGTGGCCGGGATCAAGATTAATTGTCAATTGAATTAGAGAAGTTAGAATAACTCGTACCTCGTGATCCTTTGTCTTTCCTTCTCGTTTGAAAAAACCTCCACTGCAAAATATAATTGCACATCAGCAGAAATAAAACAGAAGATTTATTGAAAACGTGTTAAAGGCATACCTAGTGCGACCAGCAGCTGAAAAACGCTCTTGATAATTCACAGAAAGGGGGAAAAAATCAGATGGCTCGCTAGGAACATCATTGAAACAAACAGTGGTGTAGACAATCTGCATTTAAAAATGTCAATGTTATGTTTTTTGTCAAGAATCAACAATCTAAAAATTTAAGCTATTAGGTGAAAGCACATAATGGCACATAAGAAGTGAGGATTATCCAAGCCTTACTCAGACAAAGGAAGTGGTTTTCCTTTTTTAACACAATTTTGACCCATATGGAAATATTCACAATCATGGATAAATTAAAAAATAAAAAATAAAAAAAAAATAAAAAAAAATAAAAAAAAGCAATATGGAAACTTACAGTCTCTCCATCTGTAACTGTAACAGAACCACTTGCTTGCCTTCCCATATGGCCAGTCTCAACCAAAATCTGTAGAATGCCACAAAACCTATAAGTTAATACTTAATGTGTCCCTTTTACTCTATCAACATACTTTTGCAACAATCACACCCCAGCTACAACAATAATGTAAAATACAACAGTATGAATATTTGCCATTTGGATCCAAAAAAATCTCTAACCAAATCAAAGGCGTAATCTTGGAAAGAAATTGAAACAAACTTTACCACAATCTTGTGCATTACATGCATGGCCCAGTATGATTCAGTGTCATATATATGATTTGCAAGATCCAACGATTCATTTTTTTACCATATCATACTAGAAGTCTCACTACTTGTGTAATAGGGTACATTATACAAAATCAAAAGGAAATAGAGAGAGATATCAACTAGTGCTGAGTATGAGTCCAGATCTGCACACTAATCAATTTCACATGTAACTTACGTGAGTTGGGACAAAGCATATTGTAGGTCCATGCAAATGTGAGCCTATGAGCCCGGTTTAAACAGGCTATGGTCCTCAGTTAACATACTAGCCTGCTAACCCACAAAGTATTTAATTCTTCTTACATTTCTTCCATTTTTAATATTTTTAAATAAAGTAATAATAATAAGAAATGGATTAAAACATGCACTATGCAGAATATAAATTTATTTAATAAATTTGATATGATGTATTTAAGACATAAAGCCTTTATATTGGTGTTGAATGTTTAAATGAATTATTTTGAATTCACTAAAGAAATATGCATGCGTATATCTATGTGAATGTATGAGTGTCTTTCTAACTTGTACATTTAAAAAAAAATATATATATAGTATGCAGATTAGTGTGTTTGGATTTTAGAGGAATTGCGGTGATGCGGCAGTTCTACCTAGAAGCAACAAAGTGGAGCTTCTTAATATCACAGCAAAAATTGCACGGGGATGCAGAATTACGAATCCAAACATAGGCTTAATATGCCATCCCACAAACTTACATAATTCAGAGGTTCAAATGTGGCCTATAAAATATGTAGATGACAGTGGAGATTTTGCAGCTGAACAGAAAACTCCAGCCGACCCAAACCTTTCAACCTCAAGTAATTCATGCCCCTCCCCACCCTATTTAGTGGCGGATCTTCTTAAGGACAGGGGGTTGCCATCATCCCCCAAAAACTTTCTTATTCTTAATAAATAGAAGTACCTATTATAATATTTATTTACTTACGTACTATATATGGTATGTATATATATATATATATAATATATTAGATGTTTCACTAAATACCATGTATTGCGAAGTGGCGCCAGTAGTAACGGTGATTTTGGCCAACCAAAGGTATCAGGCTCGACCCATGAGGGCAGCTTTTTTGTATTTCTTTTGTTAGTTAAATTCTCTGATAGATTATTGAAAATGTTTATATGTATTGTAGTATTTCTTAATGCCCCTCCCCCCAATGGAAGTTGTGCAGCTCCGCAGCTGCCCCTATTGATTATGATTACATAACCATACATATAAATAATGTATGTATCTATGTTGGAGATTAGCAACTTCCTCCACCTTTTTCATTCAAACAACAATGGCTGACTTCTCTTTTAAAAAACTAAATAGTTAAATGAAACATTAGCACTTCAAAAATAAATGCCCCCATACTCTCTTATTCTCAAACAATCACCCTCCTACCCCAATCCATTAATATTCCCCACACAAAATTTGATTGAGCAATTCATAACTTTTTCCACCTCATCGTCCCTTGAAAGTCCCCATAATTAGGCATAGCATTGTTCCATTAAAAAGACATAATTAACTTAAAGATAAAAGCTCATAAAACTTACATATCTGTCACCGACGGGAATCTTCACGGAATACGGTTGCAGTCCAATGTGCGGGCCACCAATATCGAGTGACTCTAAAACCTGTGACGAAGAATCAATAGAAGCTTTTACACTGAATAGTTTCTTGCCAGAAAACAGAGAATGGAACTTGAAATTCCCGATAGTGGCCAAGCGAGGACGGGGAGGAAAGAGGAGAGGTTTGGGACGTTGGAACTTAGAAGGTTGGGAATGGCGATTTTTGGTGGCAGGGCCATGGAAGGTGCTGTTAATGCATGATAGCATCTTCTTATTCTCAGTTAGGGTTTAAGATTTTGGAGCAAATTGTTATGGCGGTGTTGGTGAGAGTGAGTGGTGGATGTGGAAATGGAAGTAGGAGAGGGAAGAAATGAGAAGTGCCGTTATCCGCTTCTGGTATTTGCTTCGTAAGCGCGCAGAGTTTTGGGCTTTTTCTGGATTTGGGTCATGGGACGCTACTACTACAACAGACTCTAATGGGCTTTTTTCCTTATAGGTTGTTATTTGCACTCTATTTTGATAATACAACCGTGTCTCTTTGCTTTTTATTTTCTCCATTAGTTCTTCCTTGTGAAGTTTCAAATGTAGAAAGGGATATGCCATTTTCAATTAACCTTATTCATGATCATCCATTTTGACATAGAGATATATCATTGTATGACTAAACAACTTGATTTGATTTGTGAAGAGCATTTTTGATTTGTTGAAGTTCTAATTTGTGTTGCTAAAGTAAAAAAAATTGGTCCTTGTGTTTGATAAAGTAGTCAGTAATCTAATATAACTTTAATATAACCAACAATTAGGAGAGGTGAAAGTAGTGTTAATACATTGCCTACATGCTTGCATAAAACCACAATAATTTTGATAGTTTGCAGATTTTTTCAAGAGTAGATAGTGTTGTACGAGGAGGAAATCTCATGTATACATTTTCACTATCGTCACCGCGGAAGAAGGTATTGTCTATATTAAATTGATGAAAACGTCGTATGTGAATTGAGACAATGCTTTCTTGAATTTGCATTGTTACGATCTTGGTGGCTAAACTAAATTCAGAATCTAAACAATACTCATTAGATTACATGAAGTGTGTTAGACTTTGTATAATGATCATTTTAGTATCACTTATTTAGTATATATCATGTTCTCTCTAGTTCTATATATAAGAACAATTTTAATTATATTTTATTCTATTTTTATTTTAATAAAATGTCACAAATTTGTAGGCGCAATAATTGCCAAAATTCCTTTTATACCGTTGTCAATTTATTTTCTATACATAAGTGGGTGGTGAAATATATTTAAAATTAAATCATATTTGTAACATCATTTAAAAAAATGTAACATTAAATTACTTGCTTTTGTTTCAACAATTTTTCTTCCTCTTATACATAGGACCGAAAAGTAGTGAGTTATATATGATTTAGTTATGCACACTCCTACTTAAATAAGTTTGCACTAGTACAACAATGTCTCCAAAAGACATGAACGACGCCCAAAATGTTGTAATTTTGTCTTAAAACGCATCATACAAGATGTAAGAGGAAGTTGTTTTAGATGAAATAATATTAATGTAAGATTCATCTGAAAAGCTCACATGTTCATTTAACTTAGCATATCATATAATATTAATAAGAGAAAGATCATTTTAACTTATGTGCAACAATTGTAGGAAGGTATTCATCCATTCGTAATTTTGTGACTATTTACTCGATCTCACAATTTCAAGAGCCCACTTACTCGATATCTTTATCTTTTATTAAAAAAAAAAAAAAAAAGTCTTCAATTTTATTTTTTTTATACAAAGTTTAGTGGAATAAAAAATGAAAAACAAAGAAATAAAGTAAAAATAATCTCACCTTCAACAACCATGAAAACATAAAAAGAAAAAAAATAGAAGTTACAGAAAACATTGCTAAAAATTCGGGGCGCATTATTATCAGTATTTTTCGCAGAGCAGGAAAGGGTGGTTTACTCATCATGGACTACAACACTCACACCACCAACCTCCGCACCATCATTGGTATAACCTTCTCTTTCTCTCTTTCCCTATGATTTTTTTTGTTACTCTCATCCATTTTTACTTTCTTACATTACTACATGTTTGGTCTCCAAGAAAAAAAAAATTAATAATCGAGCGTGGGACCCCAAAAAAGTGAAATGCAAATTTCAAAACCCAAAAGAGCTTTGTTTTCAGCAATTTGCATTGTGACGTTGGCCACTTGTTTTCTTAATATTTTATGAAAGTGAACTGATGATGATGATTAAACAAGTAGATAGTTTTGTTTTCAAGTAAAGGTTTTGATCCTATGGATGAGATTTTTTTTATTTATTTAACAATAATAATAATAGTAACAGTGGCCGACAGTACTTGTGTGCTGCCTAGGTTTTTGGTGACATGTATTTCACCCTTTTTGTCAATCCTTTCAATTTTGTTTTTGAATATTTTTCTGATCTTCTATTTGGGTGTGGAAAGGGGAAACAAACTCTTTTTATTTATTTATTTATTTATATTAAAGGATCTGTGGCTGTTTGGTGCTGTTATTTATTGAAAAAAAGGGACCTGTTAAACAATTCATAGCAAGATCATAGCTGCTTTATTATGTTATATGCCCCACTGGCCCCTTGAAGATGATTTTTCCTGATATTTTTTATTTTTATGTATTGATGCATGAGACCAAATTAGGTTGACCCAGTCACTGTTTAGATAAATAGTTTTATTAAGAGTTTATCATATAATAAACTGTTTCTATAACAAAAGATAAAATAAAGTTAAACTGTTTTCACTAAGCTAATCCGGTGAGCTTATGGAAGTAAGCTGAAAACAGTTTATGAACATGTCATTAGTTGTTTTCATAAGTTCTCGCTCACAATTGTTCATGTCAATAGATCCAAGCTTAAATAAGCCAATTCAAACAGGCTCCTAGTGGAAGTATACTAGGTTCACAAGTGGAGAGAATATGCACATGAATACTCCTTAGCTAGAGATAAATTACTTTGGAAAATGTGCATTACTTGGAGGTAAATATGCCTAAATTGACGCCTTGTGAAAAGTAAATTACTTTAGGGGGAGTCTTATTCTGGTTGTTCGGTTGGTCTTAAACATGATTGCTTTCGGTAGAAGGATACTTGCTGAATGCAAATGAGTTTGTAGTCAATGCTTAGTTCTCACTTTGAATACAAGTGAGTTTGTGTTAACTGTTAAGCACCAAGTTTTGTTACTATGTGGTTTGGTTTGCTATTAAATGATACCAGCTGCTACTCACTCCAAAATTTGTGTTTTCTTTAAACTTTTTTTTCAATGATTTTAATTACTTTATTATATATGCATACATTTCTATTCAGTTTATCCTGCTAAATCCATTATTTAGTTTTATTTTATGTGGTCGTTTTTTAAGTATCATATATATTGGTGTACTAATACCACATCAATGCAACTCAATATGCTATCTATCTATTTACCTGTTTGTTAAATTTGTTTTAGAGATTGGATCGTATATTAACAAAAATTAAGTGTTGACAGTCTTCAGACTCAAGTAACCATTTTGTATTTTAATATGTGAATGCTCATTTAGTTGTCTCCATGTATGTCTCATACTATGAATAGAGTTGCTTGAATTACATACCTTTGTGTGTGTGGGCATTTGGTATCCTCAAACTATTCTTTTTCCATTATATTATGGTATATATTTCCCCTCTTATTAATTTTGTTATATGATGCATTCATTTTCTGTGTATATGATATGCTGATAAGCTATATCCTTATGCTTAGGATCCAGTAGCATTTATACTTTACCTAATTTAATAAATGTTAATATTATTGACCTTAAATACCATTAATTTTATGTCATTGATTTTTATTTTTTTTTTATGTAAATGGCTCTTGGCTCCACATGTTATGTCAGAGAAAATGAGAAATTATGACCTTTCCATGTTCCAATAACTTTGCTTCTTTTCTTTGAGAAACTATTGTTGTTTCTTTATATTTTCTCAATGCAAGTAATAAAGGTTTAGTGTATCATGTGAAGAAATATTAAAAGATCCTACAGATGATGTAAATGTGGATTGATGACTAACCTCTTGAGTTCATTGATTGCAGATCCTCATGGGACGAGGGATGCAGTGAACTTGGATCATCACATTCACTGTCTTGAAATTGAAGCTTACAGTTCATTATTGAAGGCTTTTATTGCTCAATCAGATCTTCTTACTTGGGTAAATATTTATTATTCACCTGTTCTCTGCGATTGAGTTTGTCTCATTGAATATTATGGTCTTGCAAATCCTCTCTCTTTTTATTCAAGATAATATGCTGAAAATTTGTTTGTGGCTATAGGGAAAAGAGGAGCTCTTGACTGAACTACGAAAGGAACTAAATATCGCAGATTCTGAACATGGAGAAATTCTGATTAAAATAAACTCTGATGAGTCAATTAGACGGATAAGGTGTTTGCAAATGTTGTACTACTATTCTTATGGACAGTTGGTTGGATTATTATGATATATGGTATTGTGAAATGCAGAAGCTTCACTGCTTTTTAACATTTTATATGTTGCAGGGAACAAAGGAAAATGGCGTCTCATCCTCAGGATTATATTAAAGCTAATACTCCTGGGTGTCCTTCTGCTTCAATCGGAAATTCAATTATAAGATTGAAAACTCCATCCTCAGCGGCAATTTATCCTCAGATGAACATAACGCGCAGCCAAGCTTCTCTAAGTTCCATTCATATTCCTTCTGCAATGCCTGTGAGCAAAATCGGCCCCAATACAACTGTGAAAATTGTTTATCTTGCAATCTAGCTGCATTTAGAGCCTGATTGCAGCAAAAATTAGTAGCTTGATTTTTAATATAGACACTTTTTGGGTAATATGCCTCATGGAAAATAATTTTGTCTAGCAATATCCAAAGTTATTTTGCTTTTCTAAGACCAACCAATTCATACATAATAAATTTGACTCTTCATTTATAGGATTTGGTCCTTTGACTCTATTGCTTACGATTTTCTTTGAGTAAAGCTATTTTCTTCTTGATTAATCCCTTTGAAAATCCAAAGCTTCCTCTACAGTCAACTCTTTTATTTGATCTGTGGTACTTAATAGAATTAATTAATTAATAGTACTGTAGGTTCGTAGGAAGCATAAGGATCGAAATCAGTTTCACTTCTGTTCTTACATTCTGCTGCTTTTTCTTTATCGAACTTCAGGGATAATATTATCAGCCCTTGTTTATTAAAGAAAGTACATTTAAAAGAGAAAACACTTTGATTAGATTACCAGTTTTCACATGATTGTTTTTCCAAACACAAGTGAATGCAGACTGTTTAAAAGGAAACAAATGTGCTGTTTACTTTACCTTATTAGGATAACGTTGTTTTTTTCTTAGATGGACATTTCTTAAGATTTGTACCAGCCTTTCTTCCATCTTTGGTTATGGACAGTTCACAACCTGCTTTCATTTAGTATCTATCAGTATTTTTAATTAGATAATAGTACTAGTTGAATCTGGTTTGTTAATTTCCATTTGTCCGTGCCAGCCAAGATTTAACGACAACCTGTTGACGACGGAATTCATCCATACGAATACAGAGCAATCCAAGGAAATGTTCAATTATGATGTTCAGTCACAGTCTGTTGGAAGAGGGAGAGTGCCAAAAGGAAAATGTCAGTTTAAGCAGAACTTTCACCCATCTGAGTCTCTCATGTTAAACAAAAGATCTGATTTAATTGAGATCCGTGCAACGGATAGGGTTATCCATGATGTAAGAAAGTTCTTATTTCATATATATTTTTATTGGTTTTATGTTACTCGCATTTTCACTGAAATTAAATGATCAGTTAAATAAAATTGGCAATTTATGGATCTTGTATATATGAAGTGATGACACCAAGAAATGTACCTAGTAGTTTGTATCCAGATGTTACTGTGTTTAAATGTTGATGATCATTATCTATCATATTAAACTCACTGTATCTTGGAGCTTGATAACATTGTCAGTATCATGGAATATGTTTTTGAATGTTGGATGATTATGGAGTAGCTGAATGTGGTTGTTGGGAGGACCTAAAGGAGAAGGAGATGTAGTTAAGATGATCTGAATTGGTTTCTTTTTTATTGTTCCATATATTGGTTAAATTTACAAATTAATACTAAGAAGTAATCTAATATACTGGAAACTACTCTACAATACAATCTAAATACTACAGGCTATTTTTCACACATTATATCAAATTCATTATGATCTTTGCAATTAATTAAACACATATTGTATTTCATGTGTTCATTAGTTTTCATTCCATCGTGTTAATTCCTTACATTTGGCAGGTTGAGAAGATGCTTTTCAGTAGAGAGAAGCCTGGTCCGGTTGATATTGAGAAAGCAAAACAGACTCTTTATGTAATTCCTTCCTTTTGAGATGCATTGAATTAACTACTAGAAAAAGTTTAAATAACGACAAAAATTAGAAACGTAAAAATAAAATTGGTCACGAAATTTGACGTCTCTAATACTTAGCGACGGAATTAGAGATGGATTTCCCCTGTTCTATCTCTAAATTTCGGTTGCTATTTCAACTTTATCTAGTAGTATATTTGTCTTCAGACAATTCTATCGAACTGTATTATATGAATGTATAATTTGGTCTAGGAGCAAGAAAGAGCTATAATCGAAGCACTCGGTAAACTGGCATATGTGTTAGAAGGAGGTATTGATTTTTTTCTCCTGATATTCTTATTGAGCTTCTTTTATAATGCATTTTTGTGAATGTATATGCGGTAAAGATTTGGTTTTCAGATGATGGGATGCTGCGAAATCTCCAGAAATACTCGTAGAGGGCATGAAATGAAAATCCATGCTAATTTCAGTGGACTTATTGGTAGCTTGAATGGAGTTGGAGATTCATTCTAAACCTTGAAGTTTGGGTGACTACGTAATGGCATAGATACAGAACTTTTCACCCCAATTATGGAGGTATATATACACCTAATTAGTAGACAAGATATGATGCTTATTTTAGAGCTTTTAATTTAAGCTAGTAACTGACTGGTGTGAGATGAACACTTTGAGGTGACTCGTTTCACATGCTTGATGAGTTATACTCTTGCTAACCGTTTAGTTAAATGTAAAGTGTAAAAGGAGAATCCAATCTGTTTCAGTTCTTCATGGAAAAAGCTCATATATTAATTTCTTGTTACTTGCATCATATTTAAATCATATGGTCATTGGTTTTCTGGTATGATTCGTTAAAAGCATTTTTTTTCTATATGGATGTGTTCTTTGTTTTTGTTGTTAGGGCTATACTAAGTTGAAGATAATATAGATGTCTTTGATGCTTCGTATTTCATATTACAACACATTAGTTGTGTTTTTCATATATTTGTTCTGATTAGAACTCAAATTGATAGAATGAGTTCCTAACCCTTGGAACAATGTTAAAATTTTGCACCCAATGTTAGAGTCTATCATTAGATTAAAATATGATATGAATAATGATTATGAGAGACAAACAACCCCAGCAAAGATAATAAAAAATGATTCATTTAATTTTTCTACAAGCATTTAAAATTAGAGTATTAAGTACCTAACTACCTACTTATAATTGCAAAGTTAGATCAGATGATTCAATTACAAGTAATAATAGGAGATATAATTGACTTTACAAATTGGACTTGCTTGTTGTGAAATGTATGATTAACAAAGTTTCTTGAGATGGACCACAATGGACCCTTTTCTCCTTAGAAACTACATCTAGAATTCAATACTACCAATAGCCATGGAAATCCTTATAAACAAAAAACATAAATATATACTCAAAAGTCCTGCCCCCAATAATTTATCCAACCTCATATCCTTCTTTGGCAATATCACAAGTGCCCAAAGCAACCCTCCAATCAAAAACAAAATTGTTTCATAAAGTGAGTGATCCTTAGGAATGACATAAGGTTGAGGATAATGAGACCATGATGATAGAACAAGAGGGAATCCTAAACCCATCAAAGTATTAAACATAGGACCAGCATAACAACCAGATATAGCCATTTGTGCACCATCTGATCCACCATTTAAAGCCATAGCACCATTAGCTATCAAATCACCAAGAGAATTACCCCAAGCTAAAACAGTTAATCCAAGGATTGAAGGACTAATCCCAATTATATTCCCAATTGAAACCAATATGGAAACAAGCTCTTGAGCAATTATGTATGTCCATGTTATGCTCATGATAAAACCACCTACAAGCCATAGAAACAATGATTTCTTAGGTGGGGTCCACCTATTAGTGCTCACACATGCTATATTTCCCAAAACTATGCCAATCAAAGTAGCTATCAAATACATAACTTCACTATTCCTTGAACACATGTTTTCCTTTTGGACATTGCAAATAATTGCCAATAAAATTGGTGCTAATGTGACAGATATAACTCCATATGGTTTTGACCATTTTTCATCACTCACAATTGGTATAGTAACCCTTCTTGGTAAAAAAAGTGGTAACTCTAGTAAATGAAGTAACTTTCCAAAGTAAATACAACAAATTGAATCATTACCAAAACTTTCTGTTTTTTCTTCCTTATCTTCAAGTATCCTTTTTTTTGCCAAGTTTGGTTTCCTTTTCTCTTTCTCATTCTCATTATCAACATAACCAAGCAATGGTACGCCAGATTCTAACAGTAACAACTCATCTGAACTCAATATAGTGAATTCCTTTTCTTTCTTAGTCTTATTGTTATCCCCTTCATAGAAAAGATGTGTCGTTGAGACAGCACAAACATAGAGAAAGTAGATAGAAACATAGCAAATTGAACCAAACAAGGTAATTTCACCAATAGAAATGATGATAAGGAGAACTAGCAAAGAGAAAAGGAGGAAAATGACATCTCTAATGAAGCTAGCCTTATCAACTTCAACTTGATTTGAACTAACCAAGATGCTTATAATCCCCAAAACAGAACTAGACACAAAAAAAGCACCTCCAAGAATAGTGTTTAAGCCAACTTCACCATCATTATTGCTAATTGATCCATTGAAAGAAACAACACTGGCAAAAAAGTCAGGAGCACCATTTCCAAGTGAAAGAAGGGTTACTCCAGCAATGGTAGGAGAGAGATTCAAGATGTTGGAAAGACCCTTTAAGGAATTGCAAAAATAATTGGAAGCTGTGTCACCCAAAAGATAGAACAAAACCAAAAGCCATAAGGCAAGAAGTGAATGTCCTAAAAATGGAAACTTTCCTAGATTGCAATAAAATATTTGAAGATAGTTTATGTACCCTTTTGACCTACAACTAAGGGTGGTTTTGACATATGAACACTTAGAGGTATAATCTGAATAGTTGTGGAGGTCACTGCAGCCATCAACACTAATGTCATTGAGCAACATGGCATGGTTGAAGATGGTTCTTGTGAAGGTTACATTGTTGACATGGCCATCATTAAAATTTGAGTTGGAAGAGTTGAGATAGGATTGTATAAGGAGAAAAAGGAGGAAGATGAAAGATATGTTGAGGAGAAGTATGAGTTTTCTTGATTGATGTTTGAACTTGGAAATTAAGGGTGCCATATAGAGAAGTGTTCTTAAGAATAAGGAAATAGTTTGAATATATTATGAAGAACTTAAAAGTGATGTCCATGTCATAGTTTTTTTACGGTTTGGGCAATACTAAAAATAATTAATAATGAGTATACTAAACACTCATAAGATAAGATAATTTGACTGTATTCTTATTATATGTGTATCAAATATAAAATATAATAATATTTATTTTATCAATTATTTTATTATATTTTTATTTATTTTTATATCATATTTTATTTCTTTTGTATTATGTGCATTAAATACACTGGAAAAATGTATTTAACTCTAGTAAATAGTTGGATATATTACAACCTTCTAAATAAATGATTTTTTCCAATCAATGATTGGTTAGATGTAAGTTAGGACTACCCAAAACTAGTTTAATCAATATGAGGCCTAGGATACATCAAACCTTGGGCCAGAAACCTCTTATCCATCTTTCTTATTCTTGTCACATTCTTAACTACCATTTTAGTCTTTAAAAGTATAAGACATTATCATTTTATTCTTTAATTTAAAAAAATTCAAATTAATTCTCAAATAATCAAAATGTTAATCAGTTTAATTTTTAATATTATAACGGTCATCGACTATTTTGACAGTAAATTACATTTTTCATAAATTTTTATAATAGTAAGTTCCAAAACTATTTTGATTATCAAAGACTAATTGAGTTTTTTTTACTCAATCAGAGACTAAAATAATATCTTATATTTTTAAAGATTAAAATGATAATTTTTTTTTAATATTTATATACTAGCTAATTCGTAATCCAAGCATGGTACGCCGTTTGGAAAGGGAGTGGAACCCTACCTACCCTCTACCATAGCAAGGACAATAAGGATCATATATGTGTGTTGGTAAGGTGTCTTGTCATAGTTTATGTCCTTTTAACTTACAAGATCGAGAAAAAAATTAACCAATGTAAAAGCAAAAATGGACCTACAATACATTTATAAGAATAAAAATTTACATGTGTATAAATTGGAGTGTTCCAAGTAATAACTCTAGAGTATATGGTCATGAGTTTGAAAAAAAATGGTGTTAAGTAATAACTCATATATATATATATATATATATATAATATCATGATTTTTATTTACACTAGAAAATTCCCCATTTGAGATAGATATAACTCGTATAAGTGTTCTAAATCTAAATCGTCAAATGAATCCGTTTTTCATTGAAACTGAACACAAAACATAATATATTAATGATGAGTTTTAAAGAGAATTATTTTTCAGAATTAATAATTCGCGACCCTTTTCATTTTTATGTATAAGATGAAAAATTGATTGATGTGTGATTCAATACAAAATATATATTTATTTATTTTTTCTTATTTTTAGAGAATGGTATTATATAAATCACTATTTCAATCATGAAAATAAAGATATATAACCATTAATGTTTAAGTTTTAAATATTTTTCAAGTATCGGTTCTTGGTGAAGCGTGATCCATAATAGATTTTATCTATAGTAACAACTCCAAAAACAATAAAATTACATATAACAGTGAACATTACTCTTTCGTCGTAATAAGATTTTCGTAGATGAATTTATAAAAGGATAATTATCGATGTCTTACATATAGTCCAACACGTGAATTAGTTTGAACACACAAGGTTGACTTGTGATGTTGAACACCTCAATCTAACCTTAGTTCGTAAGTGTACACTAAAGTGTGTTATGCTTTGTTGTTTAACAATTGTCTCATTTTCTTATTTCACATGAATTAAGAAGAAAAAAATTAAATGAAGAAAAAAATAAACAATAATTTTATCAAATTATCATTATTTAGCATAGTTTATTAATCATTATCATAAATGCAAATTTGAATATAATGACTTGTGACTGACATGCACGTATAGTATTTATTAAAAGAGACAATTGAAAAGAATAATTAATATTACATTTTAAAATATCATTTATTTTAAAATAATTGTGTTTACAAATGTAACACTTAGATAAGAGGGATTAAATATTTGAAAAGCATTTAACAAACATAACTTGAAAATTGATATTTCTTTCATTCCAAAAAATTATTTTAAAATAATTGATATTTTTCAAAGCTAGGGTGACAAACTAGCCGGGTCGGATTTTATAGAGTATTAAGGATAATTTGCAACCCCTCAAAAAAATAAAATCTAATAGCTCAAATTACTATTATTTGTACAATATTTGTTATTATTATTTGGGTGTCGGTGTCATAATATTATTAATAAATTTTGTCGACTCCCATTTAATAGATTTATGGATTTGTCCTTGTAAATTAGTTTATCGAAAATTATTTTTAAGACAATTTTAATGCATTATTGATTATATATATTTTTAATTGTATTCTCTAATTAATTAATTAATATTATATGTATAATTTTCAATTCAATATCTTCTATTTTATATAATTTATGATAATGATAAACACATTAAAAGTTGATAATTAAATAATTTAATTTAATAAAATGTTATTCTTTATTTCATTTATACAATCTTAAAAAAAATTATGTTAAATGATTAAATAAAATGATAATTGTGAATGTTTCACTCACTCATTGGCCTAAACTAATGAATCTTCTCCCCAAATCATGTGTGGTTTTGAGTAAGTGCCAATTTTAATAGCCTACTGACTAAAGAAACATGTCGCATAGGGATGGTTTTTTATTGAAGGTTTAGATAAGCGAGTTACGTATGTTGTCGCAATCATTACCATCTATCAATCAAATAATTAAGTTATCATAAAATGTCTTTTACTTAGCAATGTAAGGTCATGTTTGTGTCTTATTTGGAATTTATAAGACAAAAACATATATAAGATCATATTCAGCATCGCTATCATTACCATTGATGTTAATTTTCAAACGCACGCATTAACAACAACATATATTCGGTAAACTTAGAGCAGGAAATTACCTGAATTTTGGTACTAGATGTATAATTAAGTTGCTATTTGCATCATTTTGTGCAAAATTATTTGGTTTGGTGTGTGGAATAGTGGGAAGCAGATTGATCTTTTACTTCTAGATGGTTACAGTGCTGGTCATCTTTATTTTTTTATTGGTAAATCAAATCATTGGTATCTTACATTAGTATCATCATTTCTTCTTTGGTATCGTTGTTATATTCAGTGATAGAAGTAGTGTTGCATTGCATTTCCGATGGACTTTTAGTTTTTTCTTTTCCTTTCTTTGTTTTGGGCCTTAGCCTTTCCCTTCCATAGAAAAATGTATTAGATTTATCAAATGTTTTTTTTACTCACACTTTTTTTTTATTAAAAAAATATATTTATTCATTGAAATCGGTATAAATTATATCAATTAAAATTAATATAATTTAAAAAATCTGAAAATAAAAATTTACATCATTCAAGTTAAGAACATAAAAAGACATATTATCTACAAATGTGACGACATCTTATAAATATGATAAATTTGAAGTGCTTCAAATACTATGTCTTTTAAAATATAAATATTAACGATATTAAAATTATTGATTAAACCTGCACTCAGTCGAAATCGGTCTGTTTTTGAACCAATGAATACTGCAATATTTAAACGAGAATTCAAAGCAATAGCGCACTACTACAACAAAATCATAAAAAGAAAAGTACAAAAGAAAAATTAAATATGTATAAAAATTACTTTTTTAATTTAAGGACAAGAAAAAATATTTTAGAGGGGTGATTCTGAATCTTAAATCATTTCCTTTTTTTTGTTTTTTGTGAAGAAAAAATGAGACTGTTGGTTGATTTTTACCTTAACACATTTAGAAAAAATGAGAATTCACATTTATTATATCAAGTTAATCGAAATTCAGTACTAAAAATTAATCTGGAACCAACAAAATTAAAGTAGCAAAATCAATTGTTCCCAAAACAAAACAAAATAACTTTAACATTATTTTTTTAAAAAGTGGTAAATAATATTATTAATAAGAAGGAGCTAGCTCAAAAAATTAAAATACATAAACTCGAAAGATTTGAGTGGTAATAGTAAATCTTGGTTATTAGAGTATAGTGCCATGCACAACATGCATTTGATCATTTTGTTAGTTTATGAAACAAATCAACATACTAATTAAATCTTGAACTAATCTTTTTAATTTTGGTGATAAAACGAAAGTACTGATACTATATTTAAACTCGTGACCTATATTCTACATCAACTTGGACCAATAATTGACAAAATTAAAGGAAGAGGGCATGCACCCATACCCATTAATTCTAGGTATAATCCAAAGAGTTCCTATCAAGTGGGAGGACGAATCATTTCAAATATGTCCAATGTGTTTCATATTCATACATCCAAATCATCGTGTGGTCCATTTCTACTGTGTTAATTAATTGATTATTTTTTATTTGGGAGAAATCAAATAAATGAATAACTACTGAGCTACATATAAAAAGCATAATAGAGAAATGTGTGATGATTATACATTTTATTTTCCATCTGGATAATGGGATGTCAAATGTGACCATTTGATTTTATCATTGTGTTGAGAGTGTGATTTGCATTTAATTCTTACAATGTCAAGATTCAGAATTAATAGTCTGTCGTGTCCTATTTTGGATCATTTATTTACAAATAAAGATAATTGTTTTTATATATATATATATTGGATTCACGCTTTGATAGTAAACTCACGACAATTATAAAAATTTATTGTTTAATAATATTAACCGTCGGTGTTTGATCTTCACATAAAAAAACACAAGCCATAAATATTATTGTTTAAAGACTTGATAATACTTTTGTTCTAGTTAAGTTATTATAGCTTATGTATTTTGTGAATTGAATTAAATTTTTATTCTTAAAAATTAAGATCTAATGTTTCAGATTCAAAGAGTAACATTAATATTATTCTCAAGGATGTAGATACTTGCTTTCTCTTGTAATTTAGTATCTCTCAAGTGATGATATGGTATGAAAGTATACTTCAATCACATGTAAGTTTTATGATCATAAAACATACAACATACAATATTATATGTATATAAAGATTGCAAAACCTTTTTATCACGCAAGATGACTCTTTTACTAATTTGTTTACAAGTCCATACCACACATTAATATATATAAAAAGACTTTAAAGTTGACAAAATCATCATATCGGAACTTAAAAATTTTAAATTGTCATATACATTTGAAACTCAACATCTATTTCTCCAACTCCAATATCCACATTTTTGTTTTGTTGTTCTTCTTGTTGTTTTTTCTCCTTCTCTTGTCATCCTTTATCTACCCTGTTAAAATTTATTTTCTCTCTTCAAAGAGGCCCTACTCACTGCTCAAACATACAAACAAATGAGAGTTTTAATTTCGTTTTTATATATAGTTCTTTCTATAGTTCAATTTTCAATAAAGCTTATTGTTAAGATTTAGCTCATAAAGACTCCAGTAAAAATAAGTGTTAAAGGAATCATGAGATACACAAAAACAAAAGTTCTTTTGAAATCAATTTCAAATTCAATGATTATGTAAACACAAAATTTCACTAGAATGGTTCATGTGTTTACCTTTTGAAATGTCGATGAGACAAACCACTAACACCGAACATCTCTCTTGAAGCGTTATCTAACTTTGATCACCAATGTAAAAACTATTGAGGTCGCTACATAGTCCAAGCGAGCACAAAATGAAACGTGGTGCTAGTGTGGCAAATCAAATTTACATGAGACCCTAAACCCTAAGACTTCTATTTTAGACCAAATCCAAAATAAGTTCCAAATGATTATATTTAATTAAACTCTTTTAATTAAATACATACTATTAATTAAATTAAATTATATTTAATTTAATTAATTGTCAACTCTCATTTATTTAATCAAATCAATTTAATTAAATAAATTATAAATATGTTAATATATTAAATCATATTTAATACAATTAACATCTAATTAAATAAAATCTTATTTAATTTAATCATTCATTCTATTATCAGCGTGTAACCCTTATAGGTTCTCATTAAAATGATAATAATATTACATATAATTTATATAATATAAATAGTATAAACAATGATTGACATCTATCAACACCTCATTTCTACCTAAATCAAGAGAAAATAGGTGATACAATTTAAACATAATCGTGACCCCTATATATTGTGCAGTAATTGTCATTTGCCCAAATGTCTAATTGAACGCAAGTCATAATATGTGACATATTTGCAATGTTCAATTTTTTATTTCTCGATCCTATAGTAGATGTGTAAAATCAATTGTCCCAATATCACATATTTGCTCATTCTATAGCAAGACATGCATTTCCATAGTCTCACTATATTGAGTCAGTTAAGACATAACTTCTATTACGTAGGAAGTATCAATCATATATACATCACTCGCACTCCTTCACATGGTTTCTTACAAGTCTAATAATGTTAACATTCTACAAAGTCTTTTTTGAAATATATGCCAATATATTTGGTCAATAAATTTAATCGTAATAAATATATTATTTATATTGGATCTATTTCCATATGACGATAAAATATCTTAGCTACTTTTCTTGAGTTTTCTATTGGTCCTCTCCCTTTGACTTATCTTGGAATTCCTATTTTTAAGGAAATACCTAAAGTTTCTTATTTACAATCAATTGTTGATTAAATCAAAGCTAAACTTACAACTTGAAAAACATTTCTTCTCTCTATGGCTGGTAGAATTCAATTGGTGACAAGTAGGGGTGGGAATAGGTCAGGTCAGGTCAAGCTTTGAAAGGTCTGAGCCTGGCCTACAATTTATTTTTTCGGCCTACGGCCTATCGTAGGCTTTTTAAAAGCCTTTTTAAACGCAAACATTATTACCTCTTAAACAAATAAGAACAACTACTGAGTGATTGACTAATTGAACGGTTACCGAATATGAAATGACTACCCAATATAGAACTACTACTGAATATGGAACGACTATTGAATATGGAATGATTACTAAGTGATTGCCTAATTGATAGAATTTAAAATAGAAAATAATATTATTAATATAATAATAAATAATAATATTAATAAATAATAAATATATATAGGCCGGCCTATCAGGCCTTATAGGTTTTTTTATAAGGTTGAGCCTGACCTATTTAAATAAATAGGCTTTAAAAACAGTCTAAGCCTAGCCTTTTTATTAAATAGGTCAGACCAGGCCATAGGCCCTACAGACGATCTAGCCTATTCCCATCCCTAGTGACAAGTATCATTTATAGCATGTTGATTTATAGCTTCCACGTACATTCTTGGATAATTTCTCTTCTCAACGATGTAGATAAATGAATTAGTAATTTCATCTAGTCTGGCGATATTAAGCATAGAAAGTTATTGTTGTCTGACATAAAATTTGTCATCCGCTTAATGAAGGAGGTCTTGAAATTAGATCTTTGCAGAACTTTAATAATACTACTATTATTAAACTTGTTTAAGACTTAGTTACTTATGATCAACATTGAGCTATTCTTCTTAGAAAATTGAGTCTTTTGAGGCATGGACATATTAGATACCATATTGACTCCTCGATCTGGACTGCACTAAAAGCTAAGCTAACTAATATATACAAGAACAACAAATAGTAACTTGGCAAGTGTAAAAATATTAACTTCTAGGTTGACACTTAGTTGAACGATTCTTTGATTTTTATTCTTAACATTAATGAGAACAAGCAATCTAATTTTCATGTCACTATTATTCCTAAATTTGAATGTAAGGAACATTTGGTTTGGAGATTAATTAATTCTAGAGTTTTAAGCTTTAAAGAAGCTCATCTATTCTTTAAGCCTATAGGGCCACAAATCCTTTGGGCAAAGCTATTTGGCATAATAATGTTCCTCCTTTCAAGTATCTTAGATTTTGAAGATTAGTTCATAACAAGATACCTACAAATAATAATTTAATCGAGGTTGTCAAATAGCTTCAAGATGTGATATAGACTAACACTCATGTCTTTTTACCCTACTATTTTGCTACGAAGCTCTGGTTTTGGTTAACCTCAATTTTTCAGTCTCAAATTAATGGCAGTTCGGTTCATAATCTTCTTGTCATATGTGAAAAAGGTTGGTCTAAAAAATGTAGAGATGTTATTTTGACCAGTATCATCTATACTATTGATATTAGTTGGTATTGCATAAATCAAGCTCGATTTGAAGACAAAAATCTTGTTTTTCACATAGTCATTAACAAAATTATTGTCAATGTATCTTTATCTGAAAATCACACTTCTAGTACAGTCTCCAACTCTATTCAAGAATTTAAAATTCTCAAGCACTTTCAAGTTCGAGATCATCCCCCTAAAGCGCATACCATCAAAGAAGTGATTTTGCGCATCCAAAGACTATTAAATTAAATATAATACTGATGGAGCTACAGCTGGACGTCCTAGTCTTGCTGCTTGTGGAGGCATATTTAGGGACAATTATGTTGTTTCATTGAGTTATTTTGTTGTGAATTTGAGTAATAAAATTGCACTACATAGTGAATTTATAGGAGTTATGGTTGTTATTGAGATGATTAAGAATTGTAGTATCAATAAGAAATAGATGGCTAAATTGTATTGAGATGATTTAGAATATGAGTTTTACTATATCAAATATTTTAAAAGAATGGAATCAATATGCTAATGTATGTATGCGGTTATGTTGGAAATTGTGTGTTAAAGAGTATGTTGTTACACATTATTTTTATGTCTTGGAAGAGATATTAAATACCACCATAATTAACTCACATAACTTCGAAGTCTCGAGTTTGAACTTGAGGCAGTATGTTAAACCTAGCAATATCAATATTTGTCACTTGAGCTAAGACTTAAAAACTATTATTTTTGTTTTAATAAAAGATAAATAATTTATAATTTAAACATTAATATATTGGTATAATTGCTTATGCGTTCCATATCTTAATTTTAGGTAACACTTTAGTTATTTATTTATTTCTCATTTAGTCTTTTATTTAATTTTAAGTAATAATTTGATCCTTTATGTATTAAAATATCAACAATGTTATCATTTTTTTTACAAAAATTCAAAAAAATTATCGAAATTTTCAAACAAAATTCATAAAATTAATTATCATCTTCAATATCATACAAATTTCATCAAATTCATAACTTCAATCTTCAAATAAACTCATATTTTTATTCTTTATTTGATGAATTTGATGTTGTTGGATATGGAAATACGAATTTATTTGAATATTTGAGTCATGCATTTGATTAATATATGAATTTTCTTGAAATTGATATTGAATTTTA
>JBBPBR010000006.1:50980321-51006263 GCA_037974775.1 Cicer pinnatifidum
CAAAAAACAGTACTTTTTTTGAAATTAAGGAAAAGAATAAAATTTGTATATATTGGATAGAAAAATTATTCAAGTGATATTAATTGATTTAAAATTAAATATAATTTCAACATCATTTAAATTATTATCATATCATCAAAATTAAAATTAAAATTAAAATTGAAAAGAGAGTAAATATCAACTATTTTTAAAATAAGGTGATTAAAATTAAGGTCTTAATAAAACGGAGAGATTAAAACTGTTATTTCCCGTTTGATATAAATAAAAATAAAAATTTGTTTATATGATAAAAAATAACGGCACCGAATATTAGCAGTTGCGTGAATGTACTCAAATTACAACAAAGATTCGATTTATAATTAATTATAGACTTTGTAGGGATTCTTGTTAAAATTTAAAGCGAGGAAAAATTTCAGCACGATATGCGAAAATTTTAGTTATTATTAATTAATTAATTTGGCGGTTTATTTATGATACATCATTGGCACTCCCACGAATACGATAAGCTGAACCCTAACTAACAATTAAAAGTTGGATTCAACACGGTTCCGATCCCTCCACGATTTCTAACTCCGTCGAATTTTCCATATTCAAATTATCAATCTCTCTCACTCACTCTGTAGATTCATCTATTTTTTTGGCACAATGGTTTTCTGCGATCATTGTGTCAAAAACGTTACCACCGAACGAGTCGATGAATGTTACTTGTGAGTTTCTATCTTCACGCTTCAACACTAATTCAATCAACAACATACTTCTTTTAATTAATTTCTATTAAGATTTGCAAATTTTGTTACTCTTATTATGCTTGTGGAGTTTGGAACTGTTTTTATTTATTTATTTATTTAATAGGTTCTTGACATGGTTTTAGAAGGCAGCGGTTACGCTCCAAACCTTAATATTGCGTGAAAATGCATGCTGCCTAAATTGCGGCTGCCATGTTGTCGCAAAAACTTCAAAATCTGCAATATTGTAGCTACAATTGTGGTTGCGGACCACAATTTAAAACCATGGTTATTGGAATGTGTAGTGAAACTGAAAAACTGCTTATATATGTATACTGATATTTTTTTCTTTGGTTCTCAGAGTTTGTAGTTCCTGTGGGAAAGTGTTGGAAGATCATTTTTTTGCTGAGGAGACAACTTTTGTTAAAAACTCAGCAGGGCAGGTAATGGAAGATTGTTAGGTGAAGGTGTTTTTTTTTTAGGGTTTGAGGTTAAAAATTGAGGATGTGGTGTTATGCAAAAAAAGACAAGTTTTATTGTGGTTTCCATGAGAATTTTTTGTCATTTGCTTTTATTTTGGCAACTTACACTCTAGTTTTTGTTACTTATTTTGTTATGGTTTTCCTTATCTGTGTTTGATAGAGCAAGGTATCGGGAAATTTTGTAACCTCCATTCGAAACGATATCACTGAATCACGTCAAAGGACTTTAGATAGAGGTATATCTTTGATAAACCTCATTACTGATTCCACATACAGAATGTACTTGAAGTGACGGCTACCAAAATGTTGTGTTGTTTAATATCAATTGTTTTTAGTATTTGGCATGATATACCTCATGTGAAAGTCGTTAAACTTGTTACCATGTTAGTGTTGAATACGTCAAAGTCTGCTACTTTTCTTCTGGCTATTAGTGTTGAATGTGTCAAGTTCTGCTACTTTCCTTCTGGTCATCCCTAAAAAATTTCAAAGTTGTGGTCTGATAATAAGTTTAGTGTTTAACTATGATGGATGGGTACGAGTACAAGATATAACATTTAAAAAAATCAAGGTACGGGTACACCAATGAAAGACATGATTTTGTTTATATAATTATTTTAAGAGAGCTAAATTGTTCAATTCACAATACAAAATTACAATAAAAGTTTAAAAATCACAAATTTTATTCGGTTACAACAACAAATAAACTAAAATACACAAATAATATTATATTAATAATAAAAAATGGTTAATTTCACTCGCAGTAAAATAACGAAAAAATCAGAGTATCCACGAGTACTAGTACTGGTACCGGATAAGTACCTGGTACGAGTACTTCAGCATTTTAGAAGTACCGATGCTTCATAGGTGTTTAATAGTCATATTAAGATTAGTCAAGTAAAGTATACTCTAATAACCCACACCATAGTCAATGCAATTGATAGTGTGCATTTGAGGATGACCTCACTGTTTCAGGAAAACAGTTATAAAAGGGAAATGTGGATAGTTGTATGTTATATTCACATGTGCCTATTTTCTTTGGTTTACAGCTCGGGATGAAATGAGATATTTAAGTTTTGGCCTTGGAGTGCTTGAGGAAGATATGGCCAATAAAGCTGTGGCCTTGTATCGAGTATGCTACTATTTTCAACTTCATCCATGTGCTCTTTTTCTATATATTAATATATCAAATGAAATGATTTTATTTTTATTTAATTAATCCTTGAGTTTTCCGATTGAAGATAGCACTTGAACGAAATTTCACCCGAGGACGTAAATCAGAGCAAGTACAGGCTGCATGTCTCTATATTGCATTCCGGTATGGAATCTTTTTGGCACGGGTCTTGCATCAAGCTCTATCTCTAATAATATTCGTATATTTATCATCTTATAGTTCTAAATAACTACATGATGTGAAAATTTTGAAGCTCCCTTTCCTAAACTGTTCAGATAATGATCTTGATATAAATTTCAAGCCATTATTTTTTATCTTTAACAAATAAAACATGTTTTTATTATTTTTTTATTTTTATTTTTATCATTTGCTTACTTCAAATATTAAGCATTGTTCTCATTTGCTTACTTCAATATACCTGATAGGCTAGCCTGCAAAGCTGTATATTCGTTTGGACTTAAGTCATCTGTTTGTGGTGTATATATATTATATTTTATTTTTCTAAATTCACTAGTTAAGATTTATGATTCGGGTGCTTCTAGTCAAGGTAGAAGTTGAAATACAAAGTTATATATTATGTTCTTAAGTTCATTTAAAATGAATGCTTGGGATTGAGCTTCCAATTTCAATTTATCGATGAATTTTGTACTGATGTACGCACTAGTAAAAGCACACTATCACATATTGTAGAGAGATACTCTTATACCCCCCTTTTTCAAAGTCAGGGTGATTGGGAGTTTGGACAAATAAAAAATCTCTGTTGTTGATCCCGGCGAGATCTCGGAATCCCGGTGCGGTGGACGGGCTTACTGCGATGCTATCGGCCGTGAAAACGCCTTCGACGGGTGCGGCGCTTGCGGCTGCGAATTGCGCCTAGTCGTGGACCACTGGTGCGGCCCGACCTGCGATACGACTTGTTCCTGTGTTTTCTGTCTTTTCAACCACACACCCACTTATCTTAATTATTTTATTTATTATTATTATTATTATAAAATCACTTAACCCCTTTTCGCAGCCAGCATCATGTATTCAGTTTCTCAGTTTTGTTTTCTGCTTCCTCTGTTTCACTTCACACGTTCATTTTATTCTTTCTCTCTTTCACACAAGTTTGTTTTTCTTTTTAGTTCTTTCTTCTCTTCATTTTTCTTCTTTGCAACCAGTCTGTTTTGCCCTCTGTTTTGTCCCTAATATGATTACTCTAATTTTTTTTGCTATTTTTTAGTTTTTTTGTATACAGTTTTCATTTTATGTTTATTTTATATTCTGGTTTTTGGCCTTCACAATAACGATCATCCCGCTATCCCATTTTCGGGGTTCGGTGCTTTGCGCCACTATCTGAGATTGACAACATAGTAAAAAATGTTAATAACCGTAAACTTTAGATTTAAGGTCACAAAACCAAATGGAAGAAAAAGTCTCAGTCAGAAGGGCGGCGAGTTGGTCTAGTAGGGATGTAAGACATTGTTAAGTTCTTGTTGTATACTTCTCCTTACAAAAAAAGGAATAGCAGTAGAGTGGGTAGCATGATAGCTGCAATTGCAAAGAAGGAGAAGGAGAAGAGGCGAAGCTCAAAATTTAGTGCCAGCTTGCTGTTGTTTGGGGGATTTAAAATGGAATAGGAATGCTTGTATTTGTAAGGAATTCTCTTTTGTCCCTAGAGTTGTTATGGCGACAACGGATTGTGTTTTATTGCTTCTCTTTGGCTCACGATGGCTTGAAGGGAACGTCATTTATTTATTTGATGAAGGGTTCCTGTTTCTGATATTAAAAAAAATGCTGGACCCTGTAGCTTCATGCTTCATTTTTCCATTTTCTTATTTTTCTTTTACATTTTTATGTTTTTGGAGGGTATCTTATCATCTCCTCTTCACACTCTCCCTCTTTTCCACTTATTGGCATTTTTTCCTAGGAATTTTAGCTTTGCTACCCTACCAAGAAAGCTATTTTTTTCTCTTCAATTAACCCTTGAAAGTAAGATGATTGGTGGGAAGGGATTCTTATACTCTCTCTTTCTTTTCTCCCCTAGCCCTTATTGCTCTTCCTATGCATCCCTTCCTGAGCCTGTTAATATTTTAGTAAATTATGT
This sequence comes from Cicer pinnatifidum, assembly GCA_037974775.1. NCBI lineage: Eukaryota > Viridiplantae > Streptophyta > Magnoliopsida > Fabales > Fabaceae > Cicer > Cicer pinnatifidum. Next base: position 50,984,786 of record JBBPBR010000006.1, read on the forward strand.
TGTAGTTCTGCACCATGGTTTGAAGTTCAACATTAATATTTCATTTTTCATGCTGAAATTCTTCTTTTTCATGCAGGGATAATAACAAGCCATACCTCCTTATTGATTTTTCAAATCATTTAAGGATTAATGTGTGAGTATGCTTTTCTTTTGTTATTAGAGTTCTGGCACTGCTTATATTTTCCCCCCTATTTGGTTTACTTATATCACAATGTATCTCTGTTTTGTGTGTTTCTGAATCTTGTTTGTTCATGTTCATGACTTTGTTATGCAGTTACGTGCTTGGAGCAGTTTTTTTGCAGCTTTGTCAAGTGTTAAGGCTTCAAGAGCACCCAATTGTTCGAAAGCCTATTGATCCTAGTCTTTTTCTTTATAAATATACTAATAGTAAGTATGCTGTTATTTGCAGTAGACCACTGCAAATTTTTTCACACTTCAAAAAGTAGGCAGACCTTTTTCTTGTAGAGCTGCTAATGTGGCTGTCTCACCCGAATCACTATCAGCATGTCTATTTGAAAATAGTCCTAAATTACTTTGAGTTGCGCAAATTTTCCTTTAATTTTTAAATGAAATGTCAGTTTTCTAAAAAAATAAATTTATGAAGACAATTTAACTTATATACTGTCAGTACGGAAAAACATTCATCTATTTGTTATTTATATGAAAACTTTTAATATAATTTGGTTTTAGCATATTTTCTTTTAATTTTCTATCCAAAAGTTTTTTTTATGGAGCAAGGAAACCTTATTAGATTAATTTACATGTAGGTTTGTTAAAGCATAGAAATGTGGCTGTTTCTGAAACTGCACTTAACATTATTGCGAGTATGAACCGTGACTGGATGCAGGTGACTTGTTGATCTGGCATTTTTCTTAAGTTATTTGGATAAAAGAAAGCATTAGTTTTAGGTGTGAAATGTGAATTCTTTTTATCATTACGACATTGCATTGCTAATGTTTGAAAACAGACAGGGAGGAAACCCAGTGGATTATTTGGTGCAGCATTATACATTTCTGCTCTTGCACATGGTTTTAACTTCTCTAAGCCAGATATTGTAAGTTGCGTTAACCTTTTCTAACAATTTTATAATTTTCTGAGTTGAAGTTGTAGGATTTAAAAAAAGGAATTTGGGAAGATAGAATAGACTATGAATTGTTTGATAAAAAAAGACTGAATTGTAAAAAATCAATAAATTCCTATTCCTAATTAAACTCAAAATCTAATCAATAAATGTAAACAAATATGGAAACCAATGTAAGATATATGATAATATATCGTAGCACTTGTCTAGCGTAATGGATCGGTGCGCTGTGTTTGCATGTTATAAACTATGATACACTATGACAAAAAAATATAAGAAATGATATTATTATAGTCTAAGATACGCAGTTGATAAATGAGAATTTTTTTTGCCTGTTTTGTGCTGAAATCGCGGGAACCTTTTATCATAAATATGATTGCAGGAACATATCTGACATTATGCTTGGCTTCTATTTTTCAGAAATTGGGTTTTTCTTTCCATAAATCGGTATCAGTATTAGTATCACTATATGCATGAAGGGGGTGATTTATGCAATGTGTACCAGATGTACTACTATAAACCAAACAATATATAATTCTTTTAGGGGGTTTTAGTATTATACTCTGTTTGCTTCTTGATGATAGACAATGATCATGTTAGCTGTAACATATGGTGTTGACCTTCTCAGTAGACTAGTTATACACTGAAGAATTTGTCTCTTCACTCAGCGACGTGTCCAGATTTCATAATGTTCTAGTGGCTTTGCTTTAGTTGAGAGTTAGTAATTTTCTTCTATTAGGTGTCTTTTGATTTTCTAATTTTCAATGCAGCTAAGAATCGTTCATGTATGTGAGGCAACATTGACCAAGCGATTGGTAGAATTTGAGAATACAGACTCTTCTAGCTTGACTGTACGTGTCTGACTTCTAATGCTGCTGTCTCTTTTTATGTCTCTTTTTATATTTGGGATTATCAAAGCTCTATACAATTTTGGATTTGTGTTTTTAGTAGAACTCAATGTTGGATTTGAAATGAATTGAAAATTTTCATAAATATATTATGCTTACAGATTGAGGAGTTGAATGCAATGGCAAAAGAACATGAAAGAAATATGCCTGTATTGTCAAACACTGAGTTCAAAGGATCTACTTCAAAAGATCTACTGTGTGAGCACAAAGCAGATAGCAATGTGCCCCATTTTGCACTTGGACTGTGTGAAACATGTTACAAGGATGTTAGTATATGCTTTCTTGTCTGGATGTTTAGCTTGTTTTAAACCAATTATAATTTTTACTGTTTACTAATGAGCCGATTGATACACTTACAGTTTGATAAGCTCTCGGGAGGACTTGGTGGTGGTTTGGACCCTCCTGCATTCCAGCGTGCTGAGAGGGAGAGAGCGAAGAAAATACTTTCTAAGGAAAGTGCTGATGTAAGTATACCAGTATACCTTGATTGGGACTTAGGGTAGTTTGCATTTCATTTTATAAATAAAAGAATGTAAATAGACACTAGGGCTTGTCATTGTATAGAAAGAAGCAAAATATTTGCACTGACCTTATAGTTAAGTTGCCAGATAAATTGATATAACCAGGAAAGTTTGATAAATTTTTTTGATGTGGAGATGAAATGGTAAAAAAAACTCGCACACAACTGCGAGGTCTCAGGTTCGAATCTGGGACATGATATCCAATCTAACAATAGCGGCATTTGCCATTTGAAAAATCCTTTTAAATTTCGCTAAATTTTGTTTTATATCTTGGAGGAGACTGTATACCTATATGCACAAACTCCAAGCACCAAATAGTGGTGCCAAATATCATAAATGCAATGAATATATGGGCATCTTATTACTGACAATTCCATCTTCTCTTTTTATACCGCATGTGGTGGCCATAGCCATAAACTAATACAGCTTTCAAATATTCCCCCCCCCCCTCTCTCTGTTAGGTGGTGAAGCCGTCAAATAGTGCATGCAAGGAGCAAAAGGAAGATTTGGCTACCTCTGTGCTAGAAAGTATTTCTATGTACTCTTATTTTTCTTTCTCCAGCGATCTATATTACCTCTGTTCACAGCTATTAATTTTTAACTTTCTCAAAAATGGTTTTAGGGCACAATTTTGGAAGCGAGACCACCAAACATGATGAGTATGATGACTCACATAGAGAAGATGACACCAGTGCAGAAGCTGAAGATGAATCAGGAAATTTGTCTGATATTGATGACAAAGAGGTGACTAACAAGTTTAATATTTTATCTGTTAGTGCTTCTGCTTTTACAGCTACAAATGACTATTAGTATTACACTGTTTTGGCAAAACTATTTTCAGATTTCTAATATGATCTTTTTGATCAATAGGCCATTAAATACTCATGTTTATCGTATTTCATTACAAGTCAGCTATTCTTTTAATTCTTCAGTATTTTGTTTTTAATTTTGTGGTTTAGGGTTTTTAATTCTTCAGTATTATTATTATTATTATTATTATTAATTCTATTATTCTTGCAACTTAATATTTCACCTTGCCAAATTTATTTCTCTACTTGTTGCTAGACCCTGTAAAACTTTCCGTCTTCATGTGTTGCTTTGCATTACACATACAAACACATGTTTGTGCATGCGCTAATGTACCATCAGGTCTTTGTCATGCATAACACACTGATTATTGTCACTGCCACTGCATAGGTTGATCCGTACCTAAACAATGAGGAAGAGACAAAATTCAAAAGGATAATATGGGAAAATGAGAACCAAGACTATATCAAGGTACAAACAATTTTATTTAATATTTTATTTTTTAATAGTGCTGGATAAAGTAGTCTGTTAGTTTTTCCACTTTCTATGATGATTGTTCAAACTCAGAACTGGGTGCTTGCAGCTTATACTTCTGTTTTCCACTGGTTTTCTGTTTCATCGTCTTTTGTGGGAGTTAATGTGGACTGGATCTCACTCTGCTTTATATATTCTTTCAGGAGCAAGCTGCCAAGGAGGCATATGCAGAAGCTGAGAAGAAAGCTTTTGAAGAAAATATGAAAAACTGTCCTGAGGATGTTCTAGCAGCAAGAGAGCGTTATCAGTCTGCTACTGCAGCTGTGGCAAAATCTAGAAAGGTATTTTTGAATCAATTTTCAGTGAGATTGTCACCTGTTAGATAAGCTTTTCCATGAAATCCATCCGCTATTGGATTTGTAGTTCTGATTACATAAGTCATGTTAAGAATGTATCACATCAATGATTTTAATCTATGTTTTCTTAGCAACCCATTAAATTAAAATATGATTTTCCAAATTATAAAACTATTGTCTACTCTACTAAAGTTTGACTTATCAGTAACCAATTGAATTTAAATTTGGTATACTTGAAGAATGTGATAATTTCTCATAACATCACATCATGTTTACTCTCTACCTCTGGTACAGGTGTTCCTAGTCTTGCACTACTATCAATTGATCCTATCCCATGTTATAATTTTTTTATGACCAGTGCTATAATGTCACTTACACTTCAATAATGTAGGTGTTAGACTATGCAAAGTATCAGGATAATATTAGAGTATCTTAGTTTATGTTGTAACACATTAGTGTTTTCTATCTTAGATTATCTCTCAGGATTAGTTTTCATTTTTTGTTAGTTATTATCGTGATTTGTTTCTCAATTTCTCTATTTACTTGGGATTTTCTTTTATAATAAGGGTTGCTACATAGTCTTTTGTATCAAATTATGATTAATCATTATACCCAAATCCTATTCAAGTCTTTATATTCTTTCTCTTCTTCTTTTATCTAAAAGAGTAAAACCCATAACTTCAACATGGTATTAGAGTGGTACAATTAGAGTGGTACATTCCTCCGTGACCTGTCTTATTACTATTCCACTAATGAATTTCCTAAATACTGAAACTTCACAAAAAATCAGATGTCTATTATTCTAATCAACCATGCACAAGTTCAAAACTATTTTCTAGAATTCCTTCCTTTCGGCGTTCCCCGGGTGTGTCCTCTACCATTAACGAACATCATCCTCTAGTGGTGTTTGCTAAATGCTGCTTCCAAAATGTCCACTCTGCAGCCATGTGCCGCCGCCCCTGGAAAATTTATCGGTGAAACAGTTACCATCGTGCTCTCTTATTTTCCAGATCATCTGTATTTGGCAAGTCAAGGCTAATTGGAAGTTTGCCACATCTTATTCCAGGATGGTTTTATTAAATGGTATCCCAAGCTCAACCTCTGTCCATGTTTTTTTCATGATGAAATGAGTAATCACAGAATGTAGAAAAGAAAGATGAAACAAGAAAGAAAATGTCCAAGCTAAGGAGGGTAATAATAGCAGAACACCTAATGTGTGTTTGTTTTATTTGAGCTAAGGATTCAAGAACGGCCATATTGATATATATACACACACACATATGAGTTTGTCTATGTAAAACACTCATTCATATGCTTATTTATTCCCCAGTAACATGTTTGGCAAATGAACTGAATTCATATTCTGATCAAATTAATATTCATTTTTAAATTTATGTTAGTTTCATATGTGACAGCATTCTTGGATACAGGCCAACTGGAACGCTTTCATAGTGCGGATCCAATAGTTACGCGTAGTTTTATTTTGTCTACATAATATGATAAATGTTGCATGAAGTACTGTAAGACTTCAAGCATATAATCTTTTGGTTTGTTGAATCCACTACTGTAGGAAATGAAGCAGAGACGAGCTCAACAAACAAAAAATTCTGGGCCTGCTCAATCTGCTGCAGAGGCCGCTTGCCAAATGGTGAAAGCGAAGGTATTTGTTCAATAACTACTCAGCTTTGCATTTTCTTTAGATAATTTATTTATCAACTTTATTAGATGGCTTCTAGTTTGTTTAGGCATATGCTTATAAGTGGATTCTCACAAACACAAAATCTATATTTGTGAATTTGAAGTTCTCACTTTTCCATTATGTAGTTATAACTTATTATTTATTGTCTAAAAGTTATTTTTGAGCCCCAAAGAATATTAAAAAAGGAAAAAAGGAGGTTTTGGTTTAAGGTCATGTTTGGAGCAAACAACTTATTAAACTGTGTATTTAATAACCTATTCTAGGGAGTTTAGTTGAACACTTCTTCGTAAGCTATTCTAGAAAGATTGTTGAAATAAGATGAAAATAACTTATAGGCATGTTATAACTCATAAGTTATTTATTAAGGGTATTTAAACACTAAATAAATGTATATATGTGTCATACGTATGTGTTCTTAGGAAGAACTATATGATAATTCCCGATAAGCTCTTCATAATTTTTGTACTACGTGTCATATTTGTTCTTAGGAATAATATCAAGCATAAGGCAGTCATACATATCTAGGAAATTGATCAACGAAAATCAAGCATTTTATGGTTAAGATTCAACATGTAACTTTTTACATTCCTTTTTTCATTCTACAATGAAATGTTCAGTATGGTTTTCTTAAATTTATTCTATAATTTGGACTAGTCTTACTTGGCTGATAGCAACTTGGCCATTAGCCCTCAGCCAGGATTTCCAAAACAAAACTAGCCAATTTACAAGGCACTTTGGAAGTTTGGTTGATTGTTTCTATTAGGCTTGATCATGAATATCATGAAACATTCAATATCGTTACACAATAGAATTTATGGTGTTGATGCAAGATTTAATCGCCGTCCATTTTTCGAATTGCATGTAATAACTTAAAAGATTTAATCCTTAGTGATATGCCAAAGATAATGGTTATAAGTGGAAGGCAACCCTCGCCTTAAAGCTATCTTTTTGGGGTTGAATTAGGTTCAAACCCAAATTCTAATATAGTATTAATCAAAGTCTATCCTAAATCTGTTGTTAGGCCAGTCATTATCAGGACAACTACAAATGTCCAGTTGTGCAAACTTCATATTCCAAATGTCCTATCCAGGGCATTAGAGGCTGTGTTGGAGATTCCACCTTTGTCATAGTAAAAACCAACTTGAAAATATTTCCTTGGCGATACAGGATTTTCAATGCTTAACTCGTCTTTGAACGGATCATGCTTGGGCAATATAGTTATATTTGGTCTAAAATTCCCAAATCGGGTTCTTACTGGAGAGTATTAAGAAAACAAGGCAACAATGCTTAAGCTACATTTTTCTTGTTTGTTCTACATCCCTACTATAGTTGAGGGAGACGAGCAAACTTTTGGAGTTGAAGAATGAAAGGAAGAGGTTGAAAAGGAAGTTGGAAGTAAACTGTTGTTAATTTCATAATAAAAGAGGAAATGAAACTAAAATTAGAATTTGAAATTGTAATTTAAATTCCAATTATGTAAAAATTGCGTTATGAATCGTGTTCTTTTTGTTTGTGTAAATAAAGTACTAAGATATAAAACAACGGTTTTGAATTGAAATCGAACCTATTGGAGGAAACTGGGGTGATAGTGATGGAGGACACCAGCAGCTTGTGGTTAAAAGAACATTAATAGTAGCATTGTCTAAGGATGTCTGCAATGCTGGCAGTTTGAGGATGATGATAGGAGGGCAATGACTGCAGTGGTTGTCGAAGGATAGGTCAGAGGATGCCTATAGTAATGATGGTTGGTGTATGTTGGTAGTAATAGTGGTGGAAAAGAGATTATAGTAATGATGATCTGAGATCAGTAGTGACAATAATGGTCCTTGGAGTTTGCCATTGGCAATGTCAATGGTTCCTAAAATATGAAAGTGACAAAGATAGTGAACAATATAATATAAAATCTTCATTTAAGTTTTATATTAGGTATTTACTTATAATTGTAATCCTTACAGTTCAGACTCTACACTAATATATCTTTTTCGGCAACACTCCAGGCTAATATATAGTTATTTTTCAATCCCATAGAATTGAACTTGGAATTTTAATATTAATAATATGCACTTCAAAATATAAATTTAAAATTGGAAGGTTCTATTCTATCTTCAAGGCTCATCAAGTTCATGTCATATTCACACGCCAAACACCAAGGTTCTATATCAACATTTACCACAACTACTCTTTCCAAGGGTCATCAATTTGTTCATTGAACCATATCTCCTAATCATTTATTATTAATTGTTTATTAGGCTGCAAGCTTGTGGAAAACATAACAACATTAGTGTCTTTCTAAACACTGAGTAGTGTTGGATTGCTTTAACCTCGGTCCTTGGTTTCATTTGCTGGTTAACCATTCTGGTTTAGTGCTTCTTTTGTCTCCTTTTGGGATGGGGATGGGGTTATATTGATACTCGTGTGTTCTTTTTTACTTATTATGTACAGACAGTTGTATCGGGAAGGTCAGTGAGCAATATACTATTACTAAATAATATTTGTTTACTTGTATTCTTCTGCAGAGACTCAGTAAAAAAATCAATTTTGATTGCTTGGCAAAATTATTTGAAGACGAACCAGTAAGTCTCTCTTGAACTCTTTTTCTCTTGAGACACTTTTCCTTTTAACACTTGTTTATCTGCATACACTTGAGTTTTTCAACGAGACATATTTATATGATATTGCTGAAACGTCAAACTCCAGTTGGCTGAAACTTATTCTATTTTATTATCTTCATTTATAGTTGTTGGCTGAAACTTATTCAGTAATAGGTTTTATATGCATTTCTAAGCTAGTGCTTCCTCCATTCTATATAGATTGATGTATTAGCCTTTTGTTTTTGTTTCAAAACTATTGATGTTTTAGAAATTTAATCCAATATTTTTTTTCCCCAATAAATCCCTTAGTTAGGAGGAAGAACTTAAAAAATCTATTATGCATTTAATGACAATAACTAAAAATTAAATAGGACTCTTTTTGTTCAAATATATGTCCATTTTAATTTTTTAATCTTTGTGCACTAACCTTAAACATCAATAGATATGGAAAGGATTTGTATTGAAACAAGTTTGTTTTCTCTGTGTGACAATTAGTATTAAACAACTCATTAATCTATAGTCATTTGATATGTTACTGAGATATGTCAAATTAATGTCTAAGGACACTGCTTTTATTTGTTGCTTTATACATGTATAAAAGAAAAATTTGCAACATATGCATTATGAACATTCAATTGTTTCGCAAATTGTCTTCTGATGAGTAACCTATATTACAGGCAAATGCGGGTAATCCCAAGAAAGTACGATTTGATCTACCCTCTGATAATCATGACAAATTTCAGTCCAATGTTGAGGACCAAAAGGATGATGAGCTGAGATCAGCGGATAATTTTGAGGGTGGTGACCAGGATTGGGATAATAATGAAAATATGGACGGTGGTGACCAGGATTGGGATAATAATCAATATATGGACGGTGCATATTTCCCAGAGGAAGATGGTCATAGTTATGATGTTGATTATTACTGATAATTTGCTTGATGTTTTTTCTTTTGCAATTCATATTCAACATGGCTGGTGGCAGAGGAACCGAAGATTGTTTAAGCTTGCATCTCTGGGTGGGCATTTTCCTTGTTATTTTTATTCAAAGAATCACAAGTCACATGCATTAACCTTCAGCTTGAGAGTTGCTACAGCTGGAAATTGTTTAGCAGGTAGGTAATTAGTCTTTTTTGACTGGTGGAAGGTAGGTACTATCTAGGGTTCATCTTGGTAAAGCTATTAATTATCTAGCAAAGGTTATCTATTTGACATAAAATGTGTAATAGATAGTTGACATCTTGGTGGAAGGTAGGTACTATCTAGGGTTCATCTTGTATTTCATACTAAAAAGTATTTATTTATCTATAAAGGAAAATCAGAAAAAATTTGTTGGTCCTTTCCATTAAAAGTGACCCAACATATTAGAGCAGAAACTCTTATAGTTGACATGGCAGTCTTTCCTATTATCTTTTTGATGGGAAATTAAACTTTTCAAAAGGAACACTGACATGTTATCTAGGTTTTAAATTTCAGACCAGCCATTGATTTGGCTGAGGTTCTGTTTTAAACTACAGATATAGTTGAAAATATATATAACATATTGTTCACATATACGACAATAATCGTAAAACAGATTGGTGGTGTTGTGCACTTGCTTTTTCACAATGTTCGGGGATCGAAACTAGCATATTGAACATCTTGACTAACTGTTTTTTCTGGCCAACGCTACTATTATATATAATAATGTCAAATACTTCACATGTACTTTTTCTCTGCCCTTATTTTATGTCACTTATTTTTTAAATATTTTGTTTGAGTCGCATTATTTTGTTTTAATTTGAATAATGGGCATTGTTTTGTGTAGTGAATATAAGTTGCATTTTTGTCAAAAAAAAATTGCATTGGTTCATGCATTAGATTCTCCATAACCCTAAAATGCATATCATGTATCATCTGCTACTCATTTGCTATCGCGACTTTCCCTTCTCGTTCCTTCTTTTTCATTACTTTACCATCTTCTTCTCTTCAACGCTTTTTTTTTCATTTTTTTTACTTCTCTGTTTCCTTTCAAATGAAGCTTTTTTCAAGTTGAGTCTATTGATGGTTGGATTTGTGTTTTTGTTGCCGAGGTTATAATTAAAACAGTTTCTCAAATTGCACCGATACAATACATTCACAAATGGTTATGTGATGGTTCGTCCACTCAATAAATAACGAGTTCTGTAAAATAAGTCGGTTACTAACTTATAATTATAATGACTTTTCATTTGAAAGATAGTACTCTTCAAGTGCTTGTAAAAATTACAGTAATACAAATTATTTTTAAGCATGTGTTACTCTGTTTTGTGAAAGAAAGTACTCTTCAAGTGTAAAAATTAAAGTACTACAAATTGTTCTAAAGCATGTGTTATTCCATTATAATTGATTTTTCATTTGAAAAGAATATTACTTTTCAAGTGTTTGTCAAAACTGAAGTACTACAAATTGTTTTTATTGTTTGACTTATTGTATCCTCTTGTGTGGTTAGTAGACAACCTTATTTATTTGAAGAGTCTACCATTGCAGTTTTAAATAAAAATTATTTAGACATACACATAAAATATTTTTTTTTTTTTTTTGTGCGCGCCTATAAATATTGTGTCGAAAGTTTTGTAGTCTCTTATTAAAAATAACAACTCAAAGTTACATAATCATGTTTTTTGTTTTTCTTAATAGAAATGAAATAGCAAACATATTCTATAATTAAGTAAATGAAAGCGTGCCACATGCATCTACATTATTCCATTATTTTACTTATACACGAGAAAGACAATAAACATATATTTTTAATGTGATTGTTATTTAGGGATTAAATCCTTCTGGGGGGTTTTGGCTCATGATCTCTATTTGCTCCTGTCCCATCATAGTCTTGGATTTCCAAATCGATCCTCCTTTCACTAAATCCTTTGTCCATATGAACTACCACCACCTCCTCACCATAATTATTACCCACCTGCAAATTAAACAAATTACGAACAAGAGCAAAGTCAAAAGAAGAAACCAATAAATATTTCAGAATTAGTTTGCCAACATTTTTCTCTAAATACCTTAAAATAGTTGTGAATATTTTAATTAATATTTTCTCTTGTATATGTTAATTTTTTCATTTAACTTCATCATAAACACTTAAAAATATATGAAATTTTCAGGAGGGTAGGTGGCTACTCTCTCTTCTCTTCTCATTTCCTTTCTTCCTCCTGTTATATTAAAAGTCATTCATTCTCTTTATCTCTAAACTCTGGCAAAAAAATATTTTGCCGAGAAATCAAATTAAAATACTCTCAATCAATTTGACAAACTCTTAAAGGTTGAAATTTCATTCAATTTTTTTTCAAGTTAAACTTCTCGTTATAGCTCTCTTCATTAACATTTATAAATGTTGATAAGATACAATCTATTTCAGTTCAATAACTCTAGTTTGGAGTGTAAGAAAGTATAGTTTAAGTAGGAGTTTAATTATATCATACTATATATCTTAGTATTATTTCTTAAAAGATCAACATAAATATTTACACTAAGATATGATTCGGGTATGAACTTCTAATATCATTCCCGCCATCGCATGAGTCATTACTTGATATTGTAGTGCATTACATGAATATATATATATTTATATATATGCATGACACGAGTTAATACATTAGTTTAATATTAATTTTTGTATGAACTCTAGTTTAATATCTATTAAAATTAAAAAGGATATTATTATATACATAATTTGAACATAATAGTACTAAAAATCTCAAATTTTGACAATTTTTTGCTAAGTTATATCATATATATGAAGAAAGATGAATAGCACTAACCTTAGCTAAAGAAGGTAGAGTTGATGCATCTTCGCATTTCAAATTTTGGGTTCCTAGGAGAAATCAATACAAATATTCATCTAACTAACATTCTACAATAAATTGAAAAGGAACTAAAAATATGAATATCCTATGAAATGCTTACTTGTTGCAGGGATAGCAGAGGTAGAGAGAAAATATGAGAAACCAAAAAAGATAATGAATAGAAGAAAGAATCTGACGAAATTTGTAGGCATCTTGAATTACTAGTTGGATATGACAAGGGGAGCACGAACCTTTTATTTGCTTAAATAATAATATGTGACACAATAAAGAGAGTTCAATATGCATATGAATGTACCGCACCAACCAATACAAGTCAACTTGTTCATTTATTTTTCTATTATGTGCCCACTGACCTAACTTAATTGATGTATTCACGGTTCATAATCCACACAAGTACATATATAAAGGTGTGGCCTTTATTTCTACAACTGATTCATTTTTTATAAAAATTATCCCCGTGAGTATTTATTTATAAGCTGTTTTTAGCAGTGCAACTACTACGGTTTCATAGAAATAAAAACATTTATCTTTCAGATTGATTATTTTGTAAGAAAAATATTGGATACTATTGTATGATTAAATGATTTATTTGTAAAAAATAAAACTGTTTTAAAATAAGTGATTCTTTAAATTTTTAATGTTAATTATTATTTTTAATTATATTATTTAATTGATATTATATATATCATTTTCAATTCATTATCTTTCACTTTAGACTGGCGGTAATAATAAATACTTTTTTTTGTCAACACATCAATATTTGATACAATTAATTTAATAAAAATACTATTCTATCTCTTTTATTTATTTAATTTTTTTAATTTGTAAGATATGATCAAATGGATCATTTATTACGAAATCGATAAGTATTTTATTTTGTTCAATATAATTAATTTGCGGTGAATTAATGTATTATCTCTTACCAAATATTTCAATTTAATGAAATATTTAAATTAAAATAATTATTGAAAAATCGATGAATTTATCATATATTTAATTTACTATAATCTTTTCAAGTAGTTGTCAAAATATTTAATGTGAACACCGCTTTCGATATGCGAACCACCGTGTTGTAAGTTTTACCTATTAGAAAAAATATTTTTAAATTATTAAGTATATTTATTAATTTTTCAAATATACTTTTTATTAATATTATTGATTTGTCTTGGAATATTGAAAAGTCAAATTTGATACATTGAATTACAAAAGTTATTTTAACAACATGAACGTATTAAATTGTATTTATTTTTCTTAATATAGAAATAAGAAAATGGGTGAGGTCTAATATCCCAACATTTAGAAGAAGGCATGATAACAAGATGCGTTGGATGTTATCGAATAATAGGGAATGGAAACATTAACTAAGAAAGAGAAGTTGCAATCACAATTAACTAACAAAACAAAACATTCACTCTAAATATACTCCGAGGGACTTCATCACGGAGGAACAATGTCAAAAAACAACATAGTAATATTATAATTAAATTGATATCTAAATGCTTAACAATCCATGATGCTAGCTAGATTATTTGAAAACAAGGACTGTTTACCCAAATCCATAACTTGCCTATAATATATAATCATTTCACATTAAATTTTTTTGTTTTTTTAGGCAAGAAAAGTAAGACATTTATTGAGTTAAATGTTGAGTCCTTAATTATATTTCTAAATAAAAGAGTCCAAGATCCAAGGCATTGTAGATTGAAATGAATTGATTTAATTGAAGTATGGATTTACCACTTCTCCAAACTAATATACTACTACTTCATTACATGGGGATACATCCATTAACTCTCAAATATCCATATATATCACTTTAAGTGCTGGAACATTGAGTATATATACAGAGGCGGAGCTTGCTTAGGACAAGGGGGGCCACGGCCACCCAAAAAAAAAAAAGAAATTTATAAGTATAATGACTAATATGCCCATATCAAAAATAAATAATTACAAGAATACCTAAACCTAATTTTATTTTCTCTTTCTTCCATCCAGCCTTCCTCTCTCCTTCTCTCCCTCTTGCAGTCACGAATCCAGCCTTCCTCTCTCCCTCTCTCCCTCTTGCAGTCACGAATCCAGCCTTCCTCTCTTCCTCTCCGTTCCCCTCGTCAGTCGTCGTGCCTTCCTCTCTGTTCCTCTCGTCTCGCCTTCCTCTCCTCTGCTCGCGGCGGCCGAAATTATTTTGTTAGTGTTGATTAGTGTTCGCGGCGGCCCTTTCTAAAACCTGATATCAATAATCTTTTTGTTGGTTAGTGTTGATTTTTGTTAGGTTTGATTTTTGTTAGCATGTTATATTGTTATTGTTGAGTTTGGAGCTTTGATTTGGAGTTTGGAATTCTGATTTTGGAGTTTTAATTTGACGTTAGTGTTGATTTTTTTTTAGAGTTTTTCTGTTGCACATAAGGTGTTTGATTTTATGTCAATATAAAGTGTTTGAGTTTTTTTGTCGCACATAAGGTGTTTGATTTTATGTCAATATAAAGTGTTTGAGTTTTTTTGTCGCACATAAAGTGTTTGATTTTATATTCATATAAAGTGTTTGAGTTTTTTTGTTGCATATAAGATGTTTGAGTTTTGTTGCATTTTTGTTTGAGTTTTTTTGTCCATATAAAGTGTTTTAGTTATTTTTTTTTGTTGAATATAAGATGTTTTATGTTTATTATATTGATTGATTTAGATAAGTTTGTGAGAATGAAGAAGAGTAAAAGAATTGATTCTTTTTTCAAGAGGAAAATTTGTGAGATTGAAAGAGATGAAGAAATTATAACTTCTACATCAGAAACTATCTCTGAGAATCCAAGAATTGAAGAAAATGAGAATTATTTTTCCAAGGTTCATAGAGTTTTCGAAGATGACTTTGAGAAATGTTTAGAACATTTAATTTTTATGTCGGCCACTCCAGACTTTTTGGTCAAGCTCCGCCACTATATATATAAATATATATATCGACGTATCCAGCTAAGATTGTCATGCATGAATATAACGTGAATGGACTTTTAAATTAGTGATTAAAATAAAGTATACATGCATGTATAAAAGTATTAAATGAAGTAACAAAAGTCTCTTTTATGAAGCCAATATACAATACTCTCTCATTTCATGAGGTATGATGATTATAATTTTTAAACTATCCAATAAACGACAAAATCGCGGGCCAATTGGGTCCACAACCTTTTGGGCTGTCTACAAACTAGCTACCAAACTACTTTAAACTAACAATTGTATCTCATATCGTTGAAAAGAATAATTATATCTTTTTAAAAAGTCAAAACTTATTATAATCACATTAACGACACTACCCCTCTAGGCTCTAGGAGTAGAAAAAATGCCAATACAATATTCAAAAACTCAATCCTCTTAGGAGACATGAAGATATGTAAAAGGAGTTAAAAAAAATATATTTCCTGCAATTTCAGACTGTATATTTAGACATTAGTTGTTGTGAACACCATTTACAAAAATCATAACTTAAACCCCTCACTTTACATTTATATCAATATCACATTAGAGATTTTTTTTCTATGATATAAGACATTAATTAATTTCATGCTAACAAAAAATCACATTGTTTTTCATTTTACACATCGACCACATGACAACTAATTTGATATAGAATAGATTATCACGTTTGGCCCTTCCTCTAAAGATCAAACGAACGAACTATAAAGTATGATCCAAAGAATAATTAACCAAAGCACCTCTAATTCCTCTTCACATTGGAATATGTCACACCTCTAAATCAAAACCCAAGACTTATTTTCATTTTCTCTCAATCTCAAATTTGCATCTCTCGATACAAAAATAAAAACAATCAACTATATTTAATTATTAGGATATTTTCATTCAGCCACGGTCCATGCATAAATATTGTTTCTCTTCCATATCCCTGTTGATATTCAATTATGAGCGATTAATCTCACATTGACCAGAAATGGAGGCTGTATTGGATATATAAAGAGAATGATCTATAATCGTATGACCCATAATCGTAATACCTTAAGATTTTGGGTTGAGATGTGGTGTCTAAATCTCTTATTAATATTTGTTTAGTACATTTCAAATTTGAAGGCTTTCAAGTTTTTTTTATGCCTAAGCAACCTTTTTCTCTGGCCAAATTATATATTCTACTTCAGCCAATGCACTCTCTTGAACTCCCAACTCCATTCCCATTGAAAGTGTTTAAACTAAGATTCAAGTTTAGAGACTATATCAGATGGAGCTATGAAGAACGAGAGCTATTATATTATTCTCTTTATTTTTATTTTCAATAGTTTTGTCATTATTAATTATTATTATTATTATTATTAATAATGTAATTTATTTTTCTATATAAACGTTCTGAGAATGTATAGTAATAAGACCATCCGATCTCTAGATGAAGCCCTGAAGAACGACAGGTAGTATATATTTGTCCTTTTTGAAGAATAAAGAAAAATCCAATTTAATTCTTTATAATTTTATATTATTATTTTTATTTTTATTTTAATAATTCTACAATTATTAATAGTCTAAAGGTTGTAATAATAAAATATAAAAATATTATTCCATTATTTTCTTTAATAATGTTGAAGGAACTGAACTTAACCAAAACATCCGACCTCCCAATGATAAGTTTTAACTCTTCCAAACTGATAATTTGTTAGTCTCTCATCATGGTTTTCACTAGATCCCATGTTTTCTTCATACTTGTGTGCTATATTTTTACTTTTTATATTTAATCATATGTTATTTATAACAATTGGTTAAAAAGTAAGAATTAAGAAATTATTGTCGAGAATACTTTCCTATGTCAATATAGTATTAAATAAAGGGTAATCTTTACCCCTAAGGTATAGTTATAACTCCCATATGTGGATATTTATCTGAACCAATCTTGATTTAAGTAAGAAAATTTGATTTTATTTAGGTGTGAGTAAGAATTTTTTTCTAAAATTAAAATTTAAAAGTGGGGACGAGTTTTAGAGATATTGATATTCATACTGTATCGAACCCGCCCCGCTAGTAATAATATTATTGTAATTTTTAAATTTTATGTACATGTACATATTGAATATATTATTTTTAAAAAAAATATTAAAAATTATAATTTCATCTCTACAGAAAATATTTTTTAATTTTATTATTATATAATAATAATTATTCTATTATATTAATTATAATACATATAATTTTTATTTTATAGTTTTATATATATATGAATATGTATGGGTGTGAGTGGTAAAACCCGAACTCCGTTGCGGGGGCGGATGAGTGTTTAAATTTCACACCTACTAAAAAATAGGGGTGGATGCAAGTTTTTTCTGATTAGTTGGAAGTAGGGATGAAGGTGGCAAAATTCGATTGCCTCATTGCCATGCCTAGATATAGCTCAAGTGCAAATACTAGAACTTGTAAGTCAAATATCATGTTTTAAGTTCAAACAAAAGACCTTATCACAATTTTGTATAAATTTCTTTATCATTTCATCTAAAAAATCATCTATATGTATATTGTGTAAAAATAACGGTGGATATGTTCTCCCCTCTTAAAAAATAAAAAAAAATTTACTGGAATCTTTCTTATGGGGGAATATAAATTTGAATAAAATATATTACCAGAACATATTTTCGATAATATATAATTTTTTCATTTGTGAGCAAATAATAATGAGAGTGTGAGCAATCACCATAGTTAAAAGTAACCATGGAAGTTGGCCATTATGAGCCTATTGGTGATCGATTTGGGTTCTAAGTTTCGAGAGTTGGATTTTATGCTCCACAGTTTAACTCCTATCTCTATATTTTATCATTTTTTGTATGAACTTTAAAAATATCCTTATAGAAAATATAAAATTTCAAACAAAATTAGTATGTTTTTTTTTACATACTAGAAATTTTCTGCATATATTTTTTTTTTCTTTTTCGTATTTGTGTGGAGTAAAAAGTGGGTCAAATTTTTTTCAAGAGTATGGTCAAAATGAATTTTTTTTTTTTACATATTAGAAAGGATATGGTTAAAATAGAACTTTTTTCAAGAGTTGTGGAGGTAGAAGTTAAAATGTGGAATATGAAATTCAGTTCTCCTTAAATTTCTAACCCATTTCTGTTGGGTTGGTGGGAGTCGAAAAGCTACACTTGGGCCCATTTTTTTGGACTAGGTTACATTGGATCAGTACCAATTAGTCTTTTTCATTTCTATGATAAATATTAGTGTTGTTTCTTACTCTTTTAGCTTATTTTTTGAGTTCATTAGTTGTCTTTGTACGTCGACACTTGACGCAAGCACATAACTTATTCTTTGTTACTGTACGTTTTGTAAGATATTTCATATATGTTGTTAATTTGACTAATATATTCTTATAGACTAATTGTCCGTGGCTAATATGTTTAAAGAAAGATTTGTTCAAATTTTAGACCTCATGCATAATACTTTGTTGGTGTCTTCATTTAATTATACAATTGGACTACTCCTTTAAGGACAATTGTGATTTGTTATAGATGTTGTCTAGCTTATTAGATCTAGGGATAACAAAGAAAAAATGTACCAGCATATATCCACCGATAAAATCTGCAAAAAGTTTAAGATGGATATCTATCAATAAAATAAATAGGTAATTCAATTATCATTAATTATTGGAAGAACGTGGATAGTGAAAATTTGTACCTTCTTTAAATATTTATATTTAATTTAAATATAAAACTCTTAAAATGTCTGTTAATTTCAAATTCACAAGATCAGTTGTATATGTCACACTCACTTTCATAAACTAATAAATAAATTATAAAATAAACTCATAATAAAATGTATATTTTTTTATATGAATAAAAAAATAGTGTTTAAAAAATTAATTTTGTATAAATTTTAATTTTTTATTTTATAAAAAAAAAGTATTTTATTAATTTATTAAATATCACTAGGTCTCCATGGTTACCCATGAGAAGATGATATTCACAATAACAAAATTCGTCAAATAGATACTTGCGTGGGCACAATGGAATATAAATACTTTTTTTATTTGATAGATAGAGTATCAAAGATTATCATATGTGCTTGTCCAATTAACATCTCTAATCATAGTTTGGTGTAGATGTCAAGTGGCTTAAAATATATTATTTTGGAAAATTATTAAAATTAGTTATGTTTATATATATATCCTTTTAGAATTTTAAGTTTAATATAATTTTGGTTTTTTACTTGGTTGTGTTGTGATAGTCTTAGAGCCAAACTTATTTCAATATACTATAAATATTAAATTTACTATAAATATTAGAGTTGATCCAATATACTATAAATATTAAATTTTATGCAAATTATTTATAATTAAGTGTTATAAATATTAGTAAATGATTCTTTTATGCAAAGAAAACAACACATCTCTATTTTTATTAAAAAGAAACGCATCTCTATTTAATTTTACTAAACACGAATGAGACCTCAAAGATTATTGGTTTTTTGTTATTTTTATTTTACAAAGTGAAACCACTACTAATAGTAAACATTATCAATTTTTTATAAATAAATAAAAAAAAAGTAAACATTATCAAATTAAATTAACGCACACAACAAAAAGGATCGGCGCCAGAGCCGATGTAGTAACACACTTCCCTAATTAAATCCAAATTTAGTAGAAATTTTTGTAAAGTTGTGTAATTCAAAACATTTTGAAATTATAAAAAAAGTAATATTTTTCACTCAATCTGTTTTTTTTTTAATTATATTATTAACAAGTATTATTAAAATATTTTTAGCGTGATCTTAATAAAAAATACATAAAATATTCGTCACTTCTAATAATTATATCTCTGTTTTATTAAACATGTTTCTTTCAAATAACTTGTATCATCTATATGCACACTTGAATAAACTTTGTTAAATAATAAAAGATAAATTATTTAAATTAAAATTATTAAAGAAAAATACTTTGATTCTAACAAATGAAAGATCTATTCATTTGTGTCAACTCAGTTGTTAAAAAATTGTAGATTTTATTTTATAAGTTATTTATATCAATTGAATAAATATTCACTTCAGCACTAGAACCAATTAAAATATATTTACCAAATTCTTGAACTTGGACCCTCCTTTCCCTTCATGAAAAATGTCATAGAAATATACAAATACACTCAATGTTAACAACATATACACCAAATATTTTTGTGACCCTTTGTTCATGAATTTTATATGATCCTTATCTTAGGTTTTGTCCCCTTATTAATATTATATAATGAAAATGTGATATATTGGCATATATAGTATAGTATGAGCAGGTGGCAAAAATGTTGAAGGCGGCGTAAAAAGCGAATCACTTTGGGTTGCATTGCATGGAATGGAAGCATGGGCCCACCCAAATTGGAGTCGGCAATGCAATTACAAATGTAAAAGCATCAATAATCACTTTTTCAATTTTCTCTCTTTATGATGTCATCCACATCTTCATTTCTTGGCTATCATTTACTCTCTTTGCTGACTCATCTGCCACCTGTCTCCACCCTAGCTAGGCCCTTTTTCTTTTGCCTTTTTCTTCCCACCTCTTTTCATTCATTTCACTTTTTCCATTCCAATAATAATATGCTATATTTTTAAATATATATGCCTATTCCATTATTCTTATTCTTTCTTTTTTACAACAAACGCGCGTTAGCAAAACTATATTAGACATCAACTCATCACACACAAAATGCAACTAAGCATACATGCATACATTTTCTTTATTGGGATACATATTTTTTTAATATATTTTTATATTATTTTTGGAAATAAAGTAGATCCAATTTTTTTTATTATATACAATACTATATGGGTTATTTATTTAAATTCAATTCGATCATCTTGTAGATAAAAATATGAAACAATAAAGTCTAAAAATTTATTATTCGTTAGACATTTTTCAAATTTTGGAAATTAATTTATTGTTTAAAATATAATTTTTAAATGTTATGTAATTTTCAATGTTTAATACGATTATTTTGGTGACTTTATCTTTTAAGATGATAAGATGACATTGCTCTATAATATAATTTAATAAAACTATAATTCTACAAATGTTTTTTCTATTACATTTATGCAAAAAAAAGATACTATTTTTAATAAAATATTGTTAAATAAAAAACAAAAACAAAATAATGTTCTATGAATATGAAAGAAAACTCTAAACTTTCTTATTTTCACAGAATTTAAAAGGAAGTTGTTGAACCATTTTAATTATAAATATACATGTATTTAATTAAATT
>JBBPBR010000006.1:51080549-51091488 GCA_037974775.1 Cicer pinnatifidum
TTTTTTTTAATAAAATCATCGATATCACGCTATAAAATTTAATTCTACAACATTAAGAATATGATAGTCATTAAAATAAATTTAAAATTTTTAAAAATTATGAAAGAGAGAAACTAAAATACAAGATTCAGAAATTGGAAGACTAAAACATTAATTTATATATATTCATGAGAGTGGTAAAAGGGATCACCTGATTATGTAATGTATTTTTCGAGTTTAAAAGGCTTCCTGCAAATAATGAAACTTCAATTAATAATATATATAACATAAAAAATAAAAATAAAAATTGAAAAGTTTGATATCAATTATTAGAGAAGTTGAATTCCATCCTTACTAGTTGTTGGGACAGCAGAAGATGAGAGAAGAAAAGAGAAAAGTAGAAGGATTGTGAGAAGTTGCAGAGGAGCTTTGGACATTTTGATGTTGAAGAGCAAGAATGGAATTTTCCTTTTATGGAGATTCTGCTTATATAGAAATCTCTGCACTCAGACTAATTATTTATTTTAATATAACTTGACACCTCAACTAACTACAATTGTTACAGTCTATAAGTCAACTAATTCAACTTCCACCAATTTACTTTATAGTCTACATACATTTTTACTTTGCTACCCGCAATGTATTTTTGTCTCTCTTTTAATTTTTGTCAAGATATTAAAAATAGAAATATAATTTTAAAAATAGTATTTTTTTTACTTTTTAAAATTTTATTTTCTTTATACAAAACTTCACTTACTTTTTTTTATATAAATAAATTCATGCATTTTTGCAATATAGGAAGTATGAGTTCAGATCAGAGCAGACTTTAAATTAATAAATTTTTTAAAAAAAATTGAACTTATCTTTTTCTATTAAAGAGCAGACCATAAATAAATTAGATCTAGAGTCTAAGTGTATTCTAATCATTTCTTATCATAATGTTCATAATGTTAAACATTGAAAACAAAATTTGTGGCTCTTTTTCCACTTATGAAACCCTGTGCCTTTTCCAAGTGATTAATAATAGTTATATTATTACAGTCTCTATTCTCAATCTTCTGTGTATTTAGGCTTTTTTTTATGTTTTTATTTTTATTTTTATAATACAAAATATATCTTTAATTTGGAAGAACTCAATAAAATATATTAAATGAGGATTTTGGAGGGTTAAAAAAAATTTCAAATATTTTTTATCTCTTAATTATATTTTCACAAATAAAAATACATTAATCATAATTATAATCTTTCTCATTCATTACAAAGATATTTTTTAAATAAGATAGAAGTTTCTCTATTTTCCTCTTCTCTATAGTTGTCTCTCCTCTCATTTGACCTCTCACTCCCCACATTCAACCAAGTATATATGGTATTGGAGGGGATAAATATTTTCTCCATTAATCCTATTGATGGAAATGTCAATTATTATAGCTTTTTAATATGTAAATAATATAAATGAATACATTTCAAAACAACGACATTAATTAAATATTTATCCACAAAAATTATAGTAATTATGATTTCTATTTTTTTAGAAAGGAAAAGAATCCCAACTCTTGGGGGTGGTGGGAAAAACAAACCAAAATGATAGTAATTTTTGTTACGTGATCCCAACTTATTATTATTACGTGTACGACAACAACGATGTTTGTTACCCATGTCAGGTGCCAAATAAACACAGATTAACAACTTGACTGAAAGAGTTATTTTGAAAATGTGTTGAGATCAATTAAACAAAATAATTGTAGAGACTAAAAGTAGAGATATATGTATGTAACTATTTTATAGAGGTTAAAACATATTTAAGCTAATAATAATATGCAAACGACGACAATTTGGTCCACTGCTAGATGCTATTGGCAACGGTTGTACAATTGTTATTGTCGTCACCACTATTACGAGGTCTTCACGCCTATTACTAATCCTCTTCAGATTTTTACTTTTCCTTCTTTACTAATAATTTCTCATATTTTTTGTCAAATCACAACTCTAACAATTCTCATTCATTTTTAATTTTTAATTTTTTTTTATGTGTTCGTAATTTTGTGTCCGTGACAACTAGGAGAGTTGTATCATATATACATTGCCTCATTTTCACGAAGGGCAAATTCTTTATTCTTTACCCTACGGATAAATTAAGGTTATTGTCGTATATAATTAATTTAATTGAAATGTAGTTAATTATTGATTGATTGCATACTTTAAAAGGGAATAATTGAACATTGAAGAATAGTTTGAATATATCGATAAGCTTTTGAATTTATTTGATGTTATACCTAACAAGCAACGATGGATGGTCGTAGTCGCGGCACATAAGGTCAAATCTTGGACGGTGTGGACATATATGGTTGATATATGACATACCCATTTGTCTTATTAGTTCATGTTCATAAGCATCACTTACATTTATGTCCCATCCATTGGCAAATCATCATTTCCACTTTCATGTCTATTATTGTTGCTCATCTAAGTGTTTTCCATTCTAACATTAATGGACTCTTACACAGTTACACTACTTTCTCCTTTTTTTTTTTAAAGCTTTAAAAGTTAAAATAAGAAATAAATAAAAGTTAAATTAACCCATAAATAATATTCTAGAAATATTTATTGACTTCTGAATTAATCAATCCAAACATGTATTTGAGAGCATTCCTCCATCTCATATTATCTTTCTAAAAAATATACTCCATCTATATCATTTACTAACTTGAGCAAATCCAATTCGACCGTGATTTACAATTCTATTAATGCTAAATAACATCCAAAATAATGCTCTCAAGCTTTATGTGTTTTGTTTATTGCATTTTACCTTTCGCAATCTCAAGCAAGTTGATTCGGTGTTTCTATTTGCTATCACCCCAATTTCAGATGTTATTATATATTTCAATAAACATTCACCAAAAAAACATATACATAGTGATAGAAACAGGGTTGAGAATACAAAAGAAACCAGGGTGTTGTCATTTAAATAGTAGAAGATCACGACAAAAATTGTACATCATATCTCCAAAATCATTTACATTAATATACATAACAGAAGTTAAACAGAAGCATCAAACAGAGTAGTATCATCATCGAATGAGCTTAGTTGAACAGATGGAGCACAAAACAGTTATCAAAACACATGGAGAAAAATATAATTGATAATTACAATTATTTTCTTTCTTTTAACAAACGGAAGTTTGCCGGTGTTAAATTTAGGATATGTTTAATATTTTAAGATATTTCAGGGAGGTCATTGTAATTTTATTGAAGTTTTATAATTAAGGTTTTTATTTATTCAATGATTTAAGCAAGTAATTACTCAAGTATAAATATATATATACAAAACAAAGAAAAGTAGTGTTATTTGATCATCACAAATACATACGGTTAAATTGACTCAAAAATTAAAGTTTTCAAATTTTCCTTCTTCGAGACTAACCAGACAATATCCTACACTTTCGGGAATCAAAATAGTAAGCCACTCAATTTTTTATTTTGCAATAACAAATAACATTATGGCATTCTTAATTATTAGTCGATCTTATTAAAAAGTCAACGCACTTTAAAAAAAATATTTATAAAATGATTCAATTGACTTTAACTTTAAAAATAATAACCCAATACTATAAAATTTGTGAAATTTTCTATAAAATATTATCTCTTGACTCTTGTGAGCATAAATCACTCAATTTAGAACATGTGTTATCAAGTTCCAGATCAGGAGTTTAACATCTGATATAATGTTGTTGGGTATTTAATTATGAGTCTTTAGTCCCACATTGACCAGGAATGGTGGCTGTATTGGATATATAAGGAGAATGACCCATACACCTAATGCCTTAAGGTTTTTGGTTGATATCTGGTGTCTATGTCTCTTATAAATCCTTGTCTAGTGAATCTAACTCTAGCAATAAAATAATACTTTTGTTCAAGCAAGGTCTAATATTAAAAGATCTAAAAAAATTCCACATTTCCACTTACATGATATGGTGTAAATGTGAAGTTTCATTAGCAAAAATCTCCAACCAAAATCCCCTGCCACAGGAACAAAGTCCAATTAGATGCAAGCCAAGAAATGAAGTAGAATTGATAAATGTAGAAATAAAAACTTTACATTAAAAGGAATTTATAAGTGAATTTCAGACCATTTCAATGATAATTAGTGAAACTCATTTGGTTTTTCTTTGCTTTGAAAGAGAGGAACACCGTCTTTTCTCCAAACAATCTGATCTTCACACAAAGCCTCTACCACCTCCACATATAGTTTATGCTCCTAAATTTGGAAATAAAAACAAAATAATTATTTGGAATCCATCATGTTGTTAAGCTAAATTGCTAGCTTTTTGGTCAATGGCTAATGCTTCTTATGAGAAATATAATCATTGAATTTCGTTTAAAATTGTTCAATGATATAAACAGCCATTACCACCTTAAGAACTCTTGCATTCCAGCCAACTCATCTGCAAGCACATGGACAACACTGGGCTAGGATACATTAGTGTCCATTGACAAAATTGATTGTAGGACCTGAAAATCTAACTACCAAAGAAAATGATGCAAAATAAGTAGTCTTGAACTAGTTACAACATTGTTTCAACAGCATAGTCATATATATTTTGAAAAAACATGAATCATTGCTCGAGAAGTAGAATTCAATTATGAGTGATTAGTCTCATATTGACCAGGAATGGAGGCTATATTGGATATATAAAGAGAATGACTCATAAACCTAATGCCTTAAAGTTTTGAGTTGAGATGTAGTGTCTAAGTGATAGATGAATATTTAATATAGATTTTTCATAAGCTTGGATCAACTCCACTGGTATGAGTTTGAGGTATCCAGCTAAAACAATAAAATCAACCTCAAATCCCCTAATAAGAAAATATGTATTATCCATTAATAATCATAATTGGACTTTTATGTCTGTCATAGCTAAATTGAACTTTCATTTATAAAGCAAAGCATCAAAGATGAGATTCATTAAAATACCAAACTCTTTAAGTAAAATGCAATGCAGGAAATTAAATAAAACATCTGACCTCAATGTGTCAACACTTGGAGATAAGGCTTCATTTGGTTTAGGAAAACAATATTGAGTGATCCGATAAAACATTACCGCTTTGATTTGTAACCAATAGAAGAACGTCTCCATTAAGTGATCAGTTTTTGGATGCCTATATTATTTGTATTTAATATAGACTAATAATATATATATATATATATATATATATATATATAATTAAAATATATTTTTTCAAAATAAATTAGTCGATAAAATTATAAGTTTCTTAAAAAAACTTGATGGAATGCTGTAAGCACTAAAAATGTTTGAGCTTTTTTTAAAAAATTAATAATATTAAAAAGAATAAATTTGCAATACTCAAATTATTAACATTATGACAAAAATCAGTATAAATACGACCTTCTTAAAAATATCTTTGACCTTCACCTTTTTAGTTTTTACAGTATCTCACGACCTC
The DNA here is from genome assembly GCA_037974775.1 of Cicer pinnatifidum. Lineage (NCBI taxonomy): Eukaryota > Viridiplantae > Streptophyta > Magnoliopsida > Fabales > Fabaceae > Cicer > Cicer pinnatifidum. The sequence goes on from JBBPBR010000006.1 coordinate 51,085,992, forward strand.
GACAGACTTACCCCAAAACACCTTAAACCTTGTCCTTTCCGCTCATCGATCCACTTCAATCTCTACCATCTTTTCTCTCTACTACAATTTTCGGTGAAACACAACACAACCTAAACCCCATTTCCTTTATCGTACTTACGAAGGAGACGAATCCAAAATACTAATTAAGACCTGGGGCTTCATCTTTCTTCTTTTCTACTTTGTTTACGGTGAGCTTTCCCTCATTTCCTGTGTCTTCGATGTCGCACGTAAGATGTTTGTAAAATGTTCTCTGTGGATTTTCCTTTTAGAACTGTGCTGTGCAGACAGAAATTTATACTATTTTTATGTTTTGATGGAATTAGATATTGGAATAATATGTGGAAGCAGTCTTTGAATTTGATGATGAGTTTTAGGATATCTATGTGCTTATGTGTTTTGATTCGGATTAATGTCTTTCTTGGCGACCTCTAGAATAGCATTTGGACACTAAAATAAATGACCATTTTGGCTTGTAAGGGGAGCTTTTTATCATGAACCATGAGGATATACTGTTTCTGTTAAATTGGTGATTTTTGGAAATTGGAATGCAAGGTTGCTGCCTAATAGTTAATGAGATAATAACCTAGTTCTAATCATGTCGCTAGTACCTCAGATTCATGAAAATATCATGGGATGTATTATCTTAGTTAAGATGTTAAAGGCAAGAAGGCATCGTATAAATTCAGGTTCATGCCCGCATCACTACATTGATGCAATTTTTGCTTCTGATTGTTTCCCTTTAAGGTGTTTTTTGTATGGCCTAGGAAAGGGCATTGATTTTTGTATTTACTACTGTACTTGTGATAATATTCACAGCTGAGGGAACCAAGCAATGGCCTCCAAGCTGCTTTTGCAGAGAAGGCTCTTCAGGTTCTTGCAACTTTCGCCATCTTCCTTTTGCTCCTCTTCTTCTTCTTCCATTGGGTCCCCATTCCATTCTGTCAAAGCAACAGAAACCCTGAGTCTCTCAACTTCTTCTAGAAGCTTCTGCTCTCAGAAGTCCAATCTTGTTGATGAATCTCATGGCCCCACACCTATTGATTACCGGTATGACCCATCCTTTTATGTCTTTCGTTCCTATGTTCTTATTTGATTCATGAAAACTCTAGAAATTTGTGCTTTTAGCTACTGCTTCTCTCTACAAAAGACAAAAATTTAAGCCTTCGAGTTTTAGTCACTTATTTTTTTTTTTTTTTATGAAAGTGTTTGAAGAATATTTCTGAAATCCAAATGTCAGTGGCAATTGGTAATGCTTCAAAGGTTGTAAATGTTCAACGTTGATTGATCATTGAAATAGTTGCTGTGTTTTTTTATTCTTTCAAATGGTTGGAGATGATTTTGCTACTGATTAATGTGGGTGCAGTTCTCTACTAGAGGAGGGTGAATTCCATAGACTGGCTGATACCACGATACATAGCCTTCAAGAGAAATTTGAGGTACCTATTCTCTTGCATTGTTGTGTTTTATAGGAACTTAAATTTGGATGATATGATAATCTTGGTTCTGAACATCCACTACAAATGTTGTTTTTGATTTGGAAACCGCACAACTTTGTTTAACAAATATGGAATTGGGATAAAATTATGCTTACATTCAAATGGGTTTCATCAAAAATAGTATTGGCTGTGATGGAAACTTGACAGTGACAATGTACACATTTCATATAATTTTGAGTTTAAACTGTATTGGTTATTATTTTGGTTTATTTGTTGCTTTGCAGGACTATGGAGACTCTATTGACCTTGATGGATTTGACATAGACTATGGGGTGAGAATTATTTTGGTGGAGTATGTTATAAAAGATGGGTAGAAACGATTATTTGTTAAAAAGTATCATAAAACTTATGTATTTTAGAAGACAACGCAGAAGTTATCTTGTTGTATATAATTCTTTCAAATAATCACATCAATAACTTGATCACATTTTTTTATAGATGAATACCAGTAAAATAGTTTGGTCTTTTGAAAATAAGATGCTTTTCTTTTTCCTTTTAAAACTTAGAATAATTTATTCCTATTAGTTTTAAGAAGGGTCGTCCTTGAGTGGGAGATATAGTAATCGTTAACATAATTAAGCTTTTGTTTTCAGAATGATGTTTTGACTATCAAACTTGGGGAGCTGGGCACCTACGTATTGAACAAACAGACACCAAATAGACAACTTTGGCTGTCTTCACCAGTGAGGTATTCAATTGGATATGTGTTATTTTCTTATTTTTGGTTTTACTTTCTAGCTGTGAAATCATTTTTTTTTCAGGTTTTAGTTTCTAGCCATCAGTGTTCAGATATTATATGGCATGTGAATACTTCATACTACAATACCCATGCTTACTTTATATATCCTAGGACATATTTATGTTTAAGAATGACTGCAGAAAAGTCAATTGTCAGAGATAACTAATCAAATTGGTATTGAGAACAATCTCCTTTAATCAAATATGTTATCTTATGTGTTAATAATTGTATATATATTAAGGAAAACCTGTGTAATTGAAGCCTTTTGCATGTTGATCTGTCTTGTCTTATTGGTGGAGAAGAATGAAACAAGGACTGGGAAACTTCTAGAAACTTCCCGTTTGTATTAATTCTTTGTTTGAAGTGTTCGATGTGTCTGTTTCTTTTTGTGCTGCTGATGTGTTGGTTGGGTTTTAAAACCCAGCTGTGAAAAAGTGTAAAAACTGTACAAAACTAAACCTAGTCACTTAAGTTTGTCCGTCTAAACCTAAGCCTCTTGTAACTGCCGTACGGCAGCCCTGCTTTCGTTTGCAAGTTATCTCTTCGACGTGAGGCCTCCTTTTCTGTTCTTAAGCACTGTTTTCCATTCTCGATTAGTGAAGGCTTCCTTTTCAGTTCCATAGAGAGGTTGCGGCATGTTCTTCTCCCGTACGATACAGCCACTCATCTTCCTTCTTCCCTGCACTTCGTTCGTGGCACACGCCATTCCTCTTCTCTGGGTGTGTTTGTGTTAGGATATACAAATAGGGATAATTAGGAGTTTGTTAATAATTGTGTTCCTAGGTTGTTATTAGTGGTATAGGTGTACATGCTTTGGTGTTTTTGTTATTAGTTAGTTATCTAGGACATAATCCCTATCATAATGTACCGAAAGTCTTTAAATAGAGGCTTCCACCCCTTTAGAAAGGTGCTTTTTATCTACTTTAAAAATTGAGTGGTGTAAACCATTGTAGGAGCGTATTCGCTTTTGTGTATCATTTTCTTAGGAGAGATTCTCTCTTATTATTTCTTATCTTTTCTTTATAAATATTAGTGTTCTTCCTTTAAATCAAGGAATCCAATTCTTGGGTTCGTAACTGTTTGCACCGTGCTCTATTACTTCCGTGTTTGGTGTTTTTTATTTGCTATTTGGAGCTATTACTTTTTAAGTTGTGGCACCTTGAATTATGATTCAAAATTAAGTTAAATTATGTTAATGTATATGCATGTATATGAATTCGTAAGCACATCAATATGAGTTTGTGAAGTTCGTAGGATCTTATGATTTGTGCAACAATCCCACGATTTACGATCTTGGGACTCCATCCCGATCTTATGTAGATCTCAAGTTTGTCTACCTGGCACGTAAGTGTGACTTATAAATCTAGGGGTTCTCCCACATAATGAATGAGCCTTTTGGAATAGCTCTGTTTTTGGGCATATGCTCATAACAGATGCATTTGTATGATTTTGAGGCTTTAAGTGTAGTTCTATTTATTTGAAGTGGAATACAGTTCAATCCTCTAGATGTGCATCTTTGTTAGAATAATGTTCTGCTATTTTTTTTTCTTCTTGTCTTCTTGATCTGCTTTGCTTAAACTTGAATATTGATATTATCTCTCTCTCTACAAGTTCTACATTCTGTTTCACCTGTCTAAAAGTCTCCCATCTCTTTTGCAGTGGTCCGTCTAGGTTTGATTGGGATCAGGATACGAAAGCATGGATTTATAGGCGGAACAAAGCAAAGTTATATAAAATTTTAGAGGTTGAGTTGGAGCAGCTGTGTGGCAAACCTATTGTTCTTTCCTAAGCTTAATCTTAATTTTAAATTTAAAATGGAAATCATTGGACGTTGTTGAGGATCCTTTGGCGTTCAGATTTAAGCATTTTTTGCTCCTTTGCCGCCTTTAAGGGAATTAATTATTATATCAGTTCTTTTACAGTCGTTAAGTGATTGTATTTCTAAATAAATCGGCTTTACATAAAATTCATGTGGCAATATGTGGGCATTAGTTTACTGTTTTGAAGAATTACACTTGCAACGGAAATTGTTGTTAGTTAGTTAGCATCTTATTTAAGATTTAGACACAGAGAAGTTTGCTTGAATTTTTTATAAAACTGTAGTGTAGAAGTAGTTAATAATCCCTCCAAATGGTTGTTTCGATGGGTGTGGCGAGTGCCCACAAAAGCACTTAATTCCTTGAAGTTTTTTATTTCACAAAACTTTGTTGGTATAACAATTACAAAGGCTATGGGATATGGTATGTTAGGACTCCTTACTTTTTATATTTCATAAAGAAACATGTGAAAATATAATTTTATTTTTATCTTTTTTTAATTTTCTATTTTTTGATAGTTAATTTATTTTGAAGAATTTAAAAGAACTTTGAATTTGTTTATAAATGTGAAATTTTTGAAAAATTACATTTTTTAAAAAATTTAATTTTTTTTAAATTTTAGATGAATGTGAAATATCTAAAATGCGATTCTTTTTTTAGTTTAAAATTTTAGATGAATGTGAAATTTATAAAATATAATTTTCTATAACTTTTTTAAAATGAAATTCAAAAATTTGAAATTATTAAAATATTAATAATAAAAATTTGACTATTAAATAATACGTGGTAAAATGATATTTGTGTTTTGAAAAAGTAAGAGCAAGATTTATCCTAATAGTGTTTTTTATTGGACTTTTCTAAAATGGGTTAAGACTTTTTACTGTTTTTTTATACCAAGAAACTGATTTTGTTAACTTTTCTTATAGATGACTGGTAAAAAGAAAATTACTCCATATTAAATATTTTTAAAATGGTTTACTAAGTTTTAAAATACATAAAACATTGATAAATGCTTCCTCGGTCCAAAAACAAGACTTGTTTATAAAAATAAAAATAAAAACAAAAATTGGACTCGTGGGCTAATTTTCGACTTGAGGCCTTACGAAATTGACAGATCTATCCGTACTAAACCAAACATCAGGGTTTTTTTTTTCAATATTCTCTTTAAAAAAAAAACACTCAAATACTCATTTAAAAAAAAAATTATTAAAATATTTTTTTTTATAATGTTACAAGTCGCTATTTGGAATAGCGATTTCCTTAATGAATCTCAAGTTTCAAATGGCGACATATCACTTGATTTTTTTTTTTAAAAAAAATTCAATTTCTTTTTTAATTTTTAGTAGAATTATATATATAATTAATTAATATAATTTATAAAAATATATAAAAAATAAATAAATAAAAATTTTAAATCACGAAAA
>JBBPBR010000006.1:51107117-51148360 GCA_037974775.1 Cicer pinnatifidum
ATTAAAAAAAAATTAAATTATTTTTTAAAAAAAAAACCAAAATTAAATATTTGAGTGTTTTTTTTTAAAAAGAGGATATTGAAAAAAAAAACCCACACCACCCGTCAAAAACAAAACAGGGTTTTAGACTTTAGCTTGTTTGATTCGTTCCTCTAGTGTCAGCGTATAACCTCGTTAAAACTTCGGCTACTGAATGAGGGTTTAGGGTTTTTTATTAAAAAGAAATTAGGGTTTATGGTACCGAGTCTAAAAAAAAAAAAAAAACAGAATTGAAGGTTAATTGATATTGATAGTATAAGAAATTAAGAAGAGAATAGGTCTGTTAGCAGCCAGAAACATAAGAATGAGCAATAACAGGAGAATAAGTTTGGTAGCAGGTTCATATGAGAGATTCATATGGGGTTTCACTCTCAATCCCAATAAACAAACCCTAACCCCTCTTTTCTCTTACCCTTCCCATCTCTCACTAATCAAAACCGTCGCCGTTTCTAACTCCGTCGTTGCTTCCGGCGGCTCCGACGACACAATCCATCTCTACAATCTCTCCGCCGCTTCCTCCCTCGGTTCTCTCAACCAACACTCCGCCACTGTTACAGCCCTCTCATTCTACGCACCTCCTCACCTTCCCTTCCCTCGCAATCTCGTCTCCGCCGACGCCGATGGCAACCTCGCGATTTTCGATGCCGACGGCTTCGTCCACCTTAATACGCTTTCTGTTCACCGTAAAGCTGTTAATGATCTTGCTATTCATCCTTCCGGCAAGCTCGCACTCACTGTATCTCATGATAATTGCTTTGCTATGGTTAACCTCATCCGCGGCCGTAGGAGCTTCTGTTGCCGCCTCGATAAGGAAGCTTCCATTGTTCGCTTTGACGCTTCCGGAGACTCGTTCTTTATGGCCGTTGATGAGACTGTCTCTGTTCACCAGGCTGAAGATGCTCGCTTGTTGTTGGAATTGCAATGCCCCAAACGTGTTCTCTGCGCCGCACCTGCTAAGGTTTGTATTTTTCACGAATATACTCCAATTAATATTTGTGTTCACATGGTTTTTATTTTCATGTTATGCGAAGCTAAACTATGTTAGAGTTTATTGCCTCTGTTTTAATTCTATTTAGAGGTTTTTGGGCGACACCAAGGAAGTTTATTAGAGTAAACAGACATTTTGATTTTAATAATGTGAGGTAGGTTATAGTAATTTTTTATACTAAATTTACTAACATAAGACACTTTCAAGGACTAAACTAACTAATGAAAGACACATTCAAATACCAAAATGATTAACAAATAACATATTTTGGTATGTTTTTGTTATATTGATACATTAAAAAACTATTGTGCCAACACCTCACATATTTGGGTATGGAAAAAGAAAATAATATGGTTTTGCTGGAGAATTTTATGTGCTATGAGGCTTGTTAATAGGTTGGGGTGTCTTTGATGAGTTTGTATTGCATCAAAGGTTTAAAATCTTAGCTGCATCATGATCATTGATACTTGGAGAAATATTGTCAAATGCAACCTGTATAACCCCAATTGCAGTTGCGGAAGTATCAAAACCTTGATGTAAGAGTCCATATCATGTTGCAAACCTTTTTGTAAAACCCCAATTGTAAATAAGGAAAAAAGGGAAGTTATCATGTTCATGTTTTCTTGTTGTAAAGGTTTACTGCATACATGTGATGCAATTATTAAGCCATATAGCAACCCGGTGTGGGAGATTGTCTCTAGCTTTTAATAGCATCTGTGATCAATTAACTAGGCATTGCTGGCTATTAGTATCAGAACAGAATTTAAAAATGTTATATCCATTAATGTAAAAAAATTATGCTATGTTTGGGATGCCTCTATAATACTTTATTTGATTGCCACCAATATGAAAGGATCAATGTTGTGTTGTTGTTTTATTTACCATTGCATGACTGTACATTTGAAAGGTTATTGAAATCTCAATCTGGGGTTTCTAAGTAATTCATGGTGAAATATCTGATGTTGGTTAATGTCGTTGCATGGTTTGTATACAGGTATACAACGATAGGGATAACATGGTTTTTACTAGTCTTTAGTTTAGCCAGTTTCATTTGTGAAGTGAACTATGTGCTGCATAGATGGTTATTATGTGCAATCTTGTACTATAATGACAATGTTTAGCTGTTTACTGTTATATGTTTATTTAACAATTGGGTTTGAGGGTGCGAACTTATCCAAACTGTGTTGTTTGACACCTAAAATTTATTGTATTTTGCAGAATGGACTTCTCTATACAGGCGGTGAGGACCGAAATATCACAGCATGGGACATAAAAAGTGGAAAAGCTGCATATTGCATAGAAGAGGCACATGCTGCCCGTGTAAAAGGTATTGTTGTGCTCAGTGATGAGGCTACAGGGGATGATGAACCATACCTAGTCGCATCTGCATCATCTGATGGGACTATTCGCGTATGGGATGTTCGAATGGCTGCCACAGAGAAGCCAAATCCACTGGCTGAGTGTAAGACACAGTCAAGGCTGACGTGCCTTGCTGGATCGTGTCTTAAATGTAAGTTGAAATTTTTTAATCCTTGAAATATTTCAGAAACTTTCTTCTAGCTGAAATACAAGTTAAATATAACCATGCAAACCAGCTGAAATGTTTTATTTTACAAAAAAAAAAACAGAGCTTTGGTTTGTGTTGGATTGTAGGAACTTTTCTTTCTACTGCAACCGGTACATTTAGTCCTTTTCTTGCAGTGATTAGATTTTAGTTTCTACTGTCTATAACAATTCTCACTAGTGGTTCTGTGCTTGTATGCATGCTGGTTCTTTACTGTGATGTTAATTTTGTTTTAATTTTCTTTTCAGCTGCCAAACAACCCCAAGCTGGAAAAAGTAATACAAAAGTTGAAGATAAAAATCAAATGGTGACAGATCAATAGCTTTCTTGAGGGCATGCTTGAGAAAATCATTTTGCTGTTTGATCATTGTGGCTTTTGACTTTTGGAGGGTTCAATTAGCATCACATTGTATCGAGTAGATTATAGCCGTGTACCCCTAGTTGATTCTATTTATCGGTTGCAGCAGCTCGCACGAACACAGCTACACACAACTGCTATCTGTTGGCTTTAGACATGTCATAATGTTACTCTTGTATATCTGCACTGTGCTAACAATTCTATGTGATGGTCTATTATTATATATTTCTGCAGAAGGCTTCTAGAAAGTTGAGACAGAAAGGTTCACATACTATTATTTTTTCATCTTTTAGAATATTTTAGTTTTCATTTGATATATTATATATGAAAACTTTCCATTTAATGTGGAAATCATTTTGATTTTTTGGGTTCTTTCAGTGTGTTTGTTGTCAAAGATTTTGATTTAAGAGTCATTGAAAGAAAGAAAAAAAAAATGTATACCAAATCAGTGTATCTTAAATTTCATTTTGTTACTAGGTTTACTAATCCATTTGGAACAATTGTCGTCACTTACTACTCTGCAAATCAATCATTTTGTTAATTTTCGGGTAAGATATGTTGTGGGAATTGGATTAACCATTTACAAGCAAATGACCTGTTGTTGTGCTGTTAGTATCAATTTTGGTGGTTATTGGAGGTTGTGTTAGTGACCTATCATGTAATCGCTTAATTTTTCTACTATAGTATTTAATTATGACCTCTCCTCTTCCCTTGATTAATCAATGATTGGAGGTGAAGATATGTTCATGTGTATTTTGTATATTCAACTCTGATCGTGTTTGGATACTGCTTGGTTTGCAGTCGAAGAATGGGATTGGTGGTGGTGCACTTATTTCACGCTAATGCCTTCAAAAGACTTTCATGAATTCAATGCTTTGATGATTATTCTTGTATAGTTGTGGAAATGTTCGATAATCGATAATACTAGATTTTTAAATGTTAAACGACCAAACTTTCTAAAAGTTTACTAAGTACCATTCTTTCCCATAAATTGGTCCGTTTTGAAAACTTTCATAAAATCTTTGTTTTAAAAATTTAAAAATTACGACAATATTTATTTTAAAACTTTTGTTAAAAATGAAAAGCTTCTAAAATTTCAAATTAAATCAAACTATTGAAAATAAATTCATTTTATATTTAAAAATCTGATTATCAACTAAAGTTTTAAAAATTTCCAAAAAAAATTCAAAATAGCTTTAGCGAGAGTTTTAAATGTTTGAGATGTGGGAGTAAAAAGGAAAAAATATTTCAACTTTTTATAGATATTAAAATAAAATAATATTTTGAAGTATTTTAAAGGTGGGAGTGCCAAGTAAAAAAAACTTAAATTTACCCATATCTGTACTTCTAACTTCACAAATCTTTCAAAAGTTTAGATTTGGCCTTGGATTTATATATATTTAATAGAACAAATTGATAATTTCTCTTATTCTTATAGATTTCAAATTGTTTCAAAATTTTCAAATTAACATTTTTGAAATATAGATGTATTTAGATAAATTATATTAATTATATATATATTGCTTTTGTTATTTCAATAAAAATTGAAATATTTTTTTTTTTAAATTATTTGATAAATGTCTATTTGGAACTTTGGTTTACTAAATTTTTTTCGTAATTTAAAATTTTTATTTATTTATTTTTTATGTATTTTTATGAATTATATTAATTAATTATATATATAATTCCACTAAAAATTAAAAAAAAATGATTTTTTTTTATAAAAAAAATCAAGTGGAAAGTCGCCATTTGGAACTTGAACTTCTATAAGGAAGTCGCCATTCCAAATGGCGACTTGTAACATTGAAAAAAAATAGGGCATTTTGATAGATGTTTTTTCAAATTGGGTATTTGAGTGTTTTTTTTTTCAAAAGGAGGGTATGGAAAAAAAAAATCCATTATATGTAGAGTAAGTTGTGATGGATTAGCTTTTCAAGTACTGGCATTGGTTTTAATTAATTCATTATTCTATATTTAAATATAAACACGAGATGTAATGCATATGAAAGTGTGAATCCGTGATTTTTTTTCTCTCTGTTTATTTGGTAAATTATAATTAAGAGCCACATGCCTGTATTTTTGTACATACCCCTTTTATAATTTAAAAAATGGTATTCAATTCGACTTGTTAAAGAAATCGCATAAAATTGGCACTTTGTAAGAATTATTTGGGTGTCAACCCAAAAACAGAATTACCTACCGCCTAAATTACATCGATCGGCTAAAAGTGTTGCATCAGAAATAGTATAGTAGTAGGTAGGTGAACAACGAATAATGTAATTACATGATGCATTTCTTATCTTCTTCTAAATTTATAAATGAAATAATGAAAGGATCAATATCTAGATCTAGAAAAGTATAATAGGATAATGTGTATTATTGAGAAGGACTTTGGTTGGAATAGTTAGACTATGTTAACCTACTAAAAGATAGTACAAGGTAACTTAGAGATTAAAACATATATTTTTTTTAAAATAATTTTTATGATAAATTATTCAAAATTACTTTAGTTAATATTTTTTAGATTATTTTATGAAATTTTATTTTTCAAAAATATTTATAACAAAAAAATTAAATACTTAAACCGACTTTTTATGAATAACTACTCTTATCAATTTCTCATTTTAAGTTTTTTGTAATTATTTTTAAAAGAAGTTATAACAAAAATATAAAATATATAAAAATTATTTATAAGAAAACAGACGTCCCATAAGGGGACTTGGTGGTATGAGTCTAAGAACTACAATGACTCGAACAATATGCAAACGCAAAACTAGTTAGCACAGTTGAGTTAATTAAATGTTTGATAAAATTAGCAGTTTAATTAAATTAAAATAAATAAATTATTTATTTAATAAATTAATTATTTATAAATAACTTAAAATTATAATAAAAAATAATTTATTAATCATATATACATTTTTATCTGTTTAGCTAATTTATTTATTTTAAATTATAATAAATAAATTATTTTCAATTATTACTTATTTGAATCATTTTAAGTTTTAAAAATTCTAAATTATAAATTCATAAACTAATTGAATTAATTTATCAAAAAATACTATAAGTTATAAGCTCATAAATAATTGTTACTAAAGAGAGCTTAATTATAAGCTCAATTTTTTACATTAGCTAAAAGACTCTAAGTAAACCTAACTTATAAGCTGGAAAAAAGAATTTCATTTAAACAATAAAGGTAAAATTGAAAGAAAAAATGATAAGGTATAAACTCATAAACTATTTGAATTAACTTATAAAAAAACACAAGTTGAAAGTTAAAAACACAACTAGACGACGGTTAATCGTGATTTAAATCCTGGTTTGCACTAATTTTCTATTTAATTTTAATGGCAAAAGAGTCGAAGGACGGTGCATGTATGAAATAGTTTGTGAAAAAAAGAATATTAACGTTACGTAGAAGATGTGGACCACACGTTTTGACTATAATTAGTGATCTTATATACAACGTTCCAAAAAATTGATGTGGACGGCAAAAATATCATTTCAGTTTAAAACGCGTCCAATAATATATGTAGAATAATTTGTGATGGATTAGCTTTTTAAGAACTAGCAAAGGTTTTAATTAATTCATTATTCTATATTTAAATATAAACACGAGACGTACTGCATATGAAAGTGTGAATCCGTGAATTTTTTTTATCTGTTTATTTAGTAAATTGTAATTAAGAGCCATATGCCTGTATTTTTGTACATACTTTTTTTGTAATTTAAAAAATGGGATTCAATTCGACTTGTTAAAGAAATAGCATAAAATTATTTACCTACTGCCTAAATTACACGGATCAACTAAAAATGTTGCTTTAGAAATAGTATAGTAGTAAGTAAGTGAACAACGAATAACATAATTACATGATGCATTTCTTATCTTCTTATAAGTTTATAAATGAAATAATGAAAAGATCAATATCTAAATCTAGAAAAGGATAATAAAATAATTTGAATTATTGAGAAGAACCTTGGTTATCCTACTAAAAGATAGCTTAAGGTAATTGTTATAGTAACTTAGATATTAAAACATGCATTTTTTAAAAATAATATAAAATTATTTGTCGTGAATATAAAATTATTTACATTATTACTAACATCATAAGTAAGCATGTGTGATATTTTAAAAATAGTTATAATAAAAATTAAATATTTTTAATTTTTTAACAATTGTAATTAATTATTAATATAAATCTCTTTACACCACATCAATTATATATTTATGCATTAAATTCTGTTAAAAATATGATTATAGAACGATTAACATATGATTATATGATTAAATCATTTAAAATTTTCTTTATAAAAAATAGGATTCAACACAAAATGTAAAATTTTAGTAAATAAAAAACACATAATGGGAAATTTATGCATTTGTAAATAAATATAAAATTTACTTAAGAAAAATCTGATAGCTCGGAAGAAAAAGATGGTGTATGATTGTAGTTGAGTTGCAACTGCAGACAATCTCATCATCCGACAAAAATGAGCGGCGCCGCTCCAAGGTTCCTCTTCATCCTCCGCCGCCACAACCTCCGTCTCCTCTCTCCCTTCTTCTCCTCCCATTTCCACCAGCGCGCTCTATTATCTTCCACTTTCTTTTCCTCACCCACTCCTTCTCCTTCCTCTCTTACACCCAAACTTAAACTCAAAGCCTCCCAACACCAACAACAACATCATATTCACGCGCAACCTTCAACCTCCTCTCTCGGTGGGTCCCACCCCTGGCCCGAGTTTTCCAGATTTCTCTCCCACATCACATCGTCCGGTTACACTTCCACGATTCCTCCCGCCGATGGTTTCCCTGCCTCTGGAGAATTGTCGCAGGCCGAGGTCAGTGCCTGCTTGGCCTTCGCTCGTGATAGACCCAACCTTCTCAGGTTTGTGTTTCCGAATTTCATTCCTCTGCTTAATGATTTTTGTTCTCTCTCACATTCAATTGAATTGGTTTCAATAGGTTGCTTTCTATGAGAGACGTTGCAGTTTTGGTTGAACACGGTACTCCTTTTATGTTCCCACACTCTGAGGATTCCGTTAGGAAGATGAAGTCTTTTGTATCCAACGGTGACTCCACTGTTAGTGCTATCTTCTTCTATTTTTTCATACCCTATTATATTATCTTACTTCCATTTTTATGTGAAGTTCATACTTTACAACATTGCATCGGTGCTTTTTGTTTGGCCTTTTCAATTTTGAGTTAGTCAGTACTGAGTAGTTTGTATTTGACTTGATGCTTGTTCTTGTTTTGTTGACTGCGTTAATTTGTTTATGTTAAGGGGGATTTGTTTCATCAAACGTTGATTTATTATTTTTGAAACAACCAATAAATAAATGGAATAGAAATCTACTAGCTCATAGTTTCATTCCTCTTTGCTGAAATATTGTTTCTGCAGACAATAAAGCGATGCTTGGTTGCCTTTAATTAATGTTTTATCTGAAATGATTCATTTTCATTTGTAAACCATAATTTTATTTAAGAAACCTTTTAAACTCATGCATATTAGTTGCTGCACATCTCTGAATGGCCCTCCTCAAATTATTGCTGTCGCGGATGATAAGAACTAGTACCCTGCAACTGTATGACTGCAAAATGAACCTCTTTTTGTGAACTTGCTGATTTGACTATGTTTAGTATTAATAAGTTGCTCCGTCGCAATCAAACTACACAAGACTAGTGTCTAGCTGTTATTGTGTCGGAAGCAAGGGCATTATATGGCCTTGCAAAACGTGTTTGCATGTTGTGTGTATTCGTGCCTGGTGGTGACATGTACCGAGGTCCATTGCACCTTTGATATTCAGGGTGTGTTCAACATTTCTTAGACTGGAAGCTTCAAGTTCTTCAATTTTCATGAATCCTTGTCCATTAGCCTTAATAAGCTAATGGGAGTAAGGTGGGGTGGAAACAAGGAGCACACTTTTGGTCCATTCTATTTTGTTTCAGTTGTTTGAAACAAATGGAATAATTGATCCTGGGTGGTGCTCTTGGTTTTCAAATTTGTCTTATGTAGCAATTACCCCCCATATTACTTCTACCAGATTGACTTTGGACTCTGGATTTCTCTCCAGTTAATAATTTATGGTTCAGTTTCTCAGTTCTATAATTACTGGAAATTGGCCTTTGTGTCAACGTGTGTGTGCATGATAGTTTTGGAGATAAGAGTACATTGAGAGAAAGATGGGGAATTTGGATTTGTTGAAAAAATGGGATGTAATTCTTTTTAAAATCATCCTATTTATACTAATTACTTTTTTATAACGGTAATTCTATTAGTTCATTCAGAAACTATTTGAATTGTATGAAGGTATTTTTGGAAGTTTCACAATTTAAATATAAAGATGGAAAACTGCCTTTTATATTTATTCATGGTATAGATGCAAATGTAATGAAGCTCATTTTCCCACTCTAATATTTATGTTAGTGTTTGTTGTTTTTAAGATTGTTATATATGTATAATATAACTATTACATATTCTAATTCCTTTGTCTTATGTTTGAAGTGTTATATGTAATAATTTTTATTTCCATTTGTCTTAGTTCATTATGAGATTATGCAATGCTTACTTTCACCTCAAAGAATACATTAGCGTATTATTAGGAACCCAAGAATTAACACTTTTATTAAGAAAAATGATAGAAGAGACGAGAATCTCTCCTCCAAAGGTTTCCCCTTCAGGCCTTCACAATTATAAATATTCAAAGATATCCTAAACTAACTACATAGCTCCCTATTTATACATGATAGTCTTAACTACCTTATAACCAACTAACTAACTATAACAACTCTTAACTACTTTAACTACTCTTATATCTATTATTCTATATTCTAACATGTATAGAACCAGAAAACAAAGCAATTTAAAAATTCACTTGGTGGTTGGGAGTTCTAATAATGTAACCTTTTCTGAAATTCATATTTCTCTTGGGTCTAAAGAAATGTAGAAAAGTGGAAATTGCCTGAAATCCTAAATGTCTGTTTATCTTTTCTTCTCATTCCAAACAATTTGAGAAAGTACGCTCCACTGTATGGAACATATCTCCTTTCATGTCTTAAGACTTAATTTCAAAATTTGACCAGTTTATTGAAGCCGATTCTGATTTGTGCTTGATCTGTAGGCCTTGGATTCTGATAAAGCAAATATGGTTGATCTGATGAAATTTATGCTGAGTTATGCAAGTAACTGCTTGGTTTCTTCAGAAAGGAACGTTCTCTATAACAGAAATCTTGTTGAATCAGTAGTCAGAAACCTATTCAGTGATCTTTTCAAGCTGAGTTATAGTGCACCTGGACCTAACTCTTTTGATTCAGTGCAAAATCAAGTACCCGGTAGATTTGGACGCACAGTGCCTCCTGGACAAAACATTGAAATGAAAAGGGGTGATTGGATTTGTACAAGGTAATTTTTAATTTTTTTTTTTTTAGTCCCCATGAACTGTTATACTGGAAAGCCAAGGTGAGTAAAGAGCAAATTTCATAGATAATTTAGTTGTAATGAATATTATATAGCATACTGATGAGTTCACATACGCTTTTTCTAATATTGAGCAGGTGTAGTTTCATGAATTTTGCCAAAAATATTAAATGTCTTGAATGTGAAGAAGCAAGGCCAAAAAGACAACTGACTGGAGGAGAATGGGAATGTCCTCAGTAAGTATTTCCCTCCCTCTGAATCTTTTTCATCCTATCCTTTGATGTAGACATCCAATTAACAGGAGTTTCATTTTCAAGGTGTGATTTCCATAATTACGGGAGGAACGTAACTTGCTTAAGGTGTGATGGCAAGCGGCCCGGCCAAATATCTTTAGGTGCCACCAATACCACGTCACATCCAGTGTATGGAAATGGAAAGAGTTCTAATGCTTCAGATATTGATGCTAGATTAGCTGCTAATGAAGAAAAGGCACAACGTTGGTTTAGCAAGGTTTCTCAACTAGACAGCAATTCTGATATTAACAGTGTGATAGACGATGAAGATTTTCCAGAAATAATGCCGTTAAGAAAAGGAGTTAATCGATTTGTTGTGAGCACAAGGAAAACTCCATTGGAGAGGAGGTTGACCAATGCTCAATACAAGAGAAACTTGGAAAATAATGACACTCATGGAGTTGAGGATTTTGAAACCAGGGAGTCGGCCAACTCCCGTGATACTCTGGATGACATTCTGGGTCGTTCAACCGGTCTTCCTCAATCTGATTATAAAAACATGGGTGCTGAACAAAATTTCAATGGAGGGAGGGCACCTTCAATTGCTAGCAATTCTTCACATTTCAACGACGTTAAAGGGGGCAACACTACTACTCTTCCTTCCTTTCCATCATATGCTAGTTCTCGTGACACTGACAGTACACAACTTTCTAATAACTCTACAAGTGAAAATGTCATCAAGGATAAGGAGAAAGAGCAAGCCGAAAAATCCGATAGATGGTTTAGAAAGATTGTGGAGCTGCATGATGTTCCAGATATAACAAGTGCAATATCCGATGACGATTTCCCTGAAATAATGCCGATGCGTAAAGGAGAAAATCGATTTGTTCTTAGCAAGAAAAAAGATCGGTCCTTGACAACACCAGCATATAAGAGACGTCAGGCCATGGAGCAATCTGGTAATACCAACTTTGTCCCCTTTGTGCCCTTCCCCCCAGATTATTTTGCCAAAAAGGACAAGCAACCGGCAGATGAAACCGATTCAATGAATAGGTCCAATGTTGAATCATCCTCAATATCTGAAGCAGCTGAAATGTCAGGCGATGCTAGAGCTAGACTTGTACAGAGTTCAAACCCTTCTGATCAGAGCTCAAGTAACAATCGTGTTGGTTCTACTTCTGGAGCTACAAGCAGTGGAAATTCAAGCCAGGGTTTCAATCAAGATCGTGTGCCAAATTTGACAGAGAGTTCTTCCACATGCTCAGCATCTGAGAACCAGAGTGTTGGAACAGAATGGAGAGGAAAGAGTTTAGAGGGGTCGGCAGTCAAGGAACCGGATCCTTTGGACATGTCAGAGGAGGCAAAGGCAGAGAGGTGGTTCCGACGCGTTGCGCAGATTAAGGATATCTCTGAGCTCAGTCAGATTCCAGACGAAGATTTTCCATCAATAATGCCTATGCGTAAAGGGGTGAACAGATTTGTGGTGAGCAAGAGGAAAACACCATTAGAAAGGAGATTGACATCTCAGCAGTACCGAAGAAATCTTCCTGTTGTGAGCTCAGATCCTGTTAAGAGAGAAAATGAAGGCAGCTGAAGAGTAGTGTTGTTATTATTATGATTTATTTTTCGAGGCATGTTAAAGTTTTACTGGAAATTATACAAAAAGGAAAATGAAGATGATGGAAAACATTAAGAGTCAAACATTCTGTTGTGACATCTTTAAGATAGATGATAATTTTGTCATCGAGTATTTATCTGTCTCTGTTGAGTGGGGCTTGTTTTATATGATGCTAGTGTTGTCTATGTATTTTGTAGTTTGGACAGATTTTTTGAGTTTAGTTTTTTCAAGTCTTTCTGGATTTAATCAAGTGTCTTTAGTTTTGTGAAATGGTCAAATGTTATACCCCTCTCAGTTTACTTTTCTCTAAAGCTTCTAAAATGTTATCTTCTATGTAAATATTTGACAGTTTGCGAATGATCTGAGATATATAAAACACATTTAAAATCTTAAATATGAAAAAATTAGTAGAAATTTGATAAATTTAAAGGATAGTAAGATTTAAATTACCTTCGGAAGAGAGAACAAGCCAAGATTATTTATTTGTTCCATTTCGAATGAAATTTAATGTTTTGACTACTAAATTTGAACAGAAAGTTTAGAAAACTTTTAGAAAATTTCATTGAGTTAGTATGTGAAGTAGAAAATTGAAAAATTAAGTAGACAAAGCAGTTAAATTAAATAATTTGACTTGGTAAGAGATTAAATCAACTCATAAGCTTATTACTAGTTGTATAACAACACCTTTTTTTTAGAGAACCAAATAACTGTTGAAAAACATTTAAAATGTTAATTTTTACAATTTTAGATAAAAATCATAAAATAAAACAAAAAGATATTGATTTATGAGGAAATTATTTAAGTATATCAAATGATACATAAGACTTATATAATTAGTGCATAACAACCAGTTAGTATAACTAACATACTAACTATTGTATTTAATTTATACAACTAATTAACTAATAAACAAAATTATTTAAGATATATTAAAATATCTAACATTAATTTTTTTTGCATGCTTTTAAATTTCTTTTATGCTGTGGAATGGTAATGGATTTTATCATCAATGCATAAGAAAAAAAACATTAGAAAGTGTCAAATTTTAAATAAATAAATCTCAACTAAAATTAATTTCAGATATCTTACTTTAGAAAGAAAAAAATAACAGTTTTTTTAATTTTGAATATATTTTTTATCATATATCTTAATCAATATTATTTTATTATTTATAATATCGATAATGCAGTGATATATTAATAAAAGTTGTATTAAAAAAGACAATACAGTACTAAGAAGAAACGGCGAAAAACAAAACCAAACAACAACTAACGTTGGTTAGGTATTTCTAATGAATAAATATTCTACTACTACGTGTCTCATCCTCAATCACCATTTCATATATTCTCTCTATCCCCAAACGCAATTTCACTTCTTCACTCTCCATTCTTTCTTTTAGATAGTTAGATATTATAAAAGATTAAATTGATTTTGACATTCAATCGCAGTCTCATCAATATTATTCTATTTTGTAAAACATGTTCATTACTGAAAACTAACTACAATCTTGTTTCATCCCAACACCAACACTCATTTTCTTTCCATGTCCCTATTACCACTTTCCTCCTCACTCAAAAAATGGACGACCAATTGTGTTAGAGTGCTCAACTCATTCATATGTTACCTTGTTTTCCTCATCTTTGATTTTCTTGATGCTGTTTTCTGCGTTATCTATAGATACCTTGATGAGCGCATTGAAGGGGTGGAATCCCCTTGTTGTTGCTCTAAAGGAGATAGACAAAAGAAGAAGAAGTTGATGAATGATGAAGATGATGGTCTTTCAGATAGTTTGTATGAGAGGAAGAGCTTTTTTAGAGAAATGGGTTTGCTTCAATTTGGGAGAAAAAGGGAAGATTCCAATGGAAAATGTGGTGGTAGGAAAGTGAATAGTTGGTCTGATTGTGGGTGTGAGTCTTGTCTTTCATGGGTGAATGTCAATGGTGGTGACTATAAACTTCATTTTGTTGTTAAACAACCTTTAACGTGTATGTAAATTGGTAATTGTACTAGTTAATTTGATTCCTTTTATCTGTGACCCTTTTAGTTCCGTTTGGATCAAATTATTTTAGTTTATTCAGTGCATGTTTGGATTGACAGCAAGATTGATAAAATCACACTAATCACTGCAATTTTGCAAAAGCTATACTTTGGAGCTTAAACAAAATCACAGTGATGCTTTTGCCAAAGTCAACACTCATCTTAACTTACACTTAATCTCTTAAACATTTGTGAGCTTATGAAAACGACTTATGACATGTACAACTTATTTCTGTAAACTAAGATGGTTTAGTTTATGAAAATAATTTGACTTTATTTTTGCTTTTGTTATAAGAATAGCTTATACATAAGTGTTTATACTATAAACCTTTGATTAAGTTCTTTATCCAAACAGACACTAATGAATTCTTATGTGTAGCTGATATTGTGGTTCAATTTATGTTTTACAGCAAGTGGTGAAAACTGCAAAGGAGACACTTATGAGAATGTGATATTCTTGCATGGATTTATGTGTTCTTCCTCATTTTGGACTCAGACAGTGTTTCCATGTTTCTCTGAAAATGTAAATCATAACTACAGATTGATTGCCATAGACTTGTTGGGATTTGGAAAGAGTCCAAAGCCAAGAGATTGTTTGTACACATTGAAGGATCATGTGGAAATGATTGAGAATTCTGTGGTTCAAACATCGCAGTTAGGTACTTTTCATCTTGTTGCACACTCTATGGGTTGTGTAATTGCATTGGCTTTGGCTGCAAAGTACTCCAAGTGTGTAAAATCAATCACCCTTGTTGCACCTGTAAGTACCTTAGACTCAAATTGGATGTTGCTTTCAAGTTTTAAGAGTTGGACTGCTATGAACCAAATTGAAAATTTTTGTGTTACATAATTTTTTGGCACTTGCATTCTGCTGTCAAATAAGTGTTTTATATTTCTAGTGTCTGTTTGGGGTGAGAATTTGTCAATTGTAATTTATAGATTTTTTAAAACTGGTTTAGTTAAATTGAGTTTAAAGTAAAGTAATTTATGTTTAGATGTTTTTATTCTGGAAACAAGTTTGATGCATAACTTAGTGTTCATTTTTCAAATCAACGTAATATTAAGCTACATTTTGTATTACTTAGTTAAACTTACATTTTGAGGAAAAAAAATCAAATTTAACAGACACTAATCAAATATTTTAACTATTGCTAGTGTTACCAATTGTGGATTAATGTGATAGTAAAAAATCCGTCATGTAAACATGCCATTGTGACCTTTGGCATAAACAAATGACAACTGACACAAAATCTGTCATGTCATAATTCTAGCATGGAAAAAATTTGACCACTCATTTTTGTTAAAATTGTATTTTATAAAAATAAAATCAGTTATGATTGTTTTTCCGCTATGAAATCAAACACACAAATAATCCATGTTAAAATCGCCTAATTTTCTCCATTCTTTCTCCTTATGGTTTTGGTGGCAGCCATACTCTTCTTCTGAGGAAAAGGATGCTTGTTTAAAAGCACTTGAAAAGTTTGCAGGAAAGAAATTGTGGCCAATGTTATCAGCTGGTTCTTCATTTATGTCATGGTATGAGCATTTGGGTCGAACTATTTGCCTTATCTATTGCAGAAATCACAGAATATGGGAAAAGATTCTAAAATTCATTACTCGCAAGAGGTAATAACCATTTATTCACAAGTTATGTTATTTTGACACAAAATCGACCACAAAATGGTTGATTAAGAAAGTTTAAATATGTAATTAGTTAGTCATGTATATGGTTAATGAATATATTAGATGATGAAATTTATTAAACATTCGATAAATGTAATTAATCATAAATTTGAACATAATTAATCATGATTTTCAAATATTCAATTACATATAAATTTAAACACTTGAAAATGTAGTTAATCACGTTCAAATTTGTAGTTAATTATATTAAATGGATGGTTTATGAGTTATAATACATGTTAACCACATTTAAACTACGTCAATCAACTATTTTGTTGTCGATTATGTGTATCAAAATATCATTTATTTTTATTGAAATACAATAATGCAAAAGACACCATATATTTGTTGTACATTTTTCAGGGATCTTCATTTCTTTATCACTGATATGACTAGACATACACATCAATCTGCTTGGAGTTCCATGCATAATGTAATATGTGGGGGAGCAAAATTCATTGATAGTTACTTGAAAATTTTGACAAAAAGTGGAGTTAAAATAAATGTTATACAAGGTGATAGAGATCAAATTCTCCCAATGGAGTGCATTAGTAACTTCAAGTTGAAGGCTCCAAAGGCTGAAATTAACATAATTTCAAATGCAGACCATAGCACTGTGCTATTAGGCAGAGAGAAGAAATTTGCACAAAGTTTGGAGCATACATGGGCATTTTGTTGTTGAAAGTTCTACTTGGGTAATTAGGAGACATTAATTTTATTTTCTTACTTAAGGATTAGGGATATGTTGAATGAGAAATTAAATAAAACAAGTTGGCGAATATTCTCTGCATATATCTAAATGAATTTATACGAGTCTTAACTAAATAATTTAATACTACCACTATTACTATCTCAAATATTTCCTCCGTCTTTAAATATATTACATATTTCAATTTTATTAAAAAATGTTAATAGTGTAATTAATAATTTAAGAGAAAATTAAATATTTAATATTACTGTAAAATTATTTTATATTGATATTCAATAAAAAGATTCATCTATTTCAAAATAAATAATTTCAATTGAATTTCAGTTAAAATTATTTTATATTAAAGCTGCATATTCATTAAATTTATAACTTAATACGTCTATTTTATATAAAAATATAACTAAATTGTCTCTTTATATAAATGTATTTATTAATAAATTTTTATATTTTAAAATAAATCAATAATATTAATTAAAATTATATTTAAAAATATTAATAAATACATTTAGTTGTAATTGGAAAATGAGCTTATAGTATGTTAACGTGCATAACCAAAAAACCAGTTTTAACTAAGTGGTGGACGGCGCATGGTTTTCTTTTCCAGCTTTTTGTCAGTATTTTGGATGATACAACTTATAATACCCCCTCCAAGTTATTATTATTATTATATGAAAATAAAAATACCTTAACTGTAATTAAAATTTTATGTTCAACTATATACATTAAATGATTTTAAAATAAATGAAGTATACATTAAGAATAATAATATTAACTAATTTAAAAATAACTAATTTTTAACAACAATTTTAAATATTTTTTAGTCTATAGTAATAACCCAAAGAAATATCCAATACCAAATGTGCAAATGGTTTGCTCTATAATCAACAAATTGGCATTGTTTGGGTTTGTTCTTATCTTCATGAATTCAGATTCCTGGTACCGCAAGTGATTACAGAATTTTTAATATTAGAATTTAATACTAAATGAATTTATACGAGTCTTAACTAAATAATTTAATACTACCACTATTACTATCTCAAATATTTCCTCCGTCTTTAAATAATTTAATACTACCACTATTACTATCTCAAATACTACGGTCTAGATTTTAATATTAGAATTTTTAATAATTAAATAAGAATGAATAAAAGATATTTCCTAATAAATGAATACAAAATAGTCATTAAAATTCTAAGTGTAATTATAAGTATTAGTCAAATTAATTATTAAATTTTATAAAATGATAAATAAATTTTTAAATTATAAAATATAAATTAAAATAGTTTATATTTAAATTTTTTCTTAGAAATTATTATGTGATATATTAATTGAATAATTAATCAATGTTATCTAAATATGAATTAATGTTTTTATGAAATATAAATATTTATTGAACTAATTTGTCAATAATTAATCATGTATAATTAAAATTACTCACAAAATCGTCGTTGAAATTAATTTTTTTTTTTGGGACAAATTTATCCTTCAAAATGTGATATTGATTGACATTGATTTTGTTAAATTACATATTTAATTATAATATTATACCAAAATATTTATAACAAATATTTATTGAAAAACTATTTTCATTGATATTTAATAATTTCAAATATTTATTTATCAATTTACAATTTTTGAAAATTAATATAACCAATACATTTATCTATTTCAATTGTTAAATAAAGGTAAAATCTGTGTTCCAAAATCTTGATAGAAGGGTTCTTAAGTGTTGATACTTGATGCCACCTGAATGTTTCATGGTAAGTGCGCCTAAACATGCTTTTCATGAACAATACTTAGTTTTTTGTACACTTTTCATGAATAATACTAGTTATAGCACTACTAGTATAAAAAGAACACCGTTAAAATTAAGAGTATAAAAACACCAAATTTCAACTTTGATCACAGCACAAAGTTGTAGCTCATTTTCGAGAAGGAAATGCAACCATCCACAGGCAAAGAAATTGGGACAAATGGACAATATTAAAAGAAAAGGAATAAACTTAATAAACCGATTCTCAAAATTGAATGTCTATCATATAAGTTATTTTCCATCACTTAATTTAATCTATAAAGTTGTTTAAATAAATTAACGTCATCTCTAAAAATTGTCATAAAAAATGTGTATGATGTGCGTTAATGTAGTAAATAAGAACATAAATATGATGTAGTAAATAAGAACATTGCTCAAATTACGGATGATTAATATCTCTTTTTGAAAATGTTGTAAAAAAAAATTATTTCTTAAAAATAAGACCTTAAATTGATTGATATCGATTTACTAATATAAAACATAAATAATTATTTTTTAAAGTACACTAACGAGTATTTTGAAGATATTAATTAAAAATAAAAATTAAGTTTTAAATGAAAAAAATATATTTTTTTACAATTTTAAAGTTTAAATTACACAACTTTTAATTATTCTTTTTTTGTATCACAAATATTTTTATGACACTTATTGATATTTTTCGTTTTTAAATTAACATAAAATCACATATAATACATAACTTAAAGTTGAAGCGTGTGTTTTATTTACATAAAATTATTAATTTTGTGTTAACTTATATTTAAATACGTTCACGTAATAAAGTAAACATAATTATCATGATTTGAATCAATTTTACTTTTTAATATTTGATTACAAAATGGATTTTTGTTGTATTTAAATCTAGATATATGATTTTCATTTTATATAATTATTAGAAGTTATGTTACATTAAATATTTAATATAATCGTATAGGATTAGGAAGAAATTATCCAAAGCAACTGCATATTATATTTTAGAAACTTCAAAATTAATAAATTTTATAAGAGTTTCATTTTAATATATTAAGCATAGAAATGACAAGTTTATAATAATATAACATATACATTTTTCCCTTAAAAAAAGTTTATGTAAAAAATGTTAAAAAACAACTCATAAAAAAATGTTTAATTTCAACAAAATTATTTTACAAATAATTTTAGTATCTCATAGAGTGTTAATAATTTTTTTATATATATTTTCAAATATATTTACAACAAAAGTTAATAGTGTAAACATGACTTAAAACACACCTAAATTAAACATATTTTGTTGCAATAAAACTAAAATTATTTGTAAATATTCTAATAGACTAAAAATTATGATTTTTTTTTATATAAATTAAAAACTAAAATTTGAAATTTTATAAGTATTAAAAACTTATTCATATCCTTATTTAAGTTTTAAAAATTTGATATTTAACAAGAAATGTATTGAAAATTGATGAATTGGGTGAATTGGGTGAATTGATTAGGCACCAAAAGTTGGTAGTTGCACCAGATCCCTCTCACAGTGACTACAAATTTCTTCTAATTCTTCTTTTAATAGCCAATAGCTCACTCTTTTCACCTACCCCATCCCCCATACCCATTCTCTTATATTTTCCATTTCCTTCATTCCCATCAAACCCGTTTTTGAAAACCATGGATTTTTTGCAGACCCCTGAAAATCAGATACTTGTGGGTGTGGTCGTCGCTGTTGTAGCCATTGGGGTTGGTGCTGTCTATCTCTTTTCTTCTAAGAAGTCCAAAGGTTTCATTTTTTTCACCTTCATCTTTTTCCCATTTCAATTTCTTTGCTTCTGCTTTTATTTATTCATATGGGGCAATTGACTTTTAATTTTTATAGGGATTTAGACTTTTGGGTCTATTTTGTCTTTGTTATACAATTGAAAAAAAGACCCAACATTGTCTTGTTGATTTTTATGAAAATCAGATGTAAAAGATGTGTTTTTTTAATTTATTTTTCCTAAGATGTTTTGATTCTCAGTATTGTTCATAAAGCTAGTTGTTATCCAGTTTTATTGTTAATGGTTATTGCATGTTTTTATAGTCAGCATAGTATTGCTGATGTTATGAAGAACAGTCCTTCCTTATAGATGCTGTATGGAGAATGCTTGTTGTGTTTACATAGTACTTGAATTTTATTTTTAATTGAATGGCTAAATATGTGAACTCCTGAGGTTGAATTTCTGTTTATGCACTTGGTTAGTGCATGCTTTTATACTCTTTGTTCAGTTGGCTTTTGTATTTCTGATTAATTAGTAGCTCATCCAAATGATTTTATTAGACATTTGGACTAATAGATATTGGCTCTAGTCACTACTTTTGATTTTGTTTTTTCTCTACTTTGCGTGTTTTATGTCATAAGTATGCTTGACGATGACCCTTTGGTTTTTATTATTTTATTATTGGATTTCGATGTTTTTCCTCACTTGAAATTCTTGGATATTAACATTTTGGAACCAGTTTGAAAATTTTCAGTTTCTTTCTTGTTACTAGAAAACCTCGCACTGCTTGTTGGTTTTGGTTTATTCAATATACTGATTTATCTTGATTCTCTATTTTTGTTTAGAAAATAGTTTTATATTGGTCAGGTTTCATGGTTTCTGAGAGTCTTAGGGGTATATTAGCAGATCTACGTGGCAAGGAGTGCACCAATTTTTTTTAAAAATGGCTGAATAAGTTATGCGTTATAGAGTAGAGTTGACAATGGTATTTTGAGGCTTATTTATGTGGTACTTCCATTGTAATACTAAAAACAAATCTTTTACCATCATTTCCTCTGCACAAGCCACAAGGTGCATCGGTTCTTGACAATGAATGTTTTCACTAATGGAACCTTATTTTCACAAGTGAAAGCAAAAGGCCTTAACTAAATATTTGATAATGAAACTAAAGTGAAGCCTGAGATAATGTAAAGTGAAACTCATCGCACTCAAACTTTGGTGATTGTATGTCTTGTACTTATTTTGTCGAATTTGATTGTTTTTGTATTTAGTTTAAGCATTCACTCACATCATCCATGTGCTTATAGCTTGCTTGCACCCAGAGGAGTTCAAGGAGTTCAAACTTGTCAAGCGAGCACAGCTAAGCCATAATGTTGCAAAGTTCACTTTTGCACTCCCAACACCTACTTCTGTTTTGGGTCTTCCAATTGGACAACACATAAGTTGCAGGTTCTGTTGCCTGATCCTGTTTCTTGTGTCTATTTTTCATGTCAACGTAATTATTTCAGCACATACTTCTGTTTCATTTAGCAGCTGCTCGTCATATTCTCTTATTTTTGGCTGAGAATTTCTATTGCAAATGTTGATTTATAGTAGTAAGTTAGTGGGAGTTATTCTTTCGCTAAATTCTTTACCAATGTTTTCGTTTCGTATTATGAACAAGCTACTTTTCAAACAGGGGTAAGGATGGTCAAGGTGATGAGGTTATCAAACCATATACTCCTACAACTTTGGATTCTGATGTTGGACACTTTGAACTAGTTATCAAGGTGCATACTGAAATGATTAGTTTTATATTCTAATTCTGTTTGTCGAACTTATATGCATTTATTATTCGTCGTATTGTCACTTAACTATCTGGTTCTCTTTAAAAATGTCTTTGTTAGATGTACCCACAAGGAAGGATGTCACACCATTTCCGTGAGATGCGTGTTGGTGACTTTCTTGCTGTGAAAGGACCAAAGGTAAAATTATTATTTTTCTTTCTTCGATCTAGGAATTAACTGTTTTTATACCAAATGAAAGACTTGTTATTTGGATAGTTGGTATTTAAGAAATAGTTGCTTTCAGGGACGTTTCAAGTACCAAACGGGTGAGGTTAGAGCATTTGGGATGCTTGCTGGAGGATCTGGAATCACTCCAATGTTCCAAGTATGTTATTTAAGACATTGCTGTTCTTTTGTTCATCACTAAGAAGGAAATTCTTTCTCTTAGTTCTAAATGTTGTTAATTTATTTGCTTATTGTCAATCAAGGTTGCTAGAGCTGTATTAGAAAATCCAAATGACAAAACCAAGGTGCATCTTATCTATGCCAATGTTACATCTGAGGACATTCTGTTGAAGGTAATAATATCCTTTATCCTTTCACTTAACATATGATATTCTTTGCTTAAGAATTTCAGTACTTGATCCTTCATTCAGGTGGATCCAATGCTTAGTGCCAGCTATAAGTTCTAAGATATTGTACACCACTGTTTAAAGAAAATATTGCATTACTGCCCTCAAATTGATAGCAGATGTTGAAATTTAATCTTCAAATTTTGAAAAATGTTTCCTAGTAGAGGCAATATATACTATCCTCATCTTTATTGTATTTGTTATACTTATTACTTCCTGTAAAAAAATCATATTTGTTATCATTAGTTTGTTTCATTATGTAATGCTCACAACTCTCACTGACCAATGCCTAATGGATTTTTACTTATATGCATGTGCAGGAAGAACTTGATGGTCTTGCTACTAACTATCCTGAACAATTCAAAATATACTATGTGTTAAATCAGGTTAGTTGCTATGGCATGTAGAAATATTATTTTATCTCATCTTTATTATTTGCTGCTTTAGGTTTGTTTGTTGAGTCGCCATATACAAATTTTTTCTTGATATCATCAAATAACAAAGTTTCAACCAACCTTGATTAGAGAATTCTAGCTACAAGTGAATTTTTTTTCCATTAATTATTGTAGAAATTTATGATTATTAACAAGGACAAAACTCCATTGAACTGCTGAATGCATCACTGTTTGTTTTTTGATAGTGAATAAGATTACAAGTTCATGGTACCTTATTTTTCAAAGGCTTTTACAATGAATAAGATTGCAATAAAGTTAGGTCTTTGATATTGTATTACAGCTTGTCCGATGCATCTAATTATATCAAGCTATATGCATTCCAAACTGAACACTTTTTTCCATGATTATTATGCTTTCTGGAGGCATCTCACCTCTTAGGTTACTTAGTGTCGATGCCTATAGATTATCTTGTAATATCTTTATGACATATTGTTAACTAATTGAGTTATTAGGTTACTTAGTGTTTCTTGATTTTGTTATTAGTCTTAGGCCCTGTTTGGACTGATTTATTTGAGTTTATTTATTGGCTTAAACACTTGCGAGACCGTTTGGAAGAGTTTATGAAAACAACTTATAATATGCCTATAAGCTATTTTCAACTTATTTTTCGTAAGCCCTTCATGATAGACGTTTAATTAAGTTGTTTATCAAAACTTATTGTTAATGTTAGAGCTTGTAACTAGTTATCATTAGTATAAAGTGGAGTTTGTTAATCGATTTTGTTATGTAATCTGTTTAGCCTCCGGAAGAATGGAACGGTGGCGTTGGATTTGTATCAAAGGAAATGATTGAAACTCATTGCCCTCCTCCAGCACAAGATATTAAGGTAATTGTTTTTCATTATTTTCTGCTTATTGTAATGTAAAATGGAAGAAAACTGATTAGAGACATGTTGGTGAGGATTTTCAGATATTGAGATGTGGGCCACCACCAATGAACAAGGCAATGGCTGCTCACCTAGAAGCCCTTGGATATGCTCCTGAGATGCAGTTCCAGTTCTGATCCTCTTCATTTGGGCGCTTCAACATTGCATTTCACGGTCTTAGCTGTTTAAGAAACTGATAGCATTTTTGTTTTGGTCAAGAATCTTGGAAACGTTAGATCTACAACGCATTTATTAGTTTCACAACTTTGTTGAATTTTGAAGTCCGAAATAATTGCTTCTCATATGAAAATGAGATATTGGAATTGATACATTGACCATGTGCTAGAAAAGCACATAATACTATGAATTTAAACTATCTATGCATCGCCCTGGGAATGCCTCACAATCAATAAAAGCATTTTTTAAACAATTAAGAACTGTTGCACATTGCTACATTTATACTTAACGTATTCTTCAAAGTTTATTTCAGAAATGTGTGAGAGTGAGAAAAGAAGGTCCTCGTTTAGTTGCTAAGCAAGTTGGACGTTAAGGGCCCATTTGATATAATGTATGATATACTGATATAGGCTAATATAATGTCATAAGAGTTAATAGGAAAAATTTAAATTATGAAAAGATTATCAAATTTAAATATACTAATAATTTTTTAAAATATTTTACACATCATCATATTGTTTAATAATTATGACAGTGGTTTTTGAATGTATGTGTAATATGTCTTCACTAATAATTACCGTAAAGAATGAAACAATAGTTATTTTTTGAAAAATATATGGTTGGTGACTGGTTAGAGGTTGGAAAAAAAAATGTACAATGCCCCCATTTTGGCATGTTCACTTCATTGATGGGTTAGCAGATTAGTTGGTTAACCCGTCAAAAATAATAAAGTTGTTTGAAAGTATTGATTATTAGATAAGTTGGTCCGCTAAAACATTTTTATTTTATTTTAAATTAATCCACTAAAATTAACGTAATGCAACCATTATCCCACAAAGTCACAAACAATACACTACATTCAGTCACAGTGAGAAAATATGCTTAATAATAACTAAAAGAAATAATTTTTTTGAATTGACATGAAAGGTCAATCCACCCATCTCATTACTACTTTTTTTAGTTGGTTAAGTGAGATAGATCAAACTTGATTGTGATAGAGTTCAAAATCTCAATTGGTTCATGATAATAAATTAGATGGTTGGCCTTACACACTCAACCCGTTTGTTTACTCTTATCAGTTATTAAAGAGAGTTTCTTCTCTCTATGCTATCAAAACTCCTAATTTGAGTATTTATGACATCTAAATTGATCAATTTAGATGTCAATTTTAGTTCAGATTATTCAACTGAAATGTTTTTTTAATTAAAATATATATTTAAATTGATTAATTTAAATATATTAAATACTAGAGGTAGGTAAGACTCGATCCGTTCTTTAAATCTGTGTTAATCTATAAGTAATAGATTGAGTATTATCTGACAAAAAAAAAAAAATGATAAAAAAAATGAGGGCAAAACATTGACAAAGTAGAAAAATGACTAAGTTTTAGTTGTCTGTCATATCATAAATTACTTTAAAGACAAATTATTATTTTATTTTATTATTGACTCACTTTTCTTAAAAAAATTAATAATTAAATCACTAATTTAGTAACTTAGGATTTGTAAAAATGGCAACAGTAATTAAGTTATTAGGAGTTATTTTATATTTAATTTAATTTTTTTTCTAAAAAACATTTAAGGATTATCGTTTGAGATCCCATTTATTGAATTTGATGTGATTAAGAGACTTATTAGATCTAAAAATTGATCCAATTAAATATTAAAACTTAAATTCATCTTTTGTAGACCCTTGTTAAATCCCAAAATTATTCGACCATATAAAAGGATAGACATAATATGATTGTGGGTCATAATATTATTTAAGTGGGTTGGCACACTTGTCCACCATAGTACGAGGACAGAAACATATATATATATATATATATATATATATATATATATATATATATATATATATATATATATATATATATATATATAGCAAAGTAATTAATAGAAGCAAAGTCTATTAATATTATCTTTTAATTCTACATTGTACATATCCAAAGTCTATTCAATGTCTAGAAAGAATTCTGAAGATAAAAAAAATGTAGAATTAAAATTGAAATTCCAAATTGATGACGAAACCAACATGCTTGATTTTTTTATTTACTGGACTGCAAGAGGAAATGAATTTTCTATGGTTACTTTACTGACTACACATTTGCGCAGACAATGATGTAGTCGTTCGATCATACATCTCAAATGGATTTTAATTTTTATATTTTTTTTTTAAATAAAAATTGAAATTTATAGAGTTCGATCTCAATAGGGCGATTAAACAGTGTGTGACTGGAGAGCATTCAGTCCCAAAAAGACATTGTAACTTGGTGCAGCGTGCCTTCCCCGGATAGTCTTCTCCTCACATAGGACGGACGAAATCTTAGCACATAATTCCACACGTTCAAAATAACTCGGCCTAATCGAGTCAAAAATTAAAATAAAAAAAATATCAAATTTAATTATAATTTTGATCTTAATTTTAATAATTTATAATTTTTTTTATTTTTAAAAATTAACAATTTTAATTTATTTTTAAAAACTTTTAACTATAAAAATAATTATTTAATATATTTTAAATGATATAATATATAATTTTATAATATAAAAAAATTAATTATATTAATTATTTATATGTTATTAATTTAATTTAAAAAAAAACTGAAATAAAAAAATTAAATTTTTAAAGAGTTTAATTATAGTTACATGAATTTAATCATTCTATTTATCATATCTTTTACTATTTAAAATATATTGATAAAAATAGAAAAATAAAATTACAATTAAATCAAATAATTATTCTTTATAGAAATTTCACCTTTAGATTCTTAGAAAAAATAATATCAATTTAGTTAAGTGTAACTAAATTAATAAATACTAATATTATTATAGTATACGTCATATCAAATCAGAATCTTTTAATTATATGCCGTAATTATGTGAGTTTATAATATCTTGTAAGAAAAATGATAATGATGATATTGAAGAAATGGGTCGCACATAGAGAGTTGTAAAGCATGAGATTATAGAACGCTTCCACAGTTAGACCCTATTCTCACGCTTCTTTCTTCTTCCTTTCCAATTCCCATCCCACAACACTGTCACACACACAAACACACACACCATTAACAAAGAAAATACTCCATACACAATCCAATAAGCCGCTAATAAGTTACACCGTCGTTTCATTTCTTCATGCATCCTTTTTGTTTTTCAATTATTTTTCTCTAATTTATTAATATCCACCATAGTACGAGGACAGAAACATATATATATATATATATATATGTTTGATATAGCAAAGTAATTAATAGAAGCAAGTGATTGTGATATCACATATAAACATATCTGATCGGTGGGATGCAATTACTGCAATGGCAGAGAGAAATGCTTCTGCCATCAAAGTTGTTTCAAGAAAATCCTTATGTTTCTTCTTCTCAACAACAACGTTATTATTCATCATGTCGTGGCTCTTCGTTCTCCGTTCCACTCGCTCCGATTCCACACCCGACACCTTTTCACAGATTCTCTCCACCTTCGACGATTCATATTCCCAATCAAAAAATTCAGAATCCTCCTTCAACAACAGAGCAATCCTTGTAAACACCAACAACATAAAATCCTCCTTCAACAACCAAACACAAACACAAACACCTGATAACATTGTAAAATGCGTCACTGACACCACCACCTCACGTGACAACAACAACAACAATAACGTTGTTTTGAAGATTTTCATGTATGATTTACCCTCCGAGTTTCATTTCGGATTATTAGATTGGAAAGGCAATGATAACGGAAAACAGGTTTGGCCTGATATGAAAACAAAGATACCACATTACCCTGGTGGATTGAATCTACAGCATAGTATTGAATATTGGCTTACATTAGATATTCTAGCTTCAACACTACCAGAACTTTACCCCAACAATGGTAGAACAGTAACCAGAGTTAAAAACTCAAGCGAAGCTGATGTTATATTTGTTCCATTTTTCTCATCTTTGAGTTATAACAGACACTCCAGAACAGGTCCACATGAAAAGAGGAGTAAAAACAAGGTGTTACAAGAGAAGCTGGTCAGGTATTTGATGAATCAAAAGGAATGGAAAAGGTCAGGTGGTAGGGATCATTTGATAATGGCTCATCATCCTAATAGTATGTTGGATGCTAGAATGAAATTGTCTCCTGCAACTTTTATATTGTCTGATTTTGGGAGGTATCCTCCTAATATAGCTAATGTTGACAAAGATGTCATTGCACCTTATAAGCATGTTATTGCTTCTTATGTTGATGATCAATCTACCTTTGATACCAGAAAAACTTTGCTTTACTTTCAAGGAGCTATTTACAGAAAAGATGTATGTTTCTCTTTCTGTTTTTATTTATATGTTTCTTTTCTTGTTTCTTTAGATTTTAAGTCTTATATTTTTCAATGAAATTCTTATGTTAGATGACACTAAGCTCTTGTAACATTAATACTTATCACATGAGTGTTTATGTAATTCTGTAACAAGCTGTTTTCATAATCTATTTTGGAGACCTTATAGAAATAAGTAGAAAATAACTTTTTACTATGCTATAAGTTGTTTCAATTAGCTCTCCAAAATTGTCACACATATATTTATCTCATTAGATAAACTCAAATAAGTCAATTCAAATAAATCCGTAAGCTCAATTGGAATTAGCTTGTAACTTGCATCTCCATTGAATTGAAATGCAAAAACTAATTTCATCCTATATGAAATACAGTTATTGCAACAAGATTAGTTTAATATTTCTTTTTCCATAAGCACTTGTGGAGAACTTTATCCAAGGGTATGTTTGGATTAATGATATAGGGTGGAATAAAGTGGAACGGAATGAAATAGGTAAGTTAGATTTAAAAAATGGATGTTATCTTTTTCCATTCATTTTCACTTCATTCTACTTTCTAGTGTGAATCCAAGCATACCCTAAGTGTCTGTCAGTTGCTCCCTCAAGGTTATACAAGGCAGTAATAGTTTGAGATTTATAAAGGAAGTCACTGATCTCGTGGTCTTTCTAACTTGTTTGAATTTTGATTAGAATAAAAAGTGAGCTGGTGCAACCCTGCATCATAGTTGTCATGAATTCATGTACCAACATATTTTTGCTTAACCAAGTTTAATGCACCATAGTCATCGAATTTTATTTATGTGCATTTTGTATTGAAGCAACACTCATTACTAAGATCCACCACAGCCATAAGCTTTGTTAGGTAAAATGATGGTTTAATCATCTTAGTTGTATGATTGTGCACAACTATTTGATGTAGCAAGCACAACTAAGAGTTAATACTTGTGATGTTACTAACTTCACTAGAAAATGAAGTTTTTTGCCTTGCAACTTGATAAGAGGTTAAAATGCTATAAAGTTTTTACACCATGTATGAAAATTTTCAATGTAATTTATTTTTAGCTCAGAAAAAAAAAATAATAATAATTGTGCTCAACTTGAGTTTTTCTTATGCACAGGGAGGCCATGCTAGGCAAGAACTATTTTATCTTCTGAAAGATGAAAAAGATGTACACTTTTCATTTGGGAGTGTTCAAAAAGGCGGTATAAGAAAAGCAACAGATGGAATGCATTCTTCCAAATTTTGCCTCAACATAGCTGGCGACACGCCATCGTCGAACCGCTTGTTCGATGCCATAGCGAGTCACTGTGTTCCTGTAATAATCAGTGATCAAATTGAGCTTCCATATGAGGATGTACTTGACTACTCAGAGTTCTGTGTGTTTGTTAGGACAAGGGATGCTCTTAAAAAGAAGTTTCTGATAAACTTCATTAGGAGTATTGGGAAAGATGAGTGGACAAGAATGTGGAATAGATTGAAAGAGGTTGAAAATTTCTTTGAGTTTAAGTTCCCTTCTAAGGAAAATGATGCTGTTCAAATGATTTGGCAAGCTGTTTCACGTAAGGTTCCTTTCATCAAATTGAAAACAAACAGGTCTAGGAGATTTTTTAGGTCCCTTTATGGTAATAACAATAAAGATATGGGGAATAAATCAATACCTGCACCAGATGATTTTTAGTGATACGGTACATTAGGTGTTTTGTCTTTAGAAATGCAAGAAGGTTTTTATATATAATATAGTTGTGATTTTGATAGTGAAAGTGACCCTGTAACGTTCATACTTGAGGACTCATGATATATAGGAAAGAGAATTTTGGAAATATGATTCTACTATTGGTTGAAATTGGGGGTATAAGTATAATATACAATGAAAATTTATTTTGTTCTTTATTTGAACAAACATGTTAGTTGGATGGTCTATAGCAGTTGGACTATTCTTATCTTAAAATTTTTGTTGTTAATTTGAAGAAACTTTTTATGCTTCATTTTTTAGTTATATTTCCCTTAGGATTCTTGATGAGAAGTATGTAACACTGACACTGTCTATTGTAGTTATGTTTTTATGTGTATGTGTGTAGATAGATTTAATGTTTTATTATATTGAGAGTTTCCATGAAGATGTCTAGTCTCAGTTAACACTCAAAATGAGATATATATTCTACCTTCGAGCCTTCTGTAGCTGAAACCATTACCCACCATCATGCATTTCACTTTAGTTCATATTTGATTATCAGAAAGTCAATTTTTATACTGCTATAATTTGATTTTCAGAAACTCGATTGTTTTTTAAGAGAATAAACTCCTTGCATATCATTAGAAATAACATCAGCAATACATAGACAAATAACTTAATAGTATGAATGAGAAAGTAAAATGGTCCTACGGTCGTGAATAATGTTCCCAAACTCAGATATTTGTCTTTGGTTTAAGGATTTTGTCCACACTTCATTTTAATGTTAAAAAGAGTCCACGAGCTTCCCACTCTAAACATGCAAAAGTTAATCAAATTTTATGTACCTGCCTGAACTAAGTAACCATCACTGTCTCTAAAACAGAAGCCAATACCAGTTTTTCTATGTTGAGAAAATAAAGCATCCATGTTACATTTCATTCACCTACCAGAAACTCAATTTTTATATCACCATAATCTCTACCTAAATATCAAGCTTTGGTGTGTCATTTTCCGTTTAATTTTAACCTTCATTTAAATTAATTTATTTACAATTTTACCATTGTTTATTCATCAAATAACTAATATAAAAACTATATACTTATTTATATAAAAGGACACATAAGTGATATCTAATAGTAATAATAATAAAAATTGTCCATGAATAATAAGATATTGATTGTCCCACGTAGATAACTCGGTTAATGAGTTAAGAGACGTCAAATGAGTTGTAAGAAGGAAATTTCAAGTTTAAATTTAGAAAAAAACTAATCTAACTACTAATTTAATAACTCTTTCTTATATAAAAAAATCTTACCATATAACTTTAAGGACGTAGTTTAAAATCCCTCAAAACTCTTATAAAATATCATTAGTGTCATTTTATTAAATAATTAATACAAAGTGAAAAATGAAGGTATTTTGACCATAAAAGGAGGGTCTAAGAGAGAAAAACGGTGTTAAAAGCAATTATCTTAGCAATTAGCAAGTTTAAAAGGGGCCCAAATTCCTTACGTGAAATAAAATAAAATAAAATAAAATCAAATAGATAAGGGAAGAATATAAATTGTAAAACCCATGTTAAATCTCAGAACATTTAATAAGTCCCTCCCTCCAACAACGATAATGGAGCTATCATCTTCATGCTTATCAACTCCTACAACTCTTCCTCGTTCGCGTCCTTTCACTACTCAATTCCACCGTACCATTAAACCCTACCTCCGTTTCCGCCGAACCTTTGCCACCACCGCCACTCTATCCACTGCAGCTTCCACTCCCTCACTCTACTCTGCCACCAGGCAAGGACTTGACGCCGTTAACATTGCCGAAGATGTCACTCAGGTAACTAATCAATCACTTTCTAGTATCATTACCTTCATTTCGTTAATTTTGTAAATTCCTTATTTCTAATATGCTCACACTATTGTAATTGTTCGCCAATTTTAATTGCTTCATGTTTGTGCTACTTATCATGTAGTACATCTTTTGAAAAAAAATAAATTTGAATGGTTGTTACAAACTAATGCAGTTGATTGGTAATACACCTATGGTATATCTGAATAAAGTTACAGAAGGATGTGTAGCAACCGTTGCTGCAAAACTTGAGTCCATGGAGCCTTGCCGAAGTGTCAAGGACAGGTAATTTTCTTTTAAGCACTCCTTATAAGTGCTCTACAATTATCTATTTGAATAATTAGTTAGGTGAAAATAATGACACTATTAATGCTAATCAAAGATACTTGATTTTTAAAATCATGCTAAATAGGAATAATTCTTTTGGAAGAAGCAATTAAAAGGAACAAATTGAGTACGTTCATGAGAATGTATGTTGATAGGATACTTAATGTTGGGCCTTAGCCCAATAGATGGGTTGAATAGAGAGTAAGAATTGGGTCGTTATTTCTTGATTTTTTGGAAAATTCTGTTATAAGTAGGAGGGAAGGGAGGTTACGAAGGCATTTAGAAAGTTGTTATAAAATTAGTCTTGAGAAGAAATCATCTGGTTAGGAGCAGTTATGCTCTGAATTAGGAGTTCTTGAACTCTGGTTTGTCTTTTTCTTTACTGTTTCCACCACTGTAGAGCTCTGTGCTCAACCTTTTACAATCAATAATATGCATTTCGATTGCTTGAATTTACGGGTTCTATCATATGTGATGAATGTTTTAGTTATGTGAATCATTGGTACTATCGTATGTTAAATGATCAAGTATGACTCGTCTCTTAAGAAATTTCTCCACATTGCATTGTACTAATTTGTCAATTTAGTTTGCATTTTGAATGTTTGATTTAAGTGAAGGCTGTTATTATTCTGGCTGAAGCATTGCACTTTGCAATATGCTTTTT
This sequence comes from Cicer pinnatifidum, assembly GCA_037974775.1. Lineage (NCBI taxonomy): Eukaryota > Viridiplantae > Streptophyta > Magnoliopsida > Fabales > Fabaceae > Cicer > Cicer pinnatifidum. The sequence continues at coordinate 51,140,025 of JBBPBR010000006.1, forward strand.
GAATTTGACCCTCACGCTAGAGATGCATCACATGCTAACATATATTATTGTTCAAAATGTCAGAATTGGCTATAGCATGTTATCTGATGCCGAAGAGAATGGAGCGATTTCTCCTGGGAAGGTATGCTGTGAAGATTTTTGGGGTGTCTAAAAATTTCTAGTATATATGATTTAATCATTTGTTCAACTCTGTGGTTTAGAATCTTGGATTTTCGTTAATTTCCTGATTTTGTATGTGTAGACTGTTTTAGTTGAACCAACAACTGGAAATACAGGACTTGGCCTTGCGTTTGTTGCAGCAACTAAGGGGTATAGATTGATAGTCACTATGCCTGCTTCTGTTAATATTGAGAGAAGAATCCTTTTACGCGCATTTGGTGCAGAGGTTGTTTTGACTAATGCAGAGAAGGGGCTGAAAGGGGCTGTTGACAAAGCTGAAGAAATTGTCTACGCCACACCCAATGCTTACATGTTCGGACAGTTTGATAACAGGAATAATACAAAGGTTAAGTCTTAATCCATCTCATATGAGACCTTCACCTTTTTAATCACTGTGGTTTGAATATTATGGTGTGAGTGTGAAGATAGAAGTTACAAAATAAATTAAGCACATGTTATTGAGATTTATATGCACAAATTACAGATCCACTTCGAAACTACAGGGCCAGAGATATGGGAGGATACCATGGGTAATGTTGATGCATTGGTTGCTGCTATTGGAACTGGCGGCACTGTTACAGGCACCGGACGTTATCTGAAAATGATGAACAAAAAAATAAAGGTTTGATAATTCCCTTGAATTGCATTTTGTTATTTCAAATTGAATGAGATACTTATTGGTCTTTGGCACTGAGTTTCACTATATTAGGTAGTGAATTCAAATTTCATAACCTGCACACTAGAGTGATGATATATTTCTCATATTTATGGTAGTGAATTCAAATTTCATAACCTTCTGTGTTGGGACCCTGGGGTGGGAGCGAGAGGAAAGAAGAAAATGGATCCAAATAGAAAGCATAGACTATTAGTATGGCTAATGGTTCGTCTAGCATACATTCGATTAAACCATAAATTGACTATCATTTTCTAGTAAGACGTGAATTGTGTGACATACCTGAATTTAGTGGACATCTCATGCACAACTATTGCTGTATGCTTCTACATTTAAAGTGCAAGTGAGGCTTATCTGTTCCACTGTTGTTTACCTAGAATTAAATTGTGCTACATATTGTTTAATTAGGTGGTTGGGGTGGAACCTGCAGACAGAAGTATAATCTCAGGAGACAATCCAGGTATGAATCTCTTATGAAATTTATGAATGACGCTTTTTCTTTTTCTTGCTTTCACCTGCATGGCTGAAACAGATTTTCTTATCAGTTGTTAACTCTATTGGGGAGTTTGTTGCAGGTTTCATACCAAGCATTTTGGATGTCAAACTGCTTGATGAAGTCGTCAAGGTAAACGGAAAAATTTATCCCCCTTCTGTTATAAACTTATCATTTTATTTCTGGTCAGACAAATTTGTTTGGGCATATACTCGTTTGATTTTCTACTTGTTTGATTTTCATTTGTTTAAGTTATTTAGCTATTGCTCTGGGGGCGTTTTTACTTTCTGTGCAGTTAATGTTAAATTGCTATTATTGTCTTCATTGTTAATGTGTACGGATTATTTTGCAAAATAAATCATCTTGACACATGAAATTACAGGTTACCAATGTTGAAGCTATTGAAATGGCTAGGAGATTAGCACTAGAAGAAGGATTACTGGTTAGTTATAATTTAAATTGATTATATAATTTGTTCTGTGTTTCATATTTTAATTCCGATTATGGGCTAAGTTTTGCAAAATCTTGGCACTGTAAACTTATTTGATTTGCATATAAACTGATGTAGGTCGTGTGCATTTAGTTTTATTTGGTATATATTGTACATTCAAAATTCAATTTAGTTATTGGTTTGACCTTCTTCATCTTTAGTTTTGTATTTTCTGGGCACTGAAATGTCAACCTAAGCTACAAAGTGACTTGGTTTTTATTTTTAGAATAGGTTATATAATGTTTTTTCAAATTTCTGTTTAGGTTGGGATTTCATCTGGAGCTGCAGCAGCTGCTGCCATAACTTTAGCAAGACGACCCGAAAACTCTGGAAAACTTATAGCGGTTAGTTAATTTCTTAAAATAGTTTGCCTTTCTCTTATGTTGTTTTCGATGGTTGTCACCTGTGCAATTTATGTGCCTGTAATAGACAGGTTACTTTTAACGAATATATTGATGGAATAAAATGAAGTTCTCTGAATTTTTCTAGTAACAAACAGGAGTTGTGCATAGATATATCTATATATATATATATATATTCCTCATGTACTTTTAGTGCTTGTATTTAGTTTAACTTGAGTGGTAGAATGTTGAAGTACTCAATAGTTCTTTTTGCTCTCAAATCATCATCTTGGTAATCTTATCTTCTTGGTATCTTGGTAAGATCATTATGGCTTCTTGCAATATGAATCTCTTATGAGCAATATATCAATAGAGTCACGATGCTGCTATTTTATGTTGTTAATAAAAAAACAAGGATAAAGGGTCACTGGCTGAAGCAAGTTAAATATGTTTTGGTTTTAAATGAAGAGTTTATGTGCTTCCCTTCACAGAAGTGGCAAATGATGGCAAGGTAAAAAGAGTGACAAATAAGGTCTTAGGCAAACTTGACAGTGATGTTGCCTCAGAATTAGCTAATAGCTAGGGTGGAAATTTGGAGCAGAAGTGTGTACATAATGCATGCATTTAGATGTTTTATTTTCCTACATTACATGATAAATTGTTCTCACTTCTCATTTCATAATGTTGACTCTTCCTTCCCCTCTTATTTTGCATATTTGAAGGTTATTTTTCCTAGTTCTGGTGAGAGGTATGTTTCCACTGCCCTCTTCAATTCTATCTATGAAGAGGTTCAGAGAATGTAACAGTTAGATTTTCCCTTAATAATGTGGACAAATGCCATTTGGAAATTGGATCAGAGCTGCTCTGATGGCACCATTCAAGAATGAAACTGCCTTATGATTTGTATAGGTATCGTCACACAGTATGTGTCAAGATTAAAATCAGATGTAAATGCTGTAAAGTTTTTCATCATTTGAAGTTTTGCATTAGATGCATCCATTTGGATAAGGAAACGGTTCTTGAAGTTGAGTTCACATTGGATACAGAAGGGGACTGACATGATGTACAATGTCTTTGTTTTGGTGCTGGTAATCTAGCGTGGCCTTGCATCCTATAATTTTTTTCATTATTCTTAAATTTCCTTCTTCTTCCTCAGTCATCCATGATGAAAAGTACTCCAATGTTTTACAGGTTTTTTTGACATTTTTTATATTTGTTATATATCCCAAAAATGTACCATATGTGATACAACAAATATTGACTGATGAATGAAGATAGTATGATTGATGACTTGACGGTGGTATTATTGGTGTGTAGAACCATTATTTGTTCAGCAGAATTAGTGCCGGCATACGCATTAAATACCACATTTGATAAGATTACAGAAGTATTTTAAAGCCTGTACGGAGGAAACTAATGGATGTTAAAAAAAATTCGTTGTTTTGAGTGATTTAATGTCGTAAATTTTAATTGAAGATATTAAAGAAAATTATTCTCCTCTCTAAAACCTAAAATTATACTATTATGCTATCTTAATGTGCGCCTGAAAAGTGGGTTTTCGCTGGTTTCTTGCAGTAGAATTACTGTCCATTCTGAAGTTATGCGACATAGCTTCTCATGGAGGAGTCTTGGGATGCTACTGTGGTTTCAAACAAAGTGTATGTTGGTTTTGTAATAAGATTGATAAAATTACGGTGAACTACCACAATTTTGTAAAAGCTATGAAGTTAGTTTTTTTAAAATTAACGGTAATTTGCCGTAATTCTTCACCCTAACTTTGGTTTGGATCTTCCAAAAAAAAAATCACGAAGTTTGTGATGTCTAAATGCATGCTTTCAAAATCAAGAGGTTTTTATTGTAGTATTGGGGAAAACAATATTCAAAAGTGTTACATTTGTTCCTATTATAATCTCCAAAACTCAAATAAAAAAGCCCGTTTAATTATAGTTGAGTTCCGCCCAACTTTATTTAAGCCTTTGATGTGGATGAAGTGTGCCTCATTCAATTGTGGGTAATTTTTTTCCCTACTATTCTATGTTATCAATAGCCTCCAAAAAATAATTGGCTAGTCAGTAAAGTATTGAGGGATGGAAGAAAAAACTCTCAAATAGTGGGGTAGTAATTAATTGGTTGCTTTTCTTTGTTTTCTTGTAATGTCCCAAGGCCACTCTAGTGCTTTATGTGTTTAATTTGGGATTCATTGCTTAAATTTTGGACTCTCTTTTGTATGATTTCTTGGGCCTATGGTTTTTCTTTCAGACTGTTCTTTAATGGAATTCCTTTGACAAAAAAAAAAAAAAAAAAACTCCATTAAGAGAGAAAAATTACCCCGATAGTGCAAGAAAAGTAATTTTTGTAGTGAAGAGCAAAAGTTTTATGATTACCCCGATTTTGGTACTGAGGATGCCTTGAATATGGATCTTGCATAATTAGATTTTTCAAAAGAAAGAGTTCCATGTAACGCTCTAACAAAACTTGATGTTGTTCTTCAGCTGAAACATACCTCCAGCCTATAATTAGGAGGTACTGAGTTCCACCGTAGGTGTTACCATTTGCTTGGTTACATTAAAATATCTTAGTCTCCCTTCAATGATATAAGTATAGAAATCCATGGTAAAGTTCATTTAAGATAGAGTCTTGAAGAAAATTAATTCACAGAGTGGAGGATATCTATCCAAAGTTGGTAGAGAAACGATTATCAAAATTGTCCTTCAATGCATTTCTACCTACATCTACACGAGTATTTTTCATATATCCTCATCCTTGGGGATGAGAATCAAAGGCTTGTTAATTCCTTTTGGTGAGATTTCGATGGTGAACTTCTTATTTTCGATGAAACCAAATAAATCTGTATTTCCACAAAAATCTTATCATGACTCATCCACAAATTATAGCCCAACACAATTTAATCAAGTAGAAGAATAATAGTACTAGTTTATTATATATAATTTAAATAAATAATTTATCATGCATGGATCATGGATGATTTAAGGTATGAAAATGGAGAGACCAAAGACGTACAAGCATTAAACTTTATTTCAATTGAGTGAATATTTAATTCGCAGCTGAATGTCTCTCCTATTTGAAGTGAAATATTCGTTTTGGCCACAATGCATGTATAGCAAAAGGTTAACACTAACAGAATCTGCCGAAAACTTACATTCTTGTCTTTTTAGGTTGGTTCCTCGGTATGACCCTTTTCATGATTTTAAGAATTTGTCACTCTTTTTCTGCCGTTACTATCCCATATGCTGAGCCTAATTTGAAGGCCAATTAAATGCTGTGGACTTGTAGTGATAATACCACTTCATTTTCCACATTATAGCATAGATGTTGATTTACAATAAAAAATTGGAAGAAAAAAAAAGGTATAGCGCTAATTGTTAATATTAGGAATAGGACAAAACTTAAATTGCATTGAAGGCAGTGGGATCACATAGTAATTGGGCAATAACAATGATTTAGTAGGTTGTCCCTTAAGTTTTTGCTCACCATTGGCTTAGATTCCTCTCTACTTGACTTGTTTGTATCTTAAATTTAATTTAACGATAGAGACTAAAATGATGTGATACAATTGCACCATAAATAATTGTCTCTTAAATAATAATAATAATAATAATAGAAGTTTTGATTTTAAGTCCGTGTGTATGACAAGATATTAATCGAGTGAAATTAGTGTTGTAATTCAATTATGAGTAGTTAGTCCCACATTGATCAGGAATGGACCCATAAACCTAATGCCTTAAAGTTTTGGGTTGAGATGTGGTGTCTAAATAAAATTTAGCGTTTTGAAAGATTAATTAGTCTCTAATATTTGATTAGGGATATAATAATTAAGAGTTCATAAAAGAAAAGATATTTCTTATAAAAACAAATTAATAACGATGGATTGAAAAATGTGACACACATCTTTAAACATGTGCCATATGGGGGGATGAAGCTTCACTGAGCATCTCGTGGTGGTCCCCAATGTGTGCATTTGTTCTATGTTTTGCACAAAAGGGAAGGCCTATTCATGAGGATCATATAGCAACTGGAGGTTCTTTTCTCACATGACAGCCATTCAATGTTAGGTGCCAATTTTAATATTAATGTCAATATGGCAAACCGAATTAATGGTGTTGAATTTTACACGATTAGTTTCCACCTCTCCATTATTATGATAAAGATTAAACATTGTATTTCAATTCAGTTTTCTTTACGATTTTTTGTTGTTGTTAAATGTGTGTAAACAAGTTTATACTTTGTAAAAAGTTTGGATTGAATTGTTATTGAAAGTATGTACAACAAAATTATTGTTATGAAAAGATTAGGTAAAGGAGATTTAATTGAGCTTAAATTATAGATTGTATTAAGATGAGCGGTGATATTATTGTATTTGGTAGATAAATGTTGACATCTATTTAACCATTGTCGGGGACTAGTGAACTCATGATAGAGGAAGGAAGGGTCAAGGGTAATTTAACACTAATGTTTAGCTAATTAAGTGCTTTAAGATATATAAAGCCTTACAAATTAAGAGCTTTGTCACATTTCAAATTATCGTACATGATCTCGAGAGTAAAATATTCAGTGCATTTGGGTAAACAATTTAAATACTTATTTATTTTTTGAAGAATTAAATTAATATTCAAATTGTGTAGTCATGACACTTAGAATGAAGGGAGAGTTTTATTTGTATGAATGATGTGTTTCGTTTCTTCCGTGGAACTGATTGAGATGAAACCTCCCTCGTAAGGTTGTAATACATGTCTGCCTATTGCATTAATGCCTCAAATAAATGAGTTTAATTGTTACGTATCGGGTATTATAAATTATTTTATACTAATATCACGTTTATTTATAAAATTTAATTTTAAAAATAATTATAATAAAAATTAAATATTTTTAATAATTTAATAATTATGATTGATTTATAATATAATTTTTTTTACTAAATATATATAATTTTTTTTGTGAAAGATTAATTAAATATTCAAATAAATACAATCCACAATTTTTCATTTTTTTTCACATTTAAATTCTTAACAAATGCATCGAAAGTACTTATTAGTATTTCTTAAAAAAAAAATATTTGAAAATGTACTTGTTACTTAGTATTCCTTAAAAAATAACATCTAACACATACTTGATAATATTCACTTACAAAACATACCACATAAATCAAATAATTTTAATTGATTTATTTTTAAAAATAATTTAAATAAATTTATTTTAATAATAATATATTACATGTTTGACACTGAATATACTAATTTGAAACAATATAAATACCGTTTTTATTTTTAAAATAATTAAATATAGAAACATAAAATTAAGATATTGAGGTAGATTATATCTCAGATCTTAATTATAAGTAACTTTTTTTAAAAAATAATATGTCTTAAAAGATAAATATTTTTTAAAATTATTATATATGTTTATTATTATTTTATATATATAAATATTATTTAATAATATTATTAATTTATCTTAGAAAATAAAAAATAAATTAAATAACATTTTAATAACCTTAATACATAAAATTGATATATTAAAATTTAATAGTTACATATTTTTTTAGTATATATGAAAAAGAAAATGAACATTTATAATTAAGGTTTACAAATAAATTGTGACATTATGTAGGATAGAAAGAGGCAGACCTGGAATTGCAGCTGTATTCTCGTATGACAGAGACCAACACTTGCCGTACGCCTACAGATATTCGGAATTCGGATGCATAGTTTTTTTTTTTTTTTTCCCTAATAAAATTTATGATGGTGATGGTCCCATTTAAGGTAACTTTTTTCTATAATTCACTAATTTATAAAATGATTTTTGTATCTCTTTAATGGCGATGTAGATGATCAAACTCACAATTTAATACATATCATACTATTGGATTAAACTATTGAAATTGTGAATGTTTAAATATTTTAATTTTATTATATTTATATATTTTATCATATTTATAAATATTTTTATTATTTTATGTTGTTAATTTGAGTGTTGAAAATTTATTTTTTTGTTGTACCAATCTTAAATTATATTACTATTGATTGTTCTAATTTCTATTAATTTAAATAAATAATTATCATTGATAATAAAACAAAAATAATATGCTCAAACCACATAACTTTTATTGTTCATAAAATAGACATCATTTTGTCAAAAAATATAAAAATAAATAAATTAAAC
>JBBPBR010000006.1:51155397-51171066 GCA_037974775.1 Cicer pinnatifidum
TTTTCTTAAATTGCTTTAAATGTTGCAACTAATCACTTAAAAGTTATGCAGAAATAGTAATTATAAAAAATTATTGGATTAAATATTTATATTTAGCATCTTAAATGCTATTTATACAAATTTTAATATTTTAAGAAATAAAATTTTATATTTCACTAAATCACATTTTATAATTAAAAAATGAACATGTCCCTTTTTTAGATTGGACCCTAGAAACTCCTATAAAAATAATTGAGTTTAACGAAGATGCATAAGCGTAAGTTGTAAACTTATTGTAAAAGATAACTACAAAAATACTCAATTTTGATTGGATGTCTAAACTACTTTATACTAGAAGTTCATTTTTCTCTTCCACAAAATAAATTAAGTCCTAAACTTTTATTTTGGTCCAAAATTTAAGTCCTTTAATTTACTGAACATAAAATTAAATTATAACATTATTTTCCAACAAAAATATGGTTTTTATTTTATTTCGTTTTTCCTTTCCTAGCTATACAAGCAGCAGAAAATAACATAAACATTGTTGCTAGCTTTTGGGGAATGTTTCGAGAATCTTGAAACAAAAATGAATAAGGATGTGTGGTTAGTTGTTTGTCATAATGCAGGGTAAATATATTATTTGTATTGTCAACGGGGTTGATCTAAAGTAATGTGCATACATGTGACCTAAAGTTTCAAAATAAATTAATAAATTATGTATGATAGGAGTCCTCGTATCTGTAAAAATCAGTAATCAAATGATTCAATTTTCTTCCAATAGTTTGCTTCATTATTTAATGAGTTCTTTTTCATCATTTGATATTATGCAGAGAGAAAGAGAAGGAGAGAGATAATAAAGAGTTTTTTTTTTATATAATCGTACCACTAATTTTAAAATGCAATATAAAGATGGGAGATAAAACAATTGATTTTTATTGGATAACATTAATTAGTTTATGGTAAGGGTCCATATTCTTAAAATCTTAAATAAAAAATAATGTAGCCAAATAAATAGTTTTGATTTTGGATAAAATTGTGTAATGAAAGACTACCTAATGTGATACGCATTTAAAAGCAGGTTTGAATGGCCTCTACCCTCTTGGAGAGATGAGTTTCTTGGTATGTCAATCATAATAAAAAACATGTACCCCACATAGAATTGACCTTGATGTAAAATATTGAATATCTATTACATAAACTTGTACGTAATCTTTCATTTTGTTTGCTCGCAAAAAAGTTTTGGTTTTTATACATTAAAATTCATTGACTTTAATTGTGCTAACACTATTTATAAACCCAGATTTCCTTCCAAAATAAATGTGGAAAAAAAAGTGAAACTGCTACCAACTCACACACATGTCAGTATTTTAAAAATAAAATAAAATTGTGTGCACGTTTTCAAAAAACAAATGACTGAAGTGTTACAAATAAATAAGCAATATAAAAACTTTTGCATGTTTGTTAGCAAATCGAAATACAAAAATCATGAGACATTTTATCTAAAAAAACTGTGCAAAATGATTTCTACTATATTTTACAGATAAAATTCACCTGCTAATAATGACAAGGAGTTAAATTTTTCCTAAATAATAAGGTCTTGAAGCTATTCAGCTGTAATCAGATTAATGGAACTCCAATATCAAATTGATTTTCAAACAAGATCTAAGACAACAACAAAAATTTATAAGAAATTTCTTTCTTGCTAAAAAGAAAAGAGTTAGTGGTCCAGGAAAAGTCCTTTGGTGGTTCCAAATCAAGAGTGCAATACAAAACAATGCATTCTATTCTAGGATTGGATTATGTAAATGTACTATCAATCAGCAGAGAACAATTTGCAGTCTTGATCAGTACTATGTAACATGAGAAACTGACACAACAATTAGTTCACCTGACAACTCCTGCAGTGCAGCATCATGTTTAACACATCAAAGTTCTCCAACCACGAGCAAAAGCATATAATAAAATATGTAATAAAGCTCTAACAAACGGTGGAAATGTACACATAAAGTGGCAGCAGAATAGGTACAAATTACAATATGATTATTACTATGCCAACTAATAGTAGTAACATTTTTTAATGCATTTGTTACAAACCAAGTGGCATCTCAACTCTTTTAAGTTACACATGACAATGTTTCTAAGACCCCATTTTTCCATTAAGTTTCAATCCTTACGGCAAATACATCATCTCCACCAAGTGCAGTAGGGTTACATGGCAGGTTGAACAGTTCAGTTCCAATGGATGAGAAACCAAAGACCAGTAAAATTTATCTCCTTAGAATTTTACTAGTCATCCAATGCAACGTTTCGCTGCCAAAAACATATGAACTAGGAATCAAATTTTGGCAGAAAAAGGGAATAACAACCAAAGTCTTTCTTCACTCAGGTCTAGATTGAATTAGCTTCTGACTTATGAAAGCCTCTCAATTAAAGTAAGTTTATGGTTCTTCATTTACTAAATGTCCTTATAAGTTTGTACACATTCATGGATAATTAAAACGAAAGAGGTTATGAAAATATTAAAATATAGAAGCTAAATCCCAACTTAAACAAGAAGCTTAGATTGAAACAATCATATGTATTGCCAAATTCTTGTAATACTTCTTTTTTCATTAGTGCTTCTTAAGAAGTTTAAACAAACCAGCTCTAGGTGTGGTTGGTATTACATTAATCACATAACACCGTTTGTTTTGTCATAAATCAATTCTTCAAAGAGTATAAAATACATAGTGTCGTTCAAACAATAACATCAAAATAGTAAACTTAAAAGAATAAAGCATTCCTCTTTGCTGATCTGAATTAGAGAATAACAATGCAGAGACGGGCACTTGTGAATGATTAGCACTGAAGCCTCACAATGTTAACCCTTGTCAGTTATGAGTAAAAGATGAAACATGATTTTTAATATGTAAAGAATCTGAAGTTAAGCAAGAATACTTCTAACATGATAACAAGATAAGAAACATGATTTTTCTCGCACTGCACAATCAAAGAAAGCGTGCAGCTTAATGCTAGTTTTGCATCTAAACTGAACAACGAGACAAATGACCAAAAAAGGGCACGCACTTTCAACATTACCAATCATCAAAACAATAACTGAAGATATAGAAGGAATGATGGTACTATTTTCAAAGAAAATTTGACAAACAGTAAGATATGATTCATACGCCAAAAGATATGATATAAATAGAGTCATGCTAGGCAACAAATAATTGACTTTTTAAACAAAATTGAGGAGTTACCATCAAACTCACAACTATTGCAGCTTTTCAATTTCTTCCGCTTGACGTTATGCTCATTCTCCCGTCCACTCACAGGCTCATGCTCCCGAAGAGGATGATAATTCATAGCTACTAACTCTTCCTTTGCCTTATCAAGCCTATGCTTTTCATCTCTCTGAGTACAATTTTGTATAAGTAACACTAACAACAACTACCCTTGGTCCTTCATAGATAACATGTTATAATGCAAACATCAACACTTACATGGGACTTCTCCAACCCCATAATCTGTTGCTTACAAAGCCTGAGTTCCATCTCAAGCGCACGGATCCGAGATTCAGCAGGCACAACACATTGTTCCACCATCTGTTTTTGCCTACCCCGAACAACCTCAGGTTGCCATACATTCAAAGCTACAGAGGCTTGTCTACAAAAACAAATCACAAAAACACTGTCAACAGAACAACACTAATGTTACCAATGTTAATAAATGCAATAGACCAATAACAATCACAAGAAGGAGCAAGTTATAGGTTCTAATACAGTGTATTTATACATACCAAAAACAACTAAACGAGATTAACCGGGCATTTAACGAGATAAGTATCAATAGTTTACGAATATCTCATTACCAAGGAAATGATAAACAAATCCACCCCATAAGTATGATAAAAAAGGAAAATTACAATGACCCTCATAATGTTTCTAGCATATGCATACATAGCAACAAAGAGGAAACATAAACATATCATTCAACATAAACTGATACAAAAGCAAATATTTGTGTGCATCAATGCAAAAAGATTAATGAATTAAGCAAAAAATTAGATGAAAAAAGTACCTGACCCTAAGCAAATGGGACAACTCAGTAGAAGTTTGAATGGCCTTGATTTTCTCTTGAGACACACGTGTTTGAATATCATGTAGCCTTCTAGAATGTTCAGCAATCTGGCTCTCTTTTCTCAGTACAACCCTCTTATGAGCAGCTATTTTCCTCTCCTTGTCTCTCTCAAACCTCAACACACAAAAAAAATAAAAATTGAACTTTTACATAGACCCAGATGAGAAAATCAAAGAATAAAGACAAGGGTCATGTTTGGAAGCTAGGAAAAGTGGAAAAACGATAAACCCAGAATTGCAAAATTACCTGAATTTATAAAGCGATTTTGAAGAAGAATAAGAAGAAGGAGAAGGAGAAGGAGAAAGAGGGAAGTCGGAGGAGAGAAGGTGGTTCCAAAGAGAGTGATCGGAGGAGAGGCGGTGAAGGAGGCGGCATGAGATGGAGATGCAGCAGAGGTCTTTGTAGCTCAAACCGCTTTTTCCGATTCCGATTTCGAGAATTCTACTCCACAGTTCGTTTGGAAGAGAAGACATTTTCGGAAATTCAACAAGGTTGCCGCTTTTCCTGTCAGAGTTTGGTCTTTCTACCACCACCGCCAAATAATCATTACGATTACTTTTAAAGTTTTCTATACTCCTCCATTTCCGTCCCAAATTAATTTCAATAAAAATAATTTTCTAAAAATTATATTATGATTTTTTATTTATATATTTTTTAATATATATTAAATGATTAAACCACTCAAATAATTAAAATTTATATATTTTTGGATTAACTATATATTAATAATACGTAAATACATTAACTCATCCACTATGTAATAAATTCAAACTCTTTTGATTCATCATTTTCCTTTGACATGTAAGAAAATGGATTGATGAATATTGATCTATTTAATTTAAACAGTGCAATCTCAAATTAATAGTTGCGAGGATTGACTACAACAGGAAATTGCATACTTTTTAACAGTGGTAAATCCAAATCTAGCCTTTGTCTCAGCAAATCACAATACTAGTAGCTTCTATTTCAGGCCTTTATGAATAAAAAAATAACTGTCTTTGAGAAATCATAAATGTTTACATTTTTCATTTACATAGTTTACTAAGCTATTTTTAACTTTTGTATAAAAATAAAGTTGTCTTTTTATTTTAAATTTTAATTAATCTTCTCTTTATTTTGTAACTTTCCTTTAACCTTCTATAACATTCAAGTTTTTGGTCTTGGGATTGAATTAGCTCAATCGATTTGAGATGGGGTTAAAAGAGTGAAGGAGTCAAATATTTGAGAGAAAGAAAGAAAGAAAAGGAAACATCCACGATCAGTGAACATTATGCAGAACTCAAAATGCCTTGTTCTCAATTTTATTCCTCAAATAAAATCCTAACAAACTAAGAAAGAAGATTCTCTCAATTAAACAAAGAGTGTTACAATTTTTGAGAAACCCTTGAGTTAAGTGTGTTTGTGACAAGCCATGTTCAAAGGAATAGGAGGATCAGAATATGAACCATCTACAATTTGGTCAAACACCCATTTATTACCAGCTTGGGTGTAATGAACACCATCCCAATTCACCCAAACAGATGGATCCTTGCATGCTTTTCCAATCAAAATCTCTTTTCCATGAATCTTAACCTTTGCTCCACATCCAATGTGTAGATTGTAATTGTACTTCCCACCATGTCCACAACAACCTCTCAAAGGTTCCTCAAAACCTGTTTTAATAATCAAGCAAAACACATTTTCATGAAACAAACAAGGCCAAAAAGTATAGGATTTAATATCAAAATATTGTTAGTATTATAAAATCAAAATTGTTCAACTTTAATCGCCATTCCTTTTTCATTAACACGCAATGATTAAGAAAAACTCAAGTACTACATTCGAAAGAGATAAAACTTGAAAAGCGTTTATAGAGATTAAGGAGTGATACCCTCACGTTACAAATCAATTTTGTAAGAATGAGTTAGACTTAATATGCTATCATAAGATCATAACTTATCCATTCGGGTCTCCTACCAAATCATCCATGCACCAAACCCAATATCTTACGAATCCATTTTATAAGAATGAGTTAGGCCATATATAAAAACCAAATGCAAATTTTCACAAATGAAACAACAAATGAGTAAAACTTAATAGGAGTAAAAATATATTTAATGATAAGATTTACCATGTTTGTTTGCTTGACTAATGAGAGAGTACTTGGCTGAGTAAACATCAACATAGGTTATGGCAGCCAAGGGAAGTTCTTTTCTGAGTTGAACGACAGCTGATTTCAATTCATGATTGAAGAACTGAGCCACTTCATTATAAGGAATTGCACATCCTGCTTTGTCAAAATCATCTGCTTTTACTTTGTGAAGATCTATTATGTATGGCAAACAACCAACAGGACCAGTATTGTGAACCCAAAATGATCTTCCTCCACGATCATATACATTCTAGTATATATCAATGCAAACATCAATTTACACAAACATGAATGTTATGTTATACATACATTATTTAGCTACTACTATAACTTCTTTATAGAAATTGCATAAAAAATTCAAATGGATGAATTATTACCTTGATTATGATCTTGAATTGAGCCAAAAGATCAGGAACATATGCTCTAACTTGATTTATGGACATGTTGTGGAAATAACCGGATGTCAAGTCATTCTGACCAATATCAAATGTGTATAATGCACGAGAAAAATCTTCTGCTTTTGGTAACAATGTTTTGAATATTTCACCTAAGAGGGGAAAAAAATGGATGACTTGGCTATGGTGAATGAATTGTTCACATCTTATTGAAAATTTGTCATATAAATTTAATTACAAACAAAAATTAGAGACGAAAAAAAGATATTTCTCTGATACATTTATCATTAAATTTAGTGATTGAATAAGAGATATTTCATATTTTATTGTCTTCACTAGTCCAACATACTTTAAAAAATAAGACTTACAACATGTTTGAATTAACGGTGAGTTTAACATAATTACATTGTGACACCGTGATTTTGTCTAAAATTACACTTTAAAACTTCAACAAATCATAAATAAATTCATCCTGATTCGAAACATATACTTATATAAACACTGCCATTACCTTTACTGCGAAAAATTTGGGTCCTGCGCTGAAAATCATTGAACTGAATGAATTGAACATCCAAAGAGAAAGGGCTGAAACCACCAGTCTGATGAAGGGTTGTATTCTGAGGTCTGATGGTGGAACCAGCAGTTGCAAAGTTGGCTCCATGGCTAAAATTTGATCCAACAGCATCAAGGTATGCATTCAAATATGGATGGCCCAACTTTTCAGCTTTTGATCCACAATTTGAAATTTTAATATTATTTTTTGGTAAACAAAAACTAGTCCAAATCAATAACTAACTTAAATAGTAGAAATTACATTACAAAATTTTCAACATTACCATATCTTTTATTAATTTATTTCAACATTACCATAGATACTGTCGGTGGATATTTAAAAAAGCTAAATGAAATCATGAGAAAATAAATCTATCTCATCTAAAAGAACATATGTATTTGGAGAATAAAACAAAATAAAGATGAATTTTGAGCTTCAAAAAAAAAAGTTATCTTATCCTATGTTTTACACACTAGTACATAGATTGACCTAAAGAAAAGTAAATAATGCATAATAATTGAGTGTGTAAAATAATAAATGAAAGTATATAAAAAGTACCAATGAAATCAATAATAAGACGGCCATCACAATAGCGACCAACAGGGTGATGGAAGAAGGATTCCCCAAAAGGAGGGCCAGGTTGTCCAAAGGCAGCAGAAAGACCTCCAGTGTCTGAATTTGAGTCACCAAAATTGAATATTGCTGAGAAATCACACTTCTTTGAACCATCATCTATTGCTACTACTGAATTTTTAATAATTGAACTCAAACCAACATAGAGTACCACTAGCCAAAGGGTACTCATATTCATGTAGTATTATTAATATTGTAGCAGCAGCAATTTAAGGGAAGAGAAAATTAAGATATGGACTGTAGAGTCACATGCTATATATAAGAGGAGTATATATTATATTTATAGAATATGATGTTATTGAACAGCCAAAAAGTGTGTGGACTATTAAAATCATATGCTTGGACTCTATCCAGTGGGAGGAAAACTGCATTGGATTGGGAGCCCTTAAAGGATTTTGTTTTTTCTCCTTTCAAAATTCAAAAAGATTATCTTTCCTCTAAAAATAAATAATTTGTTAATGGAGATCTATAGGCATTAAATTTCAGGTAAGTTGAATTCCTTTTAACTCAAATAAGGTCAAGTAAATAAAAAACAGTTAAATATGAATTTGTTTTCAAATCGATATGTGTATAAAGGTCATAAAGGAAAAAAAATTGTCAAAGATTAGTAAACTTGATAATTTGACAGTTAGGTTTTTTCTCCACATTTTTAGCACCACTAACCAAGACTCGTGCAACTAACATGAAAGCATTATATGAAGAAAAAAACATGCGCGGATGTTTCCACATGAATATAGGAAGGTTGAGCCGATGTATTCCCGTGGGAACAATCAAGCACTATTCGTGTAAATAGTAGAACAAAGCTATATTTTTGTAGGTCACGACTATGACCTTAAGACTAGAATTTGCCTATAAATATCAATATTTAATATTTGTAGATTTTTAAGATAAGACTCAATCAATAAAATAATTTTTTTACCCATTTTATCTCTTTATCATTTTATCTTAGAATCACAAGTGAAGATGGTGTGACATTTGAGTTTAACAAAAGTGAGAATAGTCATTTGTGAATGAGGCATGGTGAAAGAGAGACGTTGGACATTTTGAACAAAGGAGCACATGAATTAATTGAATACACACTACAATGATAGAGCTTTAGAGTTTGCATACATGAGACTGGATAGTTGATGATAACATAAAGGAAATGAGTATCACCCGTATCAACAAAATAATCTTTTTTTTATAAGCACAAAACATAACAATTTCACAATTAAGTGCATTTGACTTAAAACCCTAATGGAATGGAATGGGTGGTCTTTGGAAAAAATTATATTTGAAATTATTAGCATTGCCCTTATCAGTAAAATACAATTTATTCTTTTCGTGAACACAAAACATAAGAAATTTATAATTGTATTCCATTTGGAGCACTAATGGAATAAGTGGTTTTTTGAAAAGTTTTATGTTTATCATTTACTTTTTTGAAATAATATTTAGCACTTACTATTATATTGTTTTTGAATTTTTTATTTTAAAAAATTTAACAATGAGAATCATACACACAAAATACAGATACAGAAAAGAGATGTATTGTCTTCAAATTTGCACCTGAACACATTAAACATGTACACAACCTTTTATCATTAAGTTAAGATGCACTTACATGTTAGTACCTATTATAATAATGATGATATAAATGAAGAATAATATATATTCTCTCCAATTTCAAATATAAGAAAAATTGAGTCAATGTATTTGATGTAAATTTTAGACCAAATATATTTACTTTTATTAATTCAACTTTTTAATATATTCAATATTAGACTACCTCACTATGAATTCAAATAGTACGCCACATAAATTTACGACATCAAAATTGAAATTAAAACGTTGAAATTTATCTTACTTAGTCATGGGTTGTGCACAGTTTCTGTATAACTGCTCCACATTCAAATTTCAAAGTACAATCTGTTGGAAAATTAAATTAAATCAAGTACACACTAGAAGACTAGAGAAGCATTGCTAGTTCTCATTCTTCATTATTAAAGAAAATATATTATTGGACCAAATCAATTGAGTGAATCAAATATATCGAAAGATTGAAATTCTATTTCTCTGTTTCAGTGTGTGTTTCTACTTATTTTGTCCCACCGATATTATAATTCAATCCAATGGGAAGAGATTACCTCCAAAAGAAGCAGCTGGTCACTGCATCGGGACATTCCAGTAAATTAATTCAAGGTCAATATGCTTTAAAGACAGATGAAAATAAGACACCATACTGTCAAAAATTGCTCAATCAAACTGTTAATATGGTCGTTTTGTCCTATGTTCAGTACACAAGATGTCTAGACCAAGTTTATAATTGCTCCTATCCAACCCTAATGATGTAAATCAAGTTCTGTGTAATAAAATAGCTCACAGTATTACTATTACTATTGAATAAGAAAATAATTTTAAATATATTATTTATTAAACATTATTACTTGTGTATAGATTTACATGAATAGTTTAGAGTTAAATTTCCTTTTCCTTTTCCTTTTGGTTAATAATTTCCCAACTCTATAATATGTATCACAATGCACATCTGTTAAGCTGGAACCCAGTGGACCAGCACAATCCATTCAGTGTTGGCATGCAACAAATGCCATGTTGCTTCACTTGCTTGATGAAGAAGTCTACACAGGACCACGGAGATGCCAACTTTATTTTTTTTCTTTTCAATTAGTAGCAAAGAGTCCGTGTGAAGCTAGTACCTTAAAATGATTTACTGTTTCATAGCCAAAAAAATTCATAACGAGGGACCTTTCAAAAAAAATTACAACCACTAAGTGAAGGTCTTCCTCTTCCAATATTATTTGCTGGTCCCCATTTCTTCTAATAGTGATGACTTAATATTAATAAGTTGAAAATCTATAAAAATATTATTTAACAAAAATAAAAAAGAGGAAACTACCTAGAAAATCTGCACAATAAAAATCCTTCAGATTTTTGGAGCTGGGTGGTGGGGTTGCAACAATTTTTAATGGGAAAATCAGAATATAACAATGACTAGAAATCTGAAATTAAATCTCATAAGACAATAGAAATGCTTAAAAAAAACATAGAAATTTCAAGATTATGATTGGAGGAATCATGAGGTTCATAACCATAAAAACAGACCAAAACATGTGGAAAAATAAGTTTTACTAGGAACATTTTAAGAAGGGTGATTTTTGCACAATAGGTGCACATAACCAGAAGTATGAATAATCAGTGGAAGTCTATTCACAGTCCATGACATACCATATCATTGTGCTCAACGTAAGAATGATAGGGATAATCATATCGATTAGCTGATTGACAGTAAAGTTCATTTTGTTGATCCTCTCCTTGAAAGAAGAAAGAAAATAACTACAGAATATAAACAAGCAAACAGCAAAATTAAAACAGAAACGACACTTGAAATAGCAGAAATCCAAAGCAATCTGAAATCACAAACCACCTAAGCGCAGCCACTGATAAAAGTGATGAGAGGCCATGCTCAACAACCCACCAAAATCCAAAAGGGGCATTGTCTTGTATCCCATCTTTACTGAATTCATGGTTAATATATAATATCTTGGGAATTTCTATCATTTCAAATCTATACAGGCCATCATGGTAACGTGCTATGTACACTGGTAGCCTCAGAAGCCCTTATATCCAAAACTTGATCATCAGCTGATGGAAGATTATGTGGACGAAATCCTTGATTAAGGGCATTCAAAAGAGCAGCACTGGTACCAGAAACTTCAAATGCAGTAGCAATCTTTATATTCACCATTTTCTAATTTTATCACGCATCCAGCATTGCCAAAGTAAAACAGAGGTTTTAAAGAATCAAGAGTGTTCAGTATAATGGAGTAATGGACAGTTAAAATTTGTGGAACACCTAGGTTTATAACAAACATAATCAACGACAATAACGCATAGTTAACATGGCAACAAATACAACAAGAGACTAGATGACATGGCAAAGTTTATTATTTATATTCCATGACTTGTTATCTACACGGGAACTAGTTCGCTACATGAGAATTGCTTTCCTAGTTAAGTATAGAAAAATCAAAACAAAGGCAAAGAGATGATCTTTTACAGTAAAAACTTTTATACTCTGTTATATTTTTCTGATACATGAACATGTAAATGCATATAGACATTTATTCATGTGTATCCCAATCCCTTATGTGTATCACTGCATTTATACACTTAAATACAAAGAAATCCAAATCACAACAAATATAAACATTGTCACTCACCACTTGAATCATTCAACAGAATTACAGATATATAATTCAAACAAACAGCTGCAACAAGACATGACTTTGAAGATGTATGCAGTTGCAACAAATTTTTCCCTTTGAGGTTCTGACTTATAGTCACATTTATATTCACACATATAAAAACTACTACTTATATGAAGAAAAAAAAAACAAATAAACCACAAAATAAAGGGAATGAGACTATAACTTGTAAAAAAATTGTAAATGAGAAACAGTATCGACTCATCATATCATCATATCAGATCCAAATGCCTCAAATCCTAAATCTTTATCATATTTTATTTTATCCACCTTTTGATTTATAAAAATATATGAATTTCACATTTTACCAAAGGAGAACAAAGACAGAAAAAAGTGTTCCGGTTCCATTGGATTGGACAAAGATTTGCTCTAAACAACAAAATGTGAAGTGATATGTCAATGGTTATCTGATATAAAAGTGCAGTTTCTTTAAGATATACTTCGAGTTACAAACAATAGAAGACCATCCCATTACCTACTTCTAGGTGTTATCCAAAATCCCAGTGAGTTCAATAAGACTATAACCAATTCCCAACAAATCTGACCTAAATCACACCACCAGAAACTTAATCTACCTATTTTTTTTAGCAATAACGAAACCTAATGCTAGCATTTAACAAAAAAGAAAATTCTAAGAAACTTTCAAACCCAAGCAATACATATAGCTTTAGGACCTAAAAAGATGATTTAGTTCATATTACTAGACCGTCATTTCTTTCTGGTTCAATACTTAGGAGGAATAGATCCAAATATTAGACCCTCACCAAGGAAAAAAGTAGTAAACCATATATAGCACTTGGAATTCAACTAACCGATAAGGACAACCACTTTTCTTCAAAAGGGAAAAAATTATATTAAAAGATAAAGGAGGGAGTGTGAAATGGAATTAAAAATGTTATTCTCACCAAAGCAAACCATTCTGTACTAGAAAAGAGGCAACACAACAATTACAGTTATATCAATCATATCATTGTAAAATAAGTTTATGTTCATGACCAGCAAAGGACTAATAGATAGGAAATTATACATGCCTGCAACATTGCATACACTTCTGATGTGGTGTTCTATGCAGGAAAGTATAAGCATTAATATGCAGACCAATCTATTCATGCACATCCAAACGTACATATGATACATAAATCCACATCACCCAGCAGCACAACTTTCAGTTCAAATTACCAATTAACAATACAAAAAATACATTGTTTTCTGGTTTGGAGAGATGTGTTAATCTCAAAATTGGATAACGTCCATTATTATGTGCTATAACAGGGCATAATCCAATATTGTAAAACAAGAATGAGAGAAAGGTTGAATATTAGATTTATATGAGAAATCTGAAAATATACTTGGGTGGAAGTGATACGCTCAACAAATACTTAGCCACCACTAATTTTCTCCACACAACTCATGCTTGTCAAAAAGCCAAGGAAAACTTTTGGACAAATATAAATAGTAGTAATATTCAATTTAGCTTTTAAATTTACATGTTCTGCAGCAATGGGCATGGAAGAGATTACATTTCAAACTTGTATGATGACTGATGAGTGATTACCATCAGTTACGACACTATCAGCTCAAAAAATAAAATAAGATGATGTGAACAAGTATCGTTACTACAAAAGAGACATGACTCATGAAACACTATCTCTTCACTTCATGCACATATTCCTTGTCAACAAAAGCACTTGTACATACATATCTAAAACCTAGCCTCTAATCATAAAATTCATTGTCAATGCCAGTTTAAAAGAATCAAAACATCATCAAATTAGTGGCAGTGCCAACAATAAAAGGTTCCATTAACAATCTAGTCAGGAAATAGAAAAGCACACCCAACGCGATCGAAATCGGGAGAGCGGGCAGAGCATGACGGCATACCGACAACAAAATGAGAGTGCAACCAAGTCCAGATATAATTGCAAGGTAACAAGCATAGACAGTCATGAGATCATACATTGCAGCTCTACCAACAAGAACACTGTAGAAAACAAAGTCACCAAGTCCAAGCTTAATTCCCCTCTCAGAAATTTCCTCTATTTCCCTTCTCTCATTCCGATTCACCTCAACAAGTGGAGACATTTCCTCTTCACGGTTACCATTACCAACCAAAGGAGATCTTTCCTCTTCATCATTTAGAAAATCCTGAACCCTAACAACACCAACAGAATCGCCAGCACCATGAATGTTAGTATTAGTATTACCCTGATTCTCAGTGGGGACCACTTGAAGCTCAATTGACGACGGTCCCGATTCGGAAACGCCGGCGACTAAAAACCCTAACGTAGCAGCCCTGCCGGTTGGGGCAACAGTAGGTCGAGCTTCGTAAATTAGAGCAGGAAGCTCCTCGTTTCGGCTTGAAGCCAATTCGACGAGAAGCTTCAACGGACCGCCAGGGGCCAAAACGGCGACGAGATCGTAAAGAGCGAGAGCGATAAGTAAAGTCCACGTGGTCCATTCAGGAAGCTTAGTGAACCACGCGGCGACGATTATACCGAGACAAACCATGTAACACTGACGGAGAATAATCGGAATAGCGGAAGCGAAGACAGAGAGAACGCCGACAATTGTGAAATTGAAGAGGAGAATGAAACAAGTGATGGAATCTAAGGGGATAGAGAAACGCTGAATTAGGGAAAGGAAAATGGATCCGCCCATGGAAGCGAGTACGAAGAAAGCGGAGAAGCGAACGTAATTACGGAGGAAAGCGGTGCAGTTGTAATAGTATAGGAGGACGAGGAGGAAAGTGACGATGGCAATGAGGATAACGAAGACGACGGCGTTTAGAAGAGCGCCTTCGAGTTTCTGTGTTGCTGTGTCCGATGGATTCTCGTCGTAGACGAGATTTGCAGCGGTGCGGATAGTGGTGTCAGGTGATGATGAAGTTGAAACGGAGTAAACGAGGAGGACGACGAGGAACATGCAGATTGATACCGGTGACATTACTCCGATTATCTCTACGCCGATGCATTCCAAAATGCTCGATTCCATTTTTTTGTTTTTTTGTTCTGGTTTTTTTTTTTTTTTATTCAGCGCTTCAATCTCATTGTTGTTTCAATTTCTTTTTACGCTTTATTATTCGTCTTCTTCTACCTGAACATCTCTAGTGTTGTGTAGTAGGGGGAGAGGAATTTTATTTTTCTTCTCCGCTGAGCTTTCTACATTTTTATTTATTTACTTTTTTTGGAAATAGCGTTTGTGCGTGTTGTGTAATTATCCATTTGTGGCTCATGAAAACTACATTTAACATTCAATTTACTTTTTACATTTATTAATTTCATCTGTATTATTTAAATAAATCAAAAATGGAGGGTGGTTAGTAATCTTTCACGACTTTAATAATTCATATGAAATTTTGACTATTACTCTTTATTTTTTTAAATGTAGGTTTTTTGAAATGGTATTTTAATGACTTGTGATAAAAGTATTTATAATATTATTTTTAAAACTTATTTATTGATTCTCTTTTCTATGATCAATATAAACATGTTCAATTTACTCTTTGTTTATTATTATAATGAGATTACATTTATATTGCAATCAGACAGAGTGAACCTACTTATTTTTTCAAGAGAAACAAATAAACGGTTT
>JBBPBR010000006.1:51171500-51181654 GCA_037974775.1 Cicer pinnatifidum
TTGAAGATAATAATTCACTTTCGTTGCTTTTTTTTTAGTTGTATATATATATATCGTTATATGTATTGAAAAAAAATTTCAATTCAAGTGTTTTGAGAATAAACAAACAGTTCATTAATCACTAATTATGATTCTGATTATGTTGCTATTTAATTTGTATTTTGAGTGAATTATTCAAAAATAGGTGATTAGATATATTCATACAACAATCAACGATCTCACTATGAAATAAATAAAGAACGTTGTGTTTTACTTGAAATGAATATTGATTACAAAAATATTATAGTTTATAAAAGAACATTTTGGTTTGTTAATAAACATTATAGTTTTTATAAAAATATCATTTTGATTTTTTTTTTTAAGAACATAATTAAAATAGAACGTTATTCATAGTTAAAACCTCAAGTTAAATAATATCAAGAATACTCAAATCACTAATCAAACCCATATCCTACTAATCACTCATTGATCTCTAGATTGATGAACTTTGAGCAAGGACAATGGTACATTGTTGATGCACTTTTTTGTAGAATGTTCAGCATACTTCTAAGACAAATGATTGACACGTCACATCCATTCAATCACGCATTCACATTCTTCATACAACAGATAACCAATAAGATTTTGGTTTTGTAGAAGAACATTCTGGATCGAATAACACACATGCCTATTAAAGTTCAATATGGGCAAATGTTTTGCTCAAGTTAAGTAACAACTATATTGAGCCTTTATTCCCTTCTCTTCACTTATAAAAGGAACATCAAGGAAAAGTCAACCACGAGAGTTTTTAAAGGAATTATTCTAATACATAAACAACCATACTCGAGCAACAAAACTCTTCACTCAAACAAAACTCCAACTCTCTCTTATTATATTAAAGGATCTCTTTATTGAGTTATTGATTATAATCAATCTCAAACAAGTGTTTAGTAGATTTTGATCCTAAATCCTTTTATCATACACATTATTTGAAACTTAAGTCTTTCTCTTAAGATAGCTTGAATATGCTGTAAAAATATTTTTTTGACTGAAATATAACTGTAAAAATCCTTTCAAAGTTGAAAGATCAATTCTGAAATTGATCAAGAGTGATCAAGAAAAATAATGTGAAAGCAAAAATATTTTTGTGTCAAGCACATTAGTGGAAAAACTCATAGATTGTGAGGGTTGGACCTAGCTCACCTTGGGTGAATCATGATACATCATTGTATGGTATTCTTATCCTAATTTATTTATCACACACTAAACACATATCACCTATAAATAATCTATTGTATTCGTGTGTAACTCACTCATAATGTTATGGACTTTTTGTTTGAAACTAAGATTAATCTTGAGTTAATTTGAATTAGATTCAGTAATTGAGATTTTAAAAAGGGGTCACAATTCAAACTCCCTTCATTGTGATTGCTATTGCTACTTCAATCCATGTATTACTTACTCCCTCCGTCCCAAAATAATTGTAACATTTGCAAAAAATATTTATCATAAATTAATTGTCACTTTTAATTTTCAATGCAGCTTTATTTACTTTATTTCAATTATACCCTCAAGTTATTATTCTTCACTTTACATTTATGACAACGAAAATAAACCAATACTTGATAAATAATTTAGTAAAATCACGATTCTATTTCATTAATTTATCCTTTTTTTTAATATGTGTGAAATTGTCAACTGCAACGATTATTTTAAGATGGAGATAATAATTGTTTATTTATGGTTGATCGTCGACATTTTTTACGACCAATAAAATGATATTGAATAGAGTAAACTATGATCAGTGTGTCAAGTTTTAGAGTTGAGCTCTTTTGATTATATTATTTTTGAATGTTTTTTATTTGTGTTATTTCTATGCTTGAATATGCTTTAATTTAGACCAAATTTACATGTGTTTTTACTTAATTTATGTGTTGAATTTTTTTTGGAATAAAGGGTGTCATGTTTAGTGCTATCATAACAAGATTATTTTCGATCGTGTTAGAATCTTGCATGTATATTTAGACTTTTAGAGTTTTAATAAATTTTTGGATAGTATCTAATTATCCATTGATTTCTTAGAACGAAAATGGTTAGTACCATCAACATATAAGACAATGACATTGGCAACAACAGAAGCAACAACAAAGATTTGATCGCTTGGTAAAAATTTTGACAACAAGGTGTGCTAGCGATGTTAATTTATGGCCTATATCAACACCTCCAAATCTATCATCCGTTCACTCCTTTTAATTTTGCAAAAACTTGCACCCGAACAAAGAAAATTTTATCGATTAAAGTCGAAATGGATTTAAGTGGGTATTAATGGGTGTGAGTTAAGTTGTTATGTCTAGTCAATAGCCACAATCGGCTCACTTTGTTTTTGTTTAATTTAAGGAAACTTTCAATCTTGAAAAAGCTCTGCAGTGGATGAAAAGATCATCACAACCATGGATGTATAGAAATTTTAATTTGCTACCTTCAAATTAACCAGTGAAGTTGATGCTTAATGGGATAATATAAAAAAATGTAGTTGAACTAAGAACCGACTAAATTGTCGGTTCAGTTTGGACTAATTTTCTTAGTTCTTGTTCAATTTTTTTGGTTATCATCGCAATTTATTTGTAAATTAACTTTTAGTCTTAATTGGACTAGACATAAGTCTGATTCTCAGTTTAATTGTTTGAACTGATCGATCAGATCTAATTTTGATTATTGTGATACCAACAAAACATAGTCACGTAAGTGTTAAAAAAACAACAAGCTAAAATCCACTTTTAGTCATTTCAAGTTTAGTTTCTGCTTAAATCCTTAAGTTATTTCTTTTTTATTTTTTTTTTATTTTTTTATTTTTTTCTTTTAAGTGTTTTTAAGTTAGTATGTGTTTGCAATGTTAGCCTTTATGCTCTAGTTTATCTACACAAATACTTTTTTTAACCGTTCCATTAAAAAATACACATGTGGCGGTATTATGCTCACTCATATTGTCCACTTCAACTTCATTCTCTTCATTCTCTCATCATTCAAACCTAAACCCACAAAAATAAAAATAAAAAATTATGGAAAATTTCATAAAAGCCCGCATTCTAAATTGGTTAATGATAGTAACATATAACTTTGTCAATTAAAATAGTCGAGTTTTTTTTAAAGCGTAATGATTACATCTTCACAAATTTATGTCGATTTCACTAGTAAGCATTTTTGTTTCATTTAACTTTGTTTATTTGCCAATAAAAAAAAGGATTCAAACTAATTTTTTTTCTTCTTTGCCATTCATTTTAAAATTCATATCTAATATCTATCTTGCACTTATTCACCAAAACTCCTCCATTTTATTTTTCTCTCTCAAATTAATCTAAAAATTTGACATGTATGGATAAAGAATGTAATTAATCGGAGCAATCTATTTTGATTGTCTCATATCCGTTTGTTCTTTCTACAAGTCTTGTATTATCATTATTTTGAAATATGAAGATAAAAAAATGGCAAAAAAAAGAGAATAAGAAATAAGATGTGATAATAAACCCTAACAATTTAATTTGATAATTTTATTTTTGAGAAAATTAATTATTATTATTAAAAAAATAGTGTATTTTAAGGAATTAAATGGGAATTCAATTAAGTGTATTTTAGCAAAAAAAAAAAAGAAAAACAAAGAGTAATACATAGAGAAGCAAAATTCAATTAGAAATTGAAGATTGATTAGGGAAGTAACAATCCAAATTGATGTGATTTTAGACGGAAAATAAATCTAAACCAATAAAACTTGTAAGGATTAATTTAATCAATTTTATTTGTTTTATGTGTCTGGACTCGAACCAAACTAAATCAATAATATATGAGTTAGTTCGATTTGAGTGATTGAATTATAAACAAAATGTAAAATATTTAAATTGAAAAATCGACACTTAAATAAGTTCTTCGAAGATAATTTGAAATAAATTGAAATAAGTCAAAATAATTTGGAGTAGATTTGATTTGGTTGTTGGGTTCACTCTACTTATTATTATCGGATCTACTTGCGCCCTAGGAATGACTGCGATGCTGCCGGTTGTTCCAGATCTTTCTGAAGGGTTTGGTCGAAAATGAACTGCAAACAATCACAACCGTCGGATCAAACCACATTAAAAACCCATCAAACGGACTCTCCTTTCCCACCAATTTTTATTTCTATTCAACTCCCAACCATTCCGTATTCGACAATCGCCACCTGCCCCTTATCTTTCTCTCTCACTCCCCACTCTCTCTTGCGATGGCCACCGTCCTCAGAACTCCCACATTCCGACCACAACTCACCACTGCCACCTCATCCTCTTCCAATTACCATAAGACCTCGAGGGTTTCCGTCACGTCCTCCAGGAGGAAGCCGTCACCACTTAGCATCCTCCGGTTCCCTTCAATTCCCTCCCTGCGCTTCGTTAAGTTAGTACCCTTTGCTTTTGACGGAGACTCCGAGGCTCCTCAAGTTCAAGAACCACCAGAGGTTCAGGTTCTGGTAACTCCTCTCCTTCCCTTTTTTCTTCTTATTTTAAATAAATGTATTTTGTTCTATTAATTCTTTGCTACCAACTTCAAATTTATATTACAATTTGGTATTCAATTTTAATATTTTCCTTGTGCATACTCTGTTAATTAGAATGGTTGGATTCAATGTTTCTGTGATTGTCGACTATTAGGTTAAGCTTGGTTCTGTTTTTAGTAGTTTAGGATTTGTTTGGATTCGCAACATTTTCCGTTTGTTTTCAGTTTTAAATACAATTCACTCTGCATGCTTGTAGCCTAAATCATTAAGCAGAATTTGAATTCAAATTGTTTGATTTATATAACTGTTCCTAGTCTCCATTTATTGGGAAAAGGCTTTGATGGTTATTGTTTTCTTTGCTGTAATTGTTTTGTTGAAGTTCTCTCAGGAAGTTCCAAGTATGATTATTTCCTATGCAATAAGCTAATCCAAACTTCCAAAGATACATCCAGTCTCCTGGAAATTCCAAATAATAATTGTTAAACTACAATGCTTTTGGCACATCCTAAATGAAATCAAGTTACTTGGGAAAAGCTCCTGCATCCAAATCCTTAGCACTTGTTACCAACCTAAGTCTATTAGGAGTCCTTAGGCTTACACATGCCAGATAACTAGAACACTCAATTAACATGATACTGACCTAAAATGTTGCCCATAAACAGAAGCCACCCACATTAAATAAAATATTTTCAAAATATAAAGATGCCACCATTAGTTATTTTCATATTTACTGCTCCATGTCAGTTACTCTCCCTTCATAAGTTTAGTTGAACTCTCTATTTTGACAACCTTGAAGGAAAGTGTTATGATGTTTGTATTATTTTTTCTATATTTAATCGAAATCCATCTCTCACTATCTCTTTTTTATTTTTATTTTATTTTTAGTTTTATTTTTCATATTATATTATTGTATTCATGTATTATTTTCTTCTTTAGCATATGAACTATTACCATCATCATATGCGTTGTTCTTCCTAGTTCCTAATTTATAGACATTTTGAATTGCATAAAGCCTTAGTTAAAGCTTGTTTGTGACTATTAACATTTTATTACTCTTGATGGAGTTTCGATATGTCATTGAATGATTTTGGCCTTATTTTTCATCCATTGATTTTGGTTATCTTATCTTACTTTCCCAGTTTTCTGAGTATGATTTCCGTTTTCATCATGTATTTGGACATTTGAAATTTTGACTATATCTTTCAACATTTGGAATTTTGACTGACACTAATTAAAGAAATAGTGAGTTCAAGAACTTGAAGTATTATTATCAGTTCCTTGTTTGTGCTAATTTTCTGATGCTCCAATTTAACAGGACTCTTCAGAAGGCGCCATTGGTGTGGAGGATAGTGCAGGTGACGATGAGTTTAGCGACGCTGGTGAAATACCTTCTTCACCTTTGATAGTATTGCTGCAGTCTTACAAAGAAGCCTTAGCTAATAATGATGAAGTCAAAGTTGCTGAGTTGGAATCATCATTAAAATCCATCGATGATGAGATAGTAGGCCTTGAAGGTAAAATAGCTTCTTTATCTGAAGAATTATCAACCGAAAAAGATCGGAAACTAAGGATTGGTGCAGACTTTGACAATTATCGGAAGAGGACTGAGAGAGATCGCCTTTCACTGGTCACAAATGCTCAAGGGGAAGTTGTGGAGAGTTTGTTGCCTGTATTAGATAATTTTGAGAGAGCAAAAGCTCAGATTAAGGTGGAGACAGAGGGAGAGGAGAAAATAAACAACAGCTATCAGAGCATATATAAGCAGTTCATTGAAATTCTAAACTCACTTGGAGTTGAACCAGTGGAGACGGTTGGAAAACCCTTTGATCCAATGGTAAGTTGATCAGTAATTTCAATTTCTAGTTGAATTCAAATATGTCCCTCTTTCTAGATAGAAAATCTTATTATCATGCAAGTGATAATGATTTATCCACAAATGAAGCTGATAAATTTCTTTTTTTAAAGGCAGTAGTGCATCTAACAGTTAAGATTTACAACATCTTAGTATAATAAGTATGTTGCTTTGTTGTACAGCAGCCTGTATAATTTTCATTGTCGTTGGTGGACAAATTACAGTTACACTAGTATCTTCTTTGCCTTCTGCAATATAATTTATGTCATCTTTAAATTTTTGCAATATTGGTTCAAAGATTTTAAGTATCTTCCCTTTTCTCTGAAATTTTTTTAATATCTTGCCCCACCTCTTCCTTTGTATTTTTGGTGTAATGTTCTCATCTATGATTTATGCAGGGGCGCAAACCAGTTGGCTCGAAATTCAATCGCGTACTTGGTGAACTTTTTCAAACACTATATCAAGTTTCTTCAGGTTTCCTGAAGACCTGGATACACTTTTAACCCTAACCAATTCTTGATTGTTTCGAGCCAACTTGGTGAGTTTAAGAATGTGTCACAAAGTCAAGAAAAGTAGGCTTTGTAGCAAAATGTGTATAAGAATATCAACACATGTTCTTAGTTAAAGAGTTATTTTCAGTTGGATGCTTGTAAGATTGATTTGACTCAAACATTTTTGACTCAGCTACTGTCTCAAATGAAATACTTGATGCTTGGTCTTTTTTCATCAAAATTTAGGAAGTTTCTTAAGGTATTGGAGATTGACAATCTTGAGCATTTTTCTGATAAACTATGTTTTTACTTTACTTTATAAAAGCTACATGAAGCAATCATGCGCGAGGATTCTGCTGAATTCGAAGATGGCATCATAATTCAAGAATTCAGAAAGGGTTTTCAACTTGGTGACCGCCTCTTACGTCCATCCATGGTGAAGGTATCAGCTGGTCCAGGACCTGCAAAGCCGGAACAAGAAGTAACGCAGGAAGAACAAGTCACAAATGAAATTTCTCAGGACAGCAAAGAGAATGATGGCAGCACAGAAACAGAGTCTGTTTAAAAGGACAAAACTCTGCCTGGATTCAGTTTTGTACAAGTATATCAGTTTAATCTTCAGGAACACAATGATGGGGTGTAACAGTTGCTCAAGAAATATTCCTGCCGAGTTTCCTTTTAAGGGGAATTATTAATATCAGATTTTGAATTGTGATTTCAGATTTTTATGTCCTTGGCTCCTTGCTTGGCTTTGGTAGAGATGACTAAATTTTCAGAGGTAAGGTGTTTCTAATACGACCCCGATTAAGTGCTTGGCACCTGGAGTTGAGAGTATTAGTGTGAACTTTTAAATTAATGTTTTATAATAATGATATAATTTCTTCATGATATTGCACATTATGTATTCTTTGGTTAAGTTAGAAGCAATTCTACTTGATGTACTTCAGGGTTTTTTTGATATAAATTCTGAAAGTTTTCCCCATATGCAAAGCCAATATAGGTAGATAATTTGCCCGTTAATTGTTTCCACTCCTCAGCTTATAAGATAAACAAAACACCCAGGACGAGTCGGCATTATGATCTGTTTAACATTTCTCTTTTAAGTAATCCATATGCGTCAAGTATTTGTTGCGTATAGTTTGTACGTATAGTTAGTCTATGCAACTTTCTTTAATTTTGTCAAAAAAATATTCATAAAACATGGTAATAATCAACACAATATGGAAAATATTTGGCTTCGAGTACAATTTGTATCGTAGATTAGTTTCAACACAATATGGAAAATCAAATACCGCTATACCAAAATCATAAATAAAATAATAATGTATTTAGACGATAAAATTACAAACAAACTTCAAAATTAAAATTATGTTTATGTGAAAACTTATTATTTAAATATAAAAATGATGCATAGAGGTGATTTTATGTCAAAAATTGGCATTACACCAGAAGTGGTTGAACCTAAATAAGAAGGTGGCTGTTCTGTTTTACCAAAGTATATACAAATTAAATTAGTGTCAAATCTCTTTTGATAAAATAATTTTAAACCGCTAAATGAAATCAAAATTGCATAACTCAATGACAATAACATAAAATGATTTCATGAGTCTATATCATTAATGAGAATATCATAAATTAATTTTATTTAATTTTTAATTAAATTTTGAATAACCAAAATCATCTCTCTTTTTCTACTTAAAAATATATGGGATTAAGAAAAAATAAGAGTCGTTTATTTTTTTCATATAATTAATACCATTAAATTTAAAATGTAATAATAACAAAAATATTAAATATAGAGATCATCTATTGATCTTGTTATTATTGTGGAATTGTGGGGGTGGCACTGAATTCTTCAAATATATATACGTCCAGTGCTGAAGACGCTGCTGCTTAACACCAAAGTGTATAATTACTTTTAGCCGATGCAAGACCACAGGTACTGGCGGCACAAAGATGGTAACAGTTATACAGGAAAAAAAAATATTGTCAATTATTTATAGTTATCGTTTTTCTACTTCATATACATCATTTTTTTTTTAAACTATCCAATATATTTTATATTTTTTAGTTCAAATTAATTTCGATATTCTGTAGATTCAATAAATATTTTAACATGGTTAATATTACATATTTAAAAATATGTGTATTTTAAATAATTTAACTTTTCCATATTTATAAATATTGTCATTTTATTATAGCAACGCTGACCCACATAATAAATGTCAAATTGTTCTTTTCATTATTTGGGGACATTTGTAGTATCGATCCACGAGTACGCCGTCTCGATATCCTCGTGGGTTGCGTTTCCTGAACAACTTCTATAGTACTATAATTATCTTTTGAATTATTATACATATTTTAAAATCAATAAATTCTTTTAATTTTAATAAAATTATATGTCTCTTTTTTAAAATAAACTATTTATTATTTAATTTTAAATATTGATATATGTAATAACTAGTTATAAATATATTTTTTTTAAATAATAATTAGTACTAATTTAAATATACAAAGTGACATATTATTATTTTCTTTGTCTTAAAAATGAAAAAATCATTTTAATAAAGAATTATTAAAAAAATTAAAAGATAAAGACGTAATTGTTCCAGAAATATAACTTAAATAATAGGTGTCGAAAAATTAATATATGAATTTCACTGTTAAATTTTTGAAAAAGGAAAAATAATGTTATACTTAACTGATACATATCTAGTTCTAGTTAATTATAATAATATAAAATAAAAAATATATAACAACAACGACGACCAAAATAGCACACAAGTAAAAAAACAAAAGACAATATTTGTCGATAACGTCATTCATGATCTCAATTGGATTGAAATTAAATGCTATGGAGTCGCACACTACACTATATACTACGTTCACTGATTCACGTAGTAGTCAAATTCGGATGGATAAAGATTTCACATATATATATATATATATATATATATATATATATATATATATATATATAGATGTTTTATTTTTATATTATTTTTTATTAAAATTCTCAATTATAATAATATGCATATTATTTATTTTAATGATATAATGAAATTATTAAATTATAACTATAAAATAAGGGAAAATTATTAAAGTAATATAAAATATTACTTATTTTGATACATTTATTCAATTATATTAATTTTTTTTAATATGTTTTTTATTTTATAATATTAATTATTTATTATAGAAAATTAAAAAAAATATATAAAGTAGTAGTTAGTGAAATGCAACTTCTTATTAGAGAAGAAAATTTTTTAATGTAGTTATATCTCGGCAATCTCTATGAAAAAAAATACAA
>JBBPBR010000006.1:51202079-51241184 GCA_037974775.1 Cicer pinnatifidum
CTCTTATCCTCGTAATAATTGATATACAAAACTAGCCATTATGTTACACTCTATATATATACTCCTAGCTATCATTTTGGCACTATTGCACTTGTTCCTATCCTCCTAATAATTGATATACAAAACTAACCGTACTATTATACGCGAAAATTAATTATTTTTAAATTATTTAATATTATTTATAATATATCTTTTATTTATTTTAAAAACATTTAACATAAATAATTAAATATTTTACATTAAAAATGAATAATTTAATTACAACAACTTAAAAGTATTTTTTTTCTACATTAGATTTTTAACGAGTACTCTTAAAATATTTATTATCATTTTTCTTATGAAGTGCGCAAGTAGGAACTATGAGAAAAATTTGTCTCTCATGTGATGTTTTAGAAGGCCGGAAGCGTATGGGGCATTTTGGGAGCCTGTGAGCATTGTGGGGGTGACTAATTTTTTTGTCTCTTTATCTTGTCGATGATTCACCTTATTAATGCAAGAAAAATGCAATTGAATCTTATCTCGGTTAGTAATCTCTTTAAATACGAATTGCCAACATTACTCGGGCAACGTCTCAATACTTTATATGATTGATTTGAAATATTCTAAATGTCGACAACATATTTTTTCTTAACATCTTTTTTTACTTTTTATATTTTTCACTTGATTTACATAAACCAACAGAAAGATTAATATGATATATGGGATCTCACTTTCACTTGATTTACATGTTTCTTTCTATTGAGAAATAGAATGACAAATACTTTTAAGATACATTTAAGGTTAACATTCTCTACCTAAAAAATGAGAGAGAGAAATGTTAACTTAAAATGAGCACTAGTCATCTCAACATGTTGTGAGCAGGTAAATCTTTTATACTGGAGATGTCTTCAAGAGCAAGCTCACGCTCTAACTGCGTTTTTGTCGACTTCAAAACATCCTAATAAAAAATCAATATCTTAAAGCAATAAGAACAATATCACAGAATAATAATAATTTAACCAATGAACAAACAGAAATTAAATGATATATTACATTAAATTCCATATATGAAGCACGCTTTGCTAGCCACTGAGCATCCATCATTTGAAAGGCGATGCAGAAAAGGACATCAAATGCCATTTCATCTTCCTCCAGCAGCCGTATAAAACGGATTCCTGACAAAGAAGATGGATGCCCTGCAAAGGAAACAACTCATCAAATGATTTTTACATGAAACATACAATTGAACCTGAAGTATCTATACAGTTTCTTAGGAAATCAATTTTTTTGGCCTCAATTGTAGTTTGCAACAGAAATCCAAACATAATTAAGAATGTGACGTGATAAGACAAGATTTCATGATATCTATTTAATTACTATGCTACTCATTACCAGCCTTATATTTTAACTCGGGCATAATCATTACAACCGCTGAATTCATGTTACCTGCTTGAAGATCCAGCATCTGCACCAACATAAATGAAATATTGATTCCAGCTACCGCAAATGGATATTCCCACTCTGCTCTGGTTCCATCCTGTTTATGCAATAATCGCTGGAAAGAAACCTATGATATTGCCAAGTAGAAATATGCTAGACTAATTAAAATTGCATCACTTAATTATTTAACACATTATGTAGAATGCAAATGCAAATACGGTAGAAGAAACTTACTGGATACTTCTGCGCAAAAAAGATGAGGTTCTCTAATGATATAAACCCTCCACCCCTGCAAACCATGGGAAGATAGTTCTTAGGAACTCCTTCATAATTCCAAAAAACAAGTAGACTTGACTTCATAAAAAGTTCCTAAGTTTGATAAAACTTTTACTTAAAGAACAATATATAGTATTTTAAGTCACCTCCCATTATTAAGTCAATGAAGCCTTACTTAATGGTCTTACAGTATTTTAATTCTCTAATTTATAGCTGAATAAAAGCCTATTCATATTCAGGCCCCCACCCCATCTCGTTAAAGTAAATGTAGTTAGTAGCAGATAGCGTAGTGTAGCACAGCAGCTGACTCCCAAAACGCTATATGGTGTAGCGGTATAGCCACAATGTCAAAATCTAGAAAAACATTACAAGCACTTTCAACCATACACATATGATGGCTAAAATATTAGATTAATGCACAAAACTAAACAACATATTTATAACTAATCACCAAAGCAGAAACAGAAAAACAGAGGAGATGAAAAGAACTAAAGATGATGCCATAATAGGGGACTGTTAACACAGAAACAGACAGAAATTGAAAAACAGAGCAGAACAATGGTCGACGAGATGGAAGGAACAGGGAGGAGACGAATGGTTGCAGAGAAGAGGAGAACATTGGCGCAGAGATAAGGGAAACTTTCTTGAGAAGAATCAGTCGCAGGAAAGAAAGGAACAGTGGGGACAATCACTAAGAAGATATTTCGTAGGTTTCCAAAAACAGAACACTGCACTTGTAATGTTTGAAGAAGAAAGGTCGTGAAATTCCAGTAAAAAGTTACCTCGAGATAAAAAGACAAAAATCAAGGGTATTTTAAACTTTGCCCTCTTAAAAGTGAGGACATTTTAGACTTTGCACTCATTAAAATCGAAGGCATTTTAGACTTTGCGCTCTTAAAAAACTGTTGCGGCCTCCTTTTTCATGTTACTTCCTCATCTTCACGACGCAACACCGTTTCGCGTAGCACAGAGCTGCCGCGACTGCCGCTATTGACTACTGAGAGTAAAACATATTACTTTTGATCACACACCTAAAATCTGTTGATGGGTCTAAACCTTGCCATCCCATTTCCTTCCAAAGATCTGATTTAAGTGAAGGCAGCTCCCTATCAGGATAAGCCAATTTCCACAATTGTAACAGGGCGTCCTGCGGCAAAAACAACAAAATTTTTTGAAAATGTAATCCTATAGTCAAAATAAAATAAAATCTTCATTATTTATAACATGTTCATTTTCAACTTAAACTTATAGATTCTCAAAAGCATGCCATGGATACATTAGATATATGCACTGTATAGACATGCGTAGCAATTTTCATGACCAACTTTTAATTAATCCATGTAAGGAAATTCAATTTATAAATTGTTTATCAATACCCATAAACCAGTATTTGCAAGTTGAGCAGTATCACACCCACATTCCAGATCAAAAATATCAGATTATTTATCAGTATAACAAAATGGTACCAAGAGGTGCATATGGAAATGACAGCAGAATGGAACAAACAGAACACATGATATACAGCAACAAATGTCAGTAATGTGATCAGGGGACAAATGCAATAAATACATACTTGGTGCTCTGTTTTAGAACCATCAAAGGGGACTTCAAGCCGTTGCCGTAAGTTTCTTAGTCTCTCTTCCTAAGAAAGAAATAAGAAATAAACGTGAATAAACATGACACAACCACATGTAGCAAATTTCTCAGTTATTAAAAAAAAAGGCATACAGTTGATTACAGTCAGAAGCTAGGAACAATAAGATGGTATTATATAACATGTAATATATTTTTTTAAACTGACAAACAAACTCCACAACAGTCATAATGAGAGATAATACAAAAGCTCAGTAAAACAGTTGGATTAGTCAAATTCAATTTTTATAATGAGTTATTAAGCAAAGTAACTTTGCTCAAAGTTACTCGTGAAGTAATTTGATTTCTCCTCATATATCTAGGTGATTGGTGAAAATTATTGTTAAATGTGAGAAATGAGAACATTTACTTCCAGCCATTAGATTAAAATTGATTGTTCAGATTACTTCTTCAATTATAAATCTTACATAATTTTATAAATCTCATGTGATCTTTAATTAAAAAGGAAGAAAACAATGAGAAATTTATATACATATAATAATTCAACCAAATACATATCATCAAAATCCAAAACAATATGCATTACCCAACTATGCCTTGCAAAAGATGGCACAGGGAGGTATTCAAGACATTGTGTGGCAATATCAAACTAAATCCAGAGATAATATCCTATCAAATAAGTATTTTTATTATCATAAATCCGAATTTCCCAGGCACCATTTCATTTTCAAAAGACAAAGGGTGGTTGATTTAGAGAGTTTGGTGGAGTTTAATTCAAAGGTATGCTTAGAAAAGCCTACTAAATTCATAATTTAGATAATTTAGATCACTTGTATTTTCAGATAGGGTGTAAGTTGAAGTTGGCTACTTGATTTTGGCCAAAATGAGCACTTCAGAATTTAAATAAGATATCAGTATACATACCTGTACAGGGCTAAGAGGTTGAGGTAGCAACCTATTGTTTTGCAAGTAAAGAGTGGTAGAAGGAAGAGCTAAAAGACGACCAATAAGAGATCCAGACCCTAGTACAATGTTTGCTGCAAAGGCCATAAGAAATGATTGGTTACAGGTCAGATAATCACCACTAAAATCGTGCCATTTTCATTTTCTTCTTATTCGTACACCAGTCAACAATGGGGAAAGGTAGACATAAAACACCCTGATTTTCATTGATTTAGTATAAATCCCTATTTTTCCCAATACTATTGCTGCGATTCATATTCAAAATGGATATGCAGTAGCACACCAATTCGTATTGATTGGGATAAGCTTTGTTTTGAATCGAGATACCAATCACATGTATCATAAGATACAGATTTATAAGATTTCAAACCTAGTATGTAATACACTAATACTACACCAACCAACCACCGTAAGTTTGTGACCTAATATTAAATTCATTGCTAATTATCAACCACCCTCCTCCATTAGTTCAGTCAACTTATACTCACAAGTTCCAAAAGAAGTGCTTGATCATTGCAACGTCTACAACCTTAAGACTAACTCTTTTAGCCGCCATTCCAAATGTAAGATTTAAGAGGGAAAGGAAGATCATATACTTTTCTTGTTTGAAAGAGTGACAAATCTATGGGAATCAATGTTGTCAAATAGTGGCATTATAGTGTACTAGAAATTGAACAAACCGCTATTTTTTGTGATCCACGATTGAAAACACTGATTATAATTGGATTTTATTACATCAATAACTATCACTAAAGGAAAATAAGCCCACAAACACATAGCAAAGAACATGTGAACGGTGAAACAGTCTAATATCTCTTTTTATTAGATAATGAAAGTGAAACAGCTTACATCAATCGTATACATACCTAACCACTGTGCCCATTGTGCAATGAGGTTCGAAAACAAGAATGTCCAATGAATTTGTGCCTTCTGCCTCTCATCATCCCATAAATCTTCAAGTGTAGATATCTTTATGACAGAAGAAAATATAACATCATAAAATGTAAAATCAGATGAACTTAGCCACCATCCTCCCAAAAAAAAAAAAAATAACAGTTTCTCACCTTCTTATTCTCAATATAATCATCACCACTCAGCAAGGGTTCATTCAAAGAATCTAATCCTGAAGTATCCAAATGCTCCTGCCTTTTGCCATCAACATCCCCATGATGGAGCCTTCTCCTCAATGTTTTTGAAGACATCAATTTTATTCTTTACTATAGGTCAACCTACAAGTCAAAAAGAAACCATTTTTCAAAGATCCCAGAACCATCAAGTTCCTGAGCATCATCATCAATTCTCTCACACAAAAATCCATTACTTTCATTTATCACTGTACTCTAATTTCATATTTTTCCAAAACCCAACATAACAAGCACAATTTCATATACCATGGGATTACTCCCCCCCTAATTTCTCTAAATTACTCAACTAAATGAATCGCAACACCATATGTGAATCAACATAACTGAATTTCAAAAGGGACAAAGCAACAATAACGCCCATAAATAAATTATTTTTATAACAGAAACCACATAAACCCTAAAACTGATAAATTATCCGATAGTAAAATTAACTAAAATCATCCCTTTTACCTCTTAACTGAAACACAACCGAATAATTGGAGATTCGAATCGAAATAATCGATGGGTTGTTAACAACAATACCTGAATTTCAAGGAGTGAAAAATGAGAATCTCTGTACGACAATGCAAAGTATTACAAAAAAAAAATAATATATATTTGGTGTTTATTTTCCTTATATTTTCCTGCTTGATAAGGAAAATAAAGTCAAATAAACAAAAAAGAAAATGAATATAAAAATGAAAGGTAACGTGTTTGTGGGATGTTACCAAATGAACGAACACAGTAGCGTGCTCGAATGGGAAAGCTCCAACGCGTGCTGGGTGTGAAACCTCTTGACTTGTGCCACCGGGAATTACGATTCCATTTTCAGAAAAAATATATTAAAAGGTCTAATTCTTGCTTATTTATCGAATTTTGTACAATCAAATGTGCTATTTATTATGTGTCACTTTTCTAAATAAACTACCTCCTAACTAAGTGTCTAACTGTAATTTATATGACATTGTAATAATCAACCAAATATATATAATATTAAGAACAGGAATGCGATTATTTATTGTTATTATTATTAATATTATTAATATTATTATTATTATTATTATTTAGCTAACATTGATATTTTACATTATTAACAGTACTTTCATAGAAGTGCCAAATATATATTTTAACATTATGAACTGAGAACTATCAAATTCTAGGTAATCTAATTTCATGGATTTGAATCTTTATATTAACATTTTAGTTTTTTTAATGAACAATAATAACTATAAATGAGCTAATTAAAATAGTATTAATAATTTGTGTGGTGCAATTGTTATAATTAATAAAAGTGTTCAATGTTTGAATCATGAAACGCTCTTTCTCTTTTAATAAACTAGTCTTTTTTGTTTTCTGGATGCTCTTGGTGAACTTAAATTGTAACCATGATGAGTGTTTTCATTGAGTTGAA
The DNA here is from genome assembly GCA_037974775.1 of Cicer pinnatifidum. Classification (NCBI taxonomy): domain Eukaryota; kingdom Viridiplantae; phylum Streptophyta; class Magnoliopsida; order Fabales; family Fabaceae; genus Cicer; species Cicer pinnatifidum. The sequence continues at coordinate 51,208,866 of JBBPBR010000006.1, forward strand.
TCATTAAAAAGAATTCTTATAGATTGAATAAGGTGTTTCGTTGAATAATAATAACCTTTCTGCTTTCCACACTCCTCATTTTGCTTTCTACACTCCTCAATTTTTTTGTAAATAAAAAATACTCAAAATACCCTTCCCTTTTTATTCAATTTGTCCAATCATTTATATCTTCATCTTCATTAACCTAACATTCAATCATCTTTATATTTTCCTTCTTCAATCATCTTCAACATTCTTGAATCATTTTCAACACCTAGATCATCTTCAACACCTTCATCACTTCAATCATCTTCAACACCTTCATCACTTCAATCATCTTCAATCAAGTAAGCAAATTCTTAAAATGGTGTTGAATATTTATCAATAGTGTTTGTGTTTTCTGTTTTTGAATGTTTATCAATGGTGTTGTTGTTTTTGAATGTTTATCAATGGTTTTTTTTTTTTTTTAATGTTTATCCCTGGTGTTGGTGTTCGTGTTTTCTGGGTTTGATGACACTGAGTTCACGTGCGTGAACTCAATTGACGTAGGGTTTAGTTTTGGAGTTCACGTACGTGAAATTAGATTACGTAGGATTTGGTAGTTGACATTTGTGATCTAAAATCACGTAGGTTTAGGGGGTTCACGAACGTGAGCTCAGATCACTTAGGTTTAGGATGTTCACGTCCGTGAACTCATATCACGTAGGGGTTAGTTTAGGGAGTTCACGTAGGCTTTATAAATTTCACGTAGGTTAAGTTTCTGGACTTGCATAAATGTTATATTGTTATGTTGTTTTGATAATGATTGTGATTTGGTTAGGCAAAAATGGTGCACGCAATGTTTACTGATAGAGCGGGTCGTGTTATACTCGACAAGGGGACTTTGAATGATGACGATCATCGTGTTAGACCAACCGCTTCTGCACGGGCTCACCGTGCTCAGCGAAGATTACGGAAAGAAAAAACAGAAGAGGCGCAACCAGAAGAGGCCCAACCTGAAGAGGTCCAAGCGGAAGAGGCCCAACAAGAGGAAGCAGATGACATATATCCTAGTGGTCTGGTTGACAGGTTTATCCTAAAGACATATGGGGATCATGTTGTGACACGACTATGGAACAACGTGGTAAATTTTTGAATCAAATTAAATTTTTAATAGTTGCTTAATATGTTTTAACTTATATTTGTTCGGTTAATTTATTTCAAGATCGCGGAGAGTTAAAGATTTTTAACAACGATAAAAAATTAAAAGAAGGTGTTATTGAAAATGAAGAGGTTGAGGAACTTGTTAAAAGCTTTGGGTTATATACATTGCTAAAATAAAGAGGTTGAGAAACTTTTTTAGAAACACAACCATCTTGCACCTGTCTTTGACATTCTTGCATATATGAAACAAACATAAGAAATTCATTGTTTTTGGAAAAACATATTCAACCGCGTTCATCAAAGCAAAGTCTCTATCAATAACAATAACTTCAACTTCATCACTTTTAATCTGTTCTTTCACCATTTGTAGTGCCCCATGAAGTTATCAGAACGCTCAGATTGTAGATATGCAAATCCCACACAAAATGTCATTTCAGTAGATATAACACCATTAATCTCAAGTAATGGCATTCGATACCTACAGGTCTTGTATGTGCTATCCATAATCAATACTATGTGAAAATTATTTACAAGATTGATAATGTTTGGATGGGTCCAAAATATATCCCTCAACTCATCTGAACTATCTACCTTCCTATATCAATAGACGTATTTGTCGCGTTCCATTAATGTCAAAAGATGTTGCATTTTTGTTCTATTACCTCTAAGTGATGAACGATATGCTTGGTTTTACCAAGTTCTTTGTCATATTATCAAATACATTTTTCTCGTCTTGAGACAATCAGCCTAAGAAATAGTGACTAGTCAGTTTTTTAGCCAATTCGTAGTTATGGAGACCACATATTACATGCAAATATCACCACTCACCAACACTTGATCGTATTCCTCTCAATCTAAATGGACATGCACATTTTATAGTCCAAGTACTCCTCGTAAGATTATAATTCTTCCAAGATCTGTATTTACCACTTTTTTCACAACCAAGAATTAATTTTGTCTTTGTTCTTGGTCGTGCTGTCGCAGTTTCAAATCAATCATAATAGGTTCAACTCTGTCATTCATAGCGTCAAAATTAGGTTCCAAATCATCATACATTTCTTCAAAATTAGGATTCAAATCATCATACATTTCCTCAAAATTAGATTCCAAACCTTCATATATTTCCTCATTGTTGTCGCTCCCTTGATCCATTTAACTGCATCAAAAAAATTACATAAAATTTCTAACTCCTAAATATATATATATATATATATATATATATGACAAATTTGAGCATTACGTTAGCTGAGTTAACGTATGCATACGTGAATTGAATTCAAGTAAACATACGTGAACTTAGTTCACGTAAGACTAAGATGTTTCAAAAATATGACATTCACGTGAACTGAGTTCACGTATATTTACTTGAATTGAATTCACATAAGCGTACGTTAATTGAGTTCACGTATACATACATTAACTCAATTCATGTAGCTCATGTGAATTCTTAAACTCCATTGATTTACACAATATTAAATCACGTACGTCTACGTAAACCTAAATCACGTAGCATCTGTATTTTCTTAATTTTAGCAGGTACGTGAATGTACAAAAACCCAGATTTTGAAAAAAAATTGAAACTACAAAATACAACAACATACATACCTAGTTGAGTTACTATAACTACAATGTGAAGATGATTCAAGATTATTGAAAATGGAATGTATCAAAATGATTGAAGAAGATGAAGAATATTAAAACAGATTGAATATGTTAGGTTAATGAAGATAAAGATGATGAAGTTAAGTGAATAAAGAGGGAAGGGTATTTTGGATTCAAAAAAAAAATAAGGGTGTGGGAAGCAAAAGTGTAACAAGAATAATAGGTGAGTTAAGTCACCAAAGAGGAGATGACTACAATTGACTTTGTGCTGGAAGGGGTTAATGACGATAGAATGAAAATTATCGTAAATGTTAGTCTTTGAAGAGTGCGACAACATTAAATGTCAATCATGAGACTCTTAATAAATGAAAACAAATGTGAGGCCTTCTCATTTTAAGCACCAACCCATGATTTGGTCATCAAACGGATTTTAGGGACATTAGAATCCAATATCAACATATGTATAAATCTTTCTAGTTCTTTTCTTTCCTTCTAATTTTAGGCCATACTAAAGGTATGTAGCGTATATGTTGAAAAAGAAAAAGGGATGTTGCGTACGGATGATTTATAGGTGAAGCATCATTATTCATCGTTAGATGATTATTTTTTAATTACCCCTATATTAGTAGTACTCTATCCAGCAACTCTTTGATTCAAAGAATATGATCTATTGACTGAATACTCCAACCAAGTTCCCAGTTCGAGTTTTATAATATTTGTTAATTAAAGAAATTCACTAATGATACATGATTGTTTGGGAATTGGGATGCTATTGCTACAGCTCGTAGAAGAGTAGTTCTTTCATCTTTTCAACTTTTTCAATATTCTTGTCAAACAAAAAGAACTAACCTTTTAACAATTTCAGAACTTTCATGAGGTCAAGATTAGTATTACAAATTTGAAATTAGTCAGCAAATATCTACTACAGCTGGTATTTTCAGTGATGTTAACCACCCATTTGGATACTTCACCTTACCATCAACTTTCAGGTAGCATTTTAAGTCAAAGTTATCACTCTTCCTAAGTGGCATTAAATAGAAACTAAGAACTTATTCATATCAACTCTACCAGAGAAAAATGCAAACATAATTTTGCAAGACCTGCATAAGTTTCATCCAATCATGAAAATGTTCAAGAGATAAACAATCGCTTCAGCACCAAATATCCCAAAACATAGTTTAATCAAATACTTACAGTATGTTCATATCCAAAACATTAACACTTATTCAAAAGAGCAGATAAATGTCGTGTCTAGGAGGTAAGGCACTTTTCTACTTGAAACAAACATCAAGAATTTCTCTTGAAACCTTTGCATGAATAAAGACTCTTAAAATATACCATACAGACACTAGCATGTAACTAAAATACCAACGTCCTACTTTCCTCTGTCAAGTGATACTATTCTACATATACAGCCAACCTCAAGTCTGTAGTAAAGCATACTATGAGCATGGTGTCATCAAGAGGTGAATAACATCAGCTGCCAATGTTTACCTCATAGAAAACTTCATGGAAACAAGTGTTTATATACGGATTTGGATTGCTAACAGTTGGCAATCCACACACTCATGTAGCCAATACATTGGTGGTTGTTGAATAGAGATCACTCATGTAGCCAATAGATTGGTGGTTGTTGAATAGAGATCAAACAATTCAGCTTTCAAGCTCGATATTTCAATTTAATAAAATAAACAAAATCTACATTTAAATCTAGACTGTCTGATATGATCCAACGGCCGTCGACATACTGGCAGCATAAATGTGTGGTATTGTTGACTATGGGCAATCCAACAAGGGCATTGTGATGTTTCAGAAAAAATAGTAAAGACCCACTAGGTACTTTCTTTCAAACAGTAGTTGCACCGGTGAAGTAGATCTCAAGTACCTCTATGATGTCAAAAGCCTACCACCCAGGTCCCAGCATTTAGGTTGTACGCAAATTAAAAAAGTAGGGGATGTTTAAGGATACAAATGAACTCTAGCCAAATTTATATATCTAGTAATTTACATCATTATACAACCTCGGGAAAATCCTCAGCCTACAGCAAATTCCCAGAGGAACAAGCTACAAAGATTTTGCCGCATTGTTGGCTGATTGTCTTTGAACAAAGCTCACTGCCCATAAAACCCAATGCCAGGTGGCCTATAAAATCCTCCTGGTGACGACTGCTGTTGCTGGTGTGCTGGTGGCATTGATAACCCTATTGCAGCATGTGGAGGAAAAGGAGGTGGAGGTGGAGGTGGTAGGTTATTTGATACGTATCCATAAGGAATTCCTCCATCCATGAAACCAGTTGATTGGACATACTGAGGAGGAAGGGGTGCTGAAGCAAATGCAGCTTGTAATTGATTGGCTTGAGACATGGTTTGCATGTTGGCTGACGGTGCAAGCTGCGGATTTGTTAACGATGGATGTTGTAAAGTGGTGAAAAAGGAAGAGCTCGCCATATCAGAACTGTTAACATCAGTAACAGGCGATGATTTTTCAATTCTGGGTCTTTTCTCTGGGTTGAAAGTAGGTAATGCTGATGTAAATCCCTTGGAATTTAAGGTACCATTCATGGAGGCAGCTTCTTCGGCTACTAGAGAAGAAAGAACAGATGCAAGCATCTGAGCAGACGATGAAGAGGCAGCGAGCTTAGCAGCAACAGCAGCAGCTGCTGCCTTCTTGTTATCTTCTTCGGTAGTTTGGAAAGGAGAAAATGACATAGGAGGTTGCATAAAAATAGGCTGAGACGCAGTGCTGTTTAGTTGAACTGATGGATGTGTGGCATCTGTTGTTTGCTTAAACCACTTCCTGATACCGGCTGTTTTCTCAATCTGGCCTCGTACAACCTTCACAATAATAAAACGATCAATTTATATCTGGAACATATAGAATCAATTGATAATGACGTGAAACTTAAAACATTTAATTTTAAAATTCTTAACATATAGAATAAAATTTTCCTTTTTAATATTAAAATTCTTTCTTTCCCTCAAATCTTAACTCTCAAAGTCAAAATTAATTTTAATTTTTTTAACATTTCTTTTCAAGTCTCCACTCTTTATATTTTCTTTCAAATGTCTATTATTTTACATTAAAATCTGCACACAAAAAAACCTATTATTCTCTTTACCAAATCTCAACTTATATCTATATGTTTATTCATTGAAATTTTGAAATATTTATTCCTTAAATATTATGGGATATGACCTCCTCGACACCAGTTCAAGTGGGAAGCTCTTTCCAAGACTGAGTTTATGAGAGACCATCTTTCACGAAGGAAATAACGGGATTGTGAATCAGAATGCTTTACTAATAATATTAAGCATTGGTAGTGGAAGATGAAATTGTTCACGTGGTTCACCATGAAAGGAGCACTCCCTACAAATGTCTCTCATGGTGCCACAAGGCTTAACTGAACTCCCAACTTGCACTGCAATGAGTTCCCAAAGGATTAGCCCAATTGTTTACAAAAGGAGTTTTAAGATGGAGGTCAAGGATTCAATCTCTACTTCTAACATTTCCCCCTAACCACTAACGTTTTTCTATTAAAAAAATAACTTGCATGGCAATGAGGATGATCTTATTCACTGCCTGAGGGACTGTGTTTTCAGTTTAGCGATTCTTAAATTTTCGGCGGCTTGAACCGAACTCAACCCCAAAAGCTTCACAAATAATTAGTACTATATAGTGAGCTACCCTGCGTGTGCGTGTGTGTAGAGAAATAGAATGTAAAAGAGAGGAGAGGTGAGAGGATGGAGAGACGAAGCGAAAGAGTAGAAAGAGAAGATGAGAGAAATAGGAGGGAGAGAGAATATCTGAGTAGAAAATAAAAGAGATGGGAGAAGAGAGAGAAAGAGAAAGGAAACAGCGAGAGAAAGAGTAATGAGAAGATGGGAGAAAATTGTTTTTGAGAGGATATTTCAGTATTTTATATATGTTGTACTTGGGATAAAAAGTTGTCTCGTGATTTAATGAGATTCAATGAGGGACAAGAATTGTTGTTTTTGTCTAGTCATTTGCCCCTTGTTTGTCCAGCTCTGACCAGTTTTTAAATCAAACATGGTACAATTGGAGTTGTGTAATCTAATCCCCTGTTCTTTAGCATATCAAACACACCCTAAGTTGAAAATTGAATAAAATTTCCCTTTTATTTTGGGGAAATAGTTGCTTCACTTTTTTGCAGCTTTCTGAGCATGGTTTGGAAACAAAAACAAAGATAATTTGAAAAAAAAATTATGAACTATACTAGTCAATCAAGATGGCATTTTTAAGGATACTCATACCATAGTAAGAGGCAACAAACCTTAATTATATTATAATTAGGAAAAAAGGAACAGTGTTACATCAATGGATAGAGTACGGAGACGGAGATTTAACTTACTAGCAACTGAGCACGAACAAGCTCTTGCCTTGATTCCTGAAAAGCTTTAGGTTAGTACGCAGTTACCAATTTCAACTTTTTAACAAGTATATTTGTAGAAACAACTGTACTTGTTCCTGCAGTGCATCTTTAAGCTGAGAAAGCAAAGACGCCCTGGCAGCCTCGGCATTTTCAAGTTGCTCCATATATTGTTTAAGCTCCGTTTCCCTTTCATGCAAGTCATTCACCAAAGTGGATCCCAGCTGGTTCCCTGATGCAACCAATGTCAGAGTAACTAAGGTTACTAAAATGATTCATTAACTACTTGTCTATTGCAATAGAAATAGATAAAATTTATGCTGCTCTGCTTGAAAAACAGAAGAATTAGCAAGTGGAGTTGGCCATGCATGTCTTCAAATGCCCTAGAAAATAAGGGAAGTGTGAGTGTGAGTAGCTTTTGATTGGGAATAATGACAACACACCCAGGACAAATCCCTAATCATAATCCATTGCTTCTCTCTGTCAATTCCTCAGGAAGAATAACAGTTTCACATCACTGATTGATGCTCCAAAAAGACATGCTATCAGGACTCAGGTGTACACCACTACTTTAGATGGGAATTATATATTTTACACCCAGCCCATATGAGACTCATGCTTCTAAATCAATCCATATTAGTGTTTCAGTTATAATGACCATCCCACCAATTCCATAACTAAAACAAACTTCAAAAAGCCCTGTAGATATTTGTTAGACCTCTCAAAGAAATATTATGCAAGGAAAGGGAACTGAAACTGATTTGGCAGTTTCTGTGCAGTTAATAATTATTAAATAGCAGTTATTTTCTAGTCTGTGTATTTTCTGTCTGTACTAAGAATAAATAATGAAAAGGCAGAACATAGTGGGTTATCCTAGAATTACTGAGTGGTTATTTGGAAAGGGAGAGACCCAAGGCTCTCAAATCCTTGGTGGAAACCGTGACTGTGTTTTGTGTTTCCTGTGTACTTTCAATTCTGTGCAAGTGTAATTTTGCGTATATTGTCTCTGATTTGGGAACCTTTCCCCAGAGAATTGTTCAATAAAACAGCTGTTATTCAGTTATAAGCCTTATTGGTACAAGTTTCTATCAATATTACACCTAAAAAAAAAAGGCAATCATATAACTGGTGCTACTGGTAAGTAATTTAATCAATTTCCATAATAAAAACAAAATGTTTGCATCTGCCAAGTGAGTAGCAGGAAGAATAGATCAAGTCCCTGCAGCAATCCTCTTACCTTGAGCCAATGTATTCTCAACATCTTCCAAGAGTTTAACCACACCATGTACACCAGCATTACACATATTCAAGGCAGCTTCCTCGTTAAGATGTTCATCAAGAACAGAATGAAATGCTGTTAATATTTTTTCTGGCAAACATCCAACAGCCAGTTTCTGCAATGAAGATGACCAAGAAAGGACACACCTCAAAATCAGACATATCAAAACAACAAGGCAACAGACCATCAGACAATGCTGCGCTGCAACTTGCTTACTATTCTCACTGAGTGGACGTCCCTCTTCAATATCTTGATAGTATCTGAACCTTTTCCATTGCTTGCAGAGCTTGGAAGGGGATTCTTACCCATCAGTTCATCCTTAAGACCCTGACTTCGCGAACCAAAAACCTTCCTCTCCTCCCATATGTCAATCTGGACAATTCAGCACAAGAAACCATTACCAATCCAGTCCAAAACGTGAGCCCCAAAAATATTCCACCCAGAAGGAAAGAAAAGAAAAAGCCGGGTTAAAAAATAATTAATTAGTAAGAGCAGTGGCATATGATAAAAAAAGCTCATAGAGCACAATCGCCATATGGCGGTGGTTGATAAAAATGTTTCTCTACAAAATCAGTCAATCCTTATCCACCTAAACTAGGTTCACTACAAAAGTGAATTCTTTAATTCACTATTTCTCTCTGGCAGTAGCATATAAAGATGATTCCTTAAACAAAACATATAAATATGATATATGCTTACCCACAAAAAAAATTATATATGCTGCTGTGAAAATGATTCAAGCAAGAAGACACAAAATAGAAGCAACACATATCTGATAAGTATTCAGGTCCTTGGGGAACCCACCCTTAAAAGCTAGCTATTAAGGGGAAGAATTGAGCCACTTAAGTACACCACCGAACATCTCAAGCTACTCAATGTGGGACTTGGGCCCCCATAATACCCAAGTCTCTATCATAGCACCGCTCCTAAGAAACAACATCTTGGCGGCTGCACTCTATGGCACTTTACTCGGCTTTTCTCGGCTTTTGCAGTGTGTAATTTGTACACGCGGATTATATGATGACTCTTCCATTCTCTCATCTCTTTTCCTTCTCAACATTCTTTTTTGTAGTTGGAGAATTCCTTATCCTTCATGTATTGATTCTTTTGGAATATACTAATTACATATATGTGCCCCATATGAACAGCAGAACATAGCCAGCCCATTGGAACAGAAAAATGAGAAAGAATACAAGCTATAGACAGTGGAGAAGCTATTTCAATAGGATAGCCATAGGGACTAATGAAGATTACTTTAGGTCTTTAGAATGCTAGGCATGACAGAATCAGCCATATATAATAAGTTTACATTACACATTACCATTAAATTTTAGAAAAAATCAAACATGTACATAGAAAAACCAGCTTGACCCTAGTTCTCCTTCAAAACCTTGAACCATCCACTTACCCGATATAGGATTGGTCTGGTTTTCAAAATATCCCACATGGCACTATATTCTTCCGAATTCAAATAGAATAAAATGGTCTGTTTTATTATTATAAATATCTCTCAAGTATAGGGATTTGGTTGTATAGAAGTACTAATAGGAGATTTAGTTATACATGAGTACTAATAGGGATTTGTTTGTATAGTAATCTAGTATATATATATTTGATGTATTGTCAACATATTTTCAATTCAATAAAATATACTTTTACCCTAATTTTTGGGATGGTATCAGAGTTCTCGGTCCGCATGAACCTGCCGCCTTCATTGTGGTTTCTTTTTTCCTAAAACCTTAGCCATCTTCATTGTTACACTTTTTGCTGCCTTCATGCAGCAACTTGAGATTTCTTTGTGGCCTGCTTGCTGCCATAGTGTGTTTAATATTCACGTTACTTTTCACGTCCGTTTGACCGCTTACTTCACGCTACCATCCACACCACAAGACTCTCGCCTCCATTAGATCGGCTGATACCCAAAGCGCGGTTGTCAAGGGCCTATTCACGTGTGCCTTCCAGTTTGGCACGTGACACCCACTTGCGATGTCATCTCCAGCGCATGGTGCCCACGCGCTGCCTTCTAGACCTCCGTTCTCCCCCGTTTTCAACCAGATTTTAGATCGACCGTTTCTAGTTTCGTTGTGGGGGTTCACTTTGTGAACGGAGCACTTTCGTTTGTGGGACATTTGAATCTCACGGTTTTTGCTCGGACTTTTCTGTTGTGGCATTATAGCACACTTACAATATGAAGATATTTTTTGAACGTTTGAAATTTATTTTGTTTGATAGATCAATCTTTCGTCTCTAATATCAGTTGTCTTTTGATTTTACGGATATGGCAGTTAAAGAAAGTAAAAGTGGATTGGCCCCACTCAATGAAGACGAAGTAGAGAAGATTAGATCACTTCTGAGTAAGTTGGAGAAACCAACAAGTACTAGTTCTCTAGTATATACAAGAACACTTCCTCTTGGTAATTTTCAATTTTCTTTTGGACTTAATGCTTTAGATACAACCTATAACCATTATTGATACCGGATTCTGAAACTACTGACCACATGACACCATTACCTACACACTTCTCCACTTATTCACCTTGACCTAGCAACAAGAAAATATCCACAACAGATAATACCCTTCTTACTGTAGCAGGTCAAGGAGATGTCCAAATAAACTCATCCATAACTCTAAGAAATGTCCTTCATATTCCTCAATTGTCCACTAGCTTAATTTCCATACAAAAACTAACACAAGACCTATCATGTAATGTTTTTTATAACAAATCTTGTGTCTTTTAGGACAAGAATTCAAGGAGGACAATTGGTAATGCTAGAGAATGGAATGGTCTTTATTACTTGGATAATCAAAATCTTCATCCAAATCTACTCAGTAATACCATCTCTTTTTTTCTAAATCAATAAAGACCAGCAAGAACAAGGTCATTTTGTACCACTGCCACATGGGTAATCCTTCATTTAGAGTTATAAAACAATTGTTCCCTTCCCTCTTCAAAAAATTAGAGGTAGAAAGTCTTCACTGTGAGGTGTGTGAGTTTGCTAAACACAAACATGTGCCTTTTCCATTTAGTAACCAAAGGAGGACATTATTCATGAGTCCTCGTGTGTTAAAACACCCTAACAAAATTGGATTGATGAGAGGAAAAATGAGCATTTGTTAGATCAAACTCAAGCGATGTTATTTCTAAATAAAGTTCGCAAGAAATTTTGGGGAGAGACAGTTTTAACTGCGTCGTATCTCATAAACCGGTTACCTTCTAGTGTCTTTGCCTTCAAAACTCCCATGAAGATCATGTCCTTATTCTACCCTAATGTGTCCACTAGTAGTAATCTTACTCCCAAAATATTTGGATATGCGTCATTTGTCCATATCCATAGTGATCGTTGAGGGAAACTTAATCCTAGAGCCATGCATCTCTATCGGATACTCTTCCACCATCCCAAAAATTGTCTCCCAAGATGTCACCTTCCATGAACAAGAAAGTTTCTTTGGTCAAACTCATCTTTAGGGGAAGAATACAAGTAAAGAAGATGAGTCTCTTCTACTTCTTGAGTTGACTCTTAAACCACAAATTGAGACTGAAATTGATTTTGAAAAAAAATGTAAATGAAGGAAATGACAATGTTGAGACAAATTGATTATGAGGAAGATGGAAATGATGACACTAATGTATGATATGGGAATAATCTAGTATATACAAGAAGAACAAAGGTCATTCTTGAATCTATTCACATCCATGACTCCAATTCGACCTTACATGCGGTAATTTCCCTTGACGATTCAAACTCTAGTGATCCAATATACGAGTCTTCCTATGCACAAGAATTAGAATCCAACACACCACCAACTTATGATGACCTTCATATTCCAATTTCCCTTAGAACGAATACTAGGACATGTACCAATAAACCACTCTACCCTTTATCCAAATATCTATGCTTTGAACAATTTTCACCTACCCATAAAGCATTTCTCACAAGCCTAAACACCACCACTATACCTACTTCTCTATTTGAAGCATTGTCTGATAGGAAATGGAAACAAGTCATGGACTTGGAAATGCAAACAACGAACAAGAATGGTACTTGGGATTTGGTCTTTCTACCAAATGGAAAGAAACATGTAGGATGCAAATGGGTATAAACTGTAAAGTACAAAGGTGATGGGTCTATTGAGAGGTACAAAACAAGGTTGGTAGCTAAAGGATTTACTCAAACGTATGTAGTGGATTACATGGAAACATTTGTTCTAGTTGCAAAAATAAATATCGCCAGGGTGATATTATCTCTAGTAGCTAATTACAGTGGGAACTTGCACCAATTTGATGTAAAAAATGTTGTCCTCCATGAAGATCTAGAAGAAGAGATTTATATGGACTTACCCCCTGAATACAGTGAGCATATTGCTGCCAACATCGTTTGTAAGCTACTCTATATGGGCTTATACAATCGCCACGAGTGTGGTATGGGAGGTTTTCTAGAGTCATGGTGGGTCTAGGCTTCAAACAAAGCCAAGGAGATCATACTCTCTTTATCAAACACTCAGAGTCAGAGACAGGGGGAGTAACAGTATTATTAGTATATGTCGACAACATTATAGTGATCGATGATGATGAAAAGGAGCAACAATTGTTAGGACAACACCTCGTCAGAGAATTTGAGATTAAAACTTTGGAAAAATTGAAGTATTTTTTGGAAATTGAAGTGACTCACTCTAAGAAACGAGCAAGACAGCCTGCAAGCCAGCGAGTACACCAATCGATCCAAATTAAAGTTGGGCAATGCAGAAGAAGACATTGCAGTTGACAAGAAAATGTACCAAAGATTAGTTGAAGACTCACATATTTGTCACATACTAGACCTGATGTTGCCTTCTCCATAAGTCTAGTTAGTCAATTCATGCACCAACCAAAAGAGGTACACTTGCAAGCAGCACTCAGAATCGTGCAATATTTGAAAGGAACTCCAAGAAGAGGAATTTTGTTCAGACAAAATGGAAATGTGGGTCTTGAAGCATATACTGATGTTGACTATGCAGAGTCAATTGTAGATAGAAGGTCAACCCATGATATTGCACTTTCCTATGTGGGAATCTTGTGATTTGGAAGAGTAAGAAATAAAATGTGGTATCTAGATTCAGTGCTGAGGCAGAATTCAAGGCAATGACACAATGGATATATGAGTTACTATGGTTGAAGATCATTTTGGAGGACCTGAAGATAAAGTGAGATGAACCAATGAAACTCTATTGTGATAATAAATCTGCTATTAGCATAGCACATATCCAGTGCAGCATGACAGAACCAAACATATTGAAGTCGACAAACATTTCATCACAGAAAAACTCAATAATGGCCTAATTTGCACTCCATATGTATACTCCCAAAGCAACCTTGCATATCTTCTAACTAACGGGCTAAACAACAGTTACTTTGAGAACATCTATTCACCAACTTGAGGTGGAGTGTCAAAATCTATTTCTATTCTATTATTAAAAATATCCCTAAGTATAGGGATTCGATTGTATAGGAGTATTGGTAGGGATTAGTTATATATGAGTACTAATAGAGATTCGGTTGTATAGTAATCTAGGATACATATATCTGATGTATTGTCAACATATTTTTAATATAATAAAATATATTTTTACCCTATTTCTTGATAATTATATATTTCATGCCCCCTTCCTGTAGATTAAGGGGTGACTTGTGTAAACATCGTACCGGTGTTCTCTCCTTAGATTTTAAAATAAGAACTGGAAAAAAGATAAAGAATAATCATGATGAAGTTTTTATTATTAATAAAATTTATATTATAAATATTACTAATGGCCACACCTAGAACGTTAAGGTTTTTGCTAAATATATGATGTGCAGGTAATCTCCGCCGAAAATAAAACATTAAACCAAAGCACAATATACAAAATTAAAAAAGTTAACCTTGAAATTTATACTTATTTCAGCCACCATACTAGTTCTATGCTGTGAACTATTCTAACAAAAGGGGAAAATATCCAAAAAAACAGAAGAAGGAAGATATCACCCAGCTAGGCACTCACAATGCTAAAGTGTCACAATATAAACATAGTATGAAGACATTGACTACACTAGTTGTATTTCACTCAGATTCGCATATTATAACAAGCGAGTTTAAGACTTACAAGTCTGTTCACTGCTTTCCTTCCATGTACATCACCACTTTCATAAACATGCCTGAGAGCTGCTGGAAGAACTTTCCAAAATTCATTGACAAACTCACTACCTTTCCGCCTACTATTTTGCAAGATGTCATTGGCCAAGTTTAAAAAAGAGACACGCTGCTCTTTCTGGGATGCATTGAACAATTTATCCCATATTTCAACAATATCTTTTGCTCTCGTCTGATGAGGAATGCACCAACGGGACAGTGCTGAATGAATGCTTAAGAAATACATATTGCAATAAACCAACTTCACTACTAAATAGCCAAAACGAGGGACGGGGGAACAATGTGATAAAGTAAAATGAAATAGCAATCACATCTAACCAGGTGACTGTACTGCATATTGTTTCAAAGTAGAAATCAAATCAATATGTAAAACAACATTGATCCTTAAAAACTAGTCAGCCATGCAGAAAATCGAGAAAAATGATACTTTCATTTGCCAACATTATAAAATGCAACTATCTTATTTGTGATTTTTGGTATAAAATCGTACCAAAATAACCACCAGATGATTCTGATGCAAAATAATACCTTCGACTAATTATATTCTGTTTGTTTCCTTTAATTTGTTGCTTTCATTGCTTAATGACATTCACTGACCTTCTGCTCTGTACTTTTCTTCTTTCTCATAATAGAAAATTCTAAATAAAATGACTTCAAATGTTGCTGAAAAAACTATGATGACTATGGGCGGGGAAAACAGTAGCTAAAAATATATTTGTATCCTGCCATGGTGAATGTGAAGGAAGGACAAAGAAGATACACCCTATAAAATCTTCATAAAATTAGCACAAAAAGTGTTGCTTCAATTGAATAACGAATGAATTGTGCCATAGAAAGTTTTATTCACAAGAACGATCTATTGGTACTGTTGGTATCGTGATAATGCAGAAAGGATAATTGTCATTGAAAACAGAAACAACTTAAAAAGAAAAGAGGGATTAGTACAGGATACATTCAATGCTTTGTTGTGAATTGTTGAGTTTCAACAACTTTTCTGCTAATATCTGTCCGTCAAATATGTCGTTGTTCATACTGCTTTTTGACAAGTTTATATATCTGGAAGATTTCCTATAATTCACATGAATGAGATATCAATTAAAGAAGGGTTTTAATCCATGGCTTGAAACAAAACTGCATTAAAATCAAGTAAATCAATCATGAAGGAAAGCCGATCGGCTTCTTACATTTCCTCCATCTATTTAACAAGAGTTTGACATATCATAACAAAGAAGGCAGGAAATATGGGTACAAGGAGATAAAATTTTACTAGTAAATCATACAGAAAAATAAAACAAATATAACAAATGTGTTAAATCATAAGATAAATATGATTTTTATAGTGATCTAACTCCGGGGTTTCAACAAAACTCCTAAAGTATACCAAGTAATCATAAATTTTTAAATAAAGCACAAGATTAGAAGGAAGAGATGCAATTATTTGTTTCATATAGTAACAAACCAAAGAACTCAACAACCAAAGTTGTTTTGCATTGATCAACATATATGGAGTACATAATGTTGTATACCTACTCATTAAGTGAGTATTGGGTAGAGTATACCCATGGGTACTTGATAATTATCGGCAGCCAATGCATACCCGGTCAAATGCAATGACCATATAAGACACAGATGCTAGAATTCTGCTCCATTCCAACCAAATACACAAAAGGAATGCATAAACTGCACACTGATGCAAAACTTTAGCTGCCTCGATGTTTTTAATTTTACCTAATCCTTGTGATCATAAAAAAATCTCTAAATTATAGAAGGTATAGCCTCTTTTCACCAACACCCCGGCTAAAGAAACAAAAACAAATAATTCAGTGAGAAAGTAGTCGCCTTATGATGCACAAACAAAGGCCCAAGTACTTCTCAGGTTGAAACATATCAAAGTAATGACTATTGATTATGCTATTTTGTGGAACCTAGCGCATTACGCCTATGGCTATGTATATAACACAAGTGTTTAATGTCCACCATACTATCACTGGTTTCAAATTGCAGGCCACGTCACTTTATGCAGCTGCAATATTACAATTGTGGTAATGTCCACAACCACATCAAATGCACATACTGCAGAACACAATGTTTAGGAGGCAACGTTAAAGAGGGACTGATCTAACATTGACATGACAAAACAATGTAGCAATAGAAACGCCCTCATAAGCTAAAGAACAATAAACTATACATTAACATAAGATGTTGTCATAAATTTCTCCAACACCACTTGCACAGTGACTCCCTTCTATACTTGGTATTGTACATCGTATTAAAACAAATAGGCACAATCCTTGAAAACTAGTATTTTATTTCAAAAAAACAGAAGTTGAAATACATATAACTGATATAAGAATTGCTGTTTCATGCTAGAGGCGGTAAGAAAAACAGAAAGATCAGTGCCACCACTTTCCACTGAAAAACTGTTTGGTACTACTGCTCTATCAACCTCAGTGCCAAGAAACGCATCTAGAAAATAACTGTTTCCTACCCAATGATTGTCCTAACTCTAGCAGTCTAATATGAACAACAGATACCCTTGACATAGCACTGGGGTAATTGTGATGTCTAGAAAGAATAACGGAACAGACATTTACCACGTGATCACACAAATTACTAAAAGCCCGTGGTCAAAGATCACCACCAAGAAGAAAAATCGGACATACAGAACAGAAGTTACATAAAAAAAAATCAACAATCAAAATGTTAAAAAGAAACTCTCTAACAATAATATGTCATCAACAACAAAATGCAAGTAAGATTCCACAAACAACTCCTCCAATCTCACTCAAACAACCCACAAATCATCCAAAAAAACACATCCACAAGGTGAAATATTATTAATTAATAAAATACCGACATATCTAAATTAAATTGATCCGCTATCAAACGTTAAAAACACCACCTACTTTTTCAGAATGCAATATTATTTGTCAGTAAATAAATAAATAAAAAATACATGTTAAAACGAAAGCAATGAAACTTGTTAGGGTATCGAATTTCCGTAAGCTCAATATCCAATTTCCGAATAATATACTGAGAAAGAAATTAAACGAAATTATTAGGGTTAAAATTGGTTGGAAAGAAGCATGAAGAAAAGAGAGAAGAGAGGCAATGGTAAGTGAATTTCAATTTGGTAAAAATTATCGGAGGCAACAATATATATGTGTTAGTGAATGATAAAGGAAGAAGAGTGAAGAGGAGAGATTATTGGTGCATCAATGAATCGAAGACTTACGAGGTGAATGAAGAGAGGGGAGGTGAACCACCGCTGTGCACGGCCTCCGTCGCCGTAGAAGAGACAGGAGCTTCCCAAATTGTTGTGCTTTTTTTTTTCTTTTTACGTAATTTCGTAGGTTATTTTTTTTTTCTTTTTAAAATGTATTTTTTTTATCTTTCATTTTAATAAATTCGCAATTTTTGATTACATTTATCGAATAAAAATTTAACCAATGATGTAAAAAATTACGATCATAAAGAGTTTTAATATAATTTTACTAACGTCTGAAAACAAATATTTTTCGGTGTTTTATAAATTAAAAAAATGTATATTTCAAAAATTTAAAAGTAAAGAAAACAAATTTAAAAATTAAATTTATTTATTTTTATAAATTATTAAATAATGCTTAATGAATTAAAAATTCACATTTTAATATAATTTTTTTATATATTTAACTTAATATTACGTCAAAATTTAATTACGAAGAACTAAATGTCAATATTTTAAAAATAAATAATTAAAATTATAAAAAAAATAAGAGACTAAAATTATAAATACATCAAAATAATAATTAAAATTATATTTTAATTTAATAATTAATAATTTATTCAAAGATTAATAGTATAAATAACACATTATTGGTTTTTTAAAGAAAAATAAATATAAAAATGTGAAACAACTACACCCAACAAGTTATACGAATGTTTGTAGACCACCAATAAGTAATTCAAGTCTTGAGAGGGGATACTGTGGAAGTCTATTATAATACCGTCACATATCATGCATAATTTTAAATAAAGTTTTTATAGATTAAGATTTTCGTATATTTTAGTAAAATATACAAATCTCATATACATTTAGTAAAATTTATATCTATTTTATTTAATAAAAATTTGTTAAAAGATATATCACTAATGTCATTGTCAATATTGATTTCCACACACATCTGAGGTTTGTACTTTTTTTGTTTTTTAGTTAGAATGGTTATTGACCATCTTTGTAAACAAAGGTCAGATATCATTGTTTTCATATAATTGATTTATTGATGTTTTTTTAATGTTTTAATGTTTTATCATATACTACTATAATAATTTTTATTTGATTTTATGTCCCTGAGTACAAAACTATATACAATGTGTCGTATTGAAAAAAAGTTAACAACGCATTCTTTATTAGATATTTTTTAAGTAATTAATAAAGTTCACAATTATATAATTCCTATATGAATTAAATGAAATTTATATCAATTTTAATTAATAAAAAAATTAAAATATATATTAAAGAATGAGTTATTGACATTATCCTACAAATATACCAACATCTCACATTATTCAGGAGCGCATCACAATCTAATTTTTTATTCCGATCGGAGAAACCCTTATAACAGAATAGAGTGTGATTTCCACAGTTGGAACTGAAAATGGAGGATAACAGTGGAATGGAGCAAGAACTGCATAAACTATGCTGCATCAAATCACAGGAAACTCTAAACCACATACTCTCCACTCTCTGGAATACAAGGAAAACCGGTCTTCGCTCTCCCGATAAATCACATTTTCAATCCCTCCTCAACCTTTCTTCACCCTCCCAACTCGACCCTGTAATCTACTATTCAAATTCAAATTCAAATTCAAATTCAATTCATGTTCATCCGAAACTCATTTCATTTCATTAATATAATAATATTATAGGTGTTGGTGTGCCTTCGGTGGCTTATCAGAAAATTCGCTTATCAAAACATGAGCGCTGACGATCTTCTCAAACTGTTTCCTGCTGATCTTCCGCTACACCTGCAAACCATTCTTCTACTTTCTTTCCGCAATAATGGAGGTCGCTGGAAGCAAGATTTATCTCAACAACAAGTAATTCCTTTCATGCTCACTTCTCAATGTACTCATTGGGTTCTAATCAGTGTTGTCTAATAGAAAAACATAGTGGAATTTGAACAAATTGTTATTGTTCTGCGACACACTATTTAATATAAAATATTATCGAATAACAGCTATTTTCTGCAATTGCATTTTACAACACTGGTTCTAATTATAATGTGTTTTTCAGTATATTTTTATAGAAACTTCATGTCAAACATAAATATTAGGGTTTTACGCAAACCTTCAATAAAAATTTAGTATTTGACGGCTATTTCTAAAATGTGGTTATAATATAGGTTTGTATGACATTATTGGAGGGCGGTGTAAAACTATATTGCAACTTCGGTGCATCTCCTTTAAACTCTTATGAATGAGCATTTTGATTTTAAGGATATTGGAATTAAAGTTTTAAATGGTCGTGATTTTTGTTACTATATAAAACCGTGGTCAAATGCGACTAATGCAACGATATTTGCAGACTGCAGTTGCGTTACCGTTGATTGTAGTTACTAAAAACCTTGATGTAATATTGCGACTACGATCCCTGGTTAAAATTTCATATTTCAAAAGATTAATTTAAGCATATTTTCAAAATAATCATGAATGTGATTTTTTATTCCATTTTTTCAAGTTAAACAATTACTATACAGGTGATTTTTCAATGGAAAAAAAAAGCTGAAATCTGATGACCAAGTTTAGATTTGGTAATCCCTGGCTATGTATTCTCATCCTCATCTTATTCTTAGGGCAAGTTTAAATCAGTTTCAGTCTTTAAAAAAACTCTCAATTAAATAATTTTATGGATTTTCACTAACAAAAAATGCCTTATAAGTTTATAGGTGTTCATAGACAAGTTAAATGAGAGCTCCTAGAAAAAAATTCTGATGTATGAGCTAATTTCAACTTATATGAGAAACTATTGTATAAAATACTCATAATTACTAGAAGGATCTTTTAGTATTATTGTTCTATTAGTATTTGTGGAATAGTTAAAGTAATTCAAACTGACTCTTAATAGTTGTAGTTGGATATTATTATTCTTCTCCTGCCCACTCATCTTATCTGTTGTTTTTGTGTTCAGGATTTATTGCCAAAAACAATTGTTTCTTATCAGGACAGAACAAATGTCCATCCATCTTTTTCCTCCCCACCATCTTCCTTGATGTCAACGTCTCTATGGCCACGTCAAGAAGATGACTCTCTTGCCCGGCCGAATTGCGGTGATTTGGGAGTATCAACACCACTTGTTACTGATGTTAATGTATTCGGACTGCCTGCATGCTTCCCATGTGATATTGCTTCTTCTGAGAACTTGGTGCTTGAGGTGCGTTGCTTTTGCAACGTCTTCTTATGTATGATGTATCATTGATTTTTCATTAGCTGCATATCTTCTCTTTCCACTGTTCATTTTTGCTACAACGTCAAATTTCCAAACTACTTTATACAATCTTTTCTTTAAGAGAAGTAACTTGAGTTTCACTAAGGCAAAGGTAGAAGATGTATAAGATTGGATATAGGCTGAAGGGATTTTATGAAAATGGTTTGATGTTTTTTTTTTTGTATGGCAAGTTTTATTGAACTGCATAAGTTGGTAAATTGCATGGAATTAGAAGAGTTGCAAAAGATCTGGTGCTTCACAAGTTGGAATAAGTTACAGAAAGGATATGGCAGTAGGGTGTTGAAGATGAATGAAGGGGAATTGGAAAAAAAACTCAGTTAAGATATCCTATAATTAGCAAGGAACCATGAAATGGAAGATGTAGTTGAGTATGGGCTTTGGGTGGCTAGATGGTGCTTAGATGTGATAACTGATAATTTCTGTTTTACAGTTTAAGATGTAATGTGGACATGCAAATAGCATGTGTGTCTGACATATTTCAGAAAGTTTTTTTTTTTTTTTTCGTTCTATTTTCTTTTTCTTTCTTTCTTTGTTATAATTCATAAAATAAAATCGTAGGAAAACCTTCCTTACCTCAAATCAATGACGTGGACCATGGAGAATCGCGGCTTGTCCCCTGCAGATAAAGTGGCTATAATCAGCCTTAAGGTAATGTGTGGATAGTTTTTTTATCATTAAATATCTGTGAGATAAATATAACTATAATGAGCATATTATTTCTCCTATTTCCACATTTTGACAATACATGGATGTATTGATTGTTCATGAATAAAATTTACAACCTTTCGAATTTTGGTTCAATCTACAAGTTTTTATTGAAAACTTCCATGCTGAGTGCTAGAGGTGTCTTCTGTACACCGATGCATTTTCTGAAACCATTGCATCATTGCTATTATATGTTGCTATAGAAATCATGTATGATGTATAGTTACTATGAATCAGAAACTGCTTCCTGAGGGGCTTCACACACGGTATTCACCAAAATAAAGCAGCTTTCTGAAGCATTTTACAAGTTTCTGTTGATACTGTTTGTGAACCAAAAAATCCTTTATGAAGTACATAATGCAATCTTGTTAGCAGTATCAGATATTTCAAACAACCACCACAATGTACATGTAATGTTGAAATAACTTTTTAGTTGTAATGTTTATAGTGTGAAAGGATATCCTTGTAATATCTGTTTTTTTTTTATAGCTGCATGATTATAGCAAGCAACCACCACAATGTACATGTAATGTTGAAATAACTTTTTAGTTGTAATGTTTATAGTGTGAAAGGATATCCTTGTAATATCTGTTTTTTTTATAGCTGCATGATTATAGCAAGTCTCCATTAGGCGAAACAGAGGTTAAGTTTCAGCTTACAAGGGATACATTCGAGGCTATGCTGAGATCAATGACATACATCAGTGATCAACTAAATGATGTAAGACATTCTTTTATATTTATCAGGATTATGATGATTGATCGAAACATAAACCCCAAATTATCAGTTTATTGGAATTATATTGTTGCAAATGAGGAAGAATATTAAACATTTTTTTTCTAATTTCAGAATGTGTTTGCTCTGAATTGAAGAGTTAATCATGATATTTGATAATAAAAAGGAAAAGCAGATGACTCCAATAATTACGGGGCAAAATCACAATTTGCCAATAATAGATGAAGATGCCAAGCAACCTATCACTTTTTATATGTTTGCCTTCCAGATATAAACAAACATTTTGAAATCGATTTTTCAGTTATATCTGAAGAAGTTAGTAAGGCTATCCAATGATGGATGGATGTTGAAAGTTACAGGACCACTGGAGACCTTTATTCTTGGTCCAATGTAGTTGATATAACTAATGAACTAACTTGCTGGCAAGTGAAAAAAAGATAACTCCACACTTGTCATAACTTCAGTTGGAAGAAATTTCAGGTCCCACGTAAATTTTAATGCATGTATTAATGTTTTCCTCTCAGCATATTAGGAAAAAAAATATTCTAGGAAAATGGAAATTACATAAGTTGTTTAAAGTTTTGTTCTTCTTTATGCTTTTCAGACAACAGTATCTAATACTGTATTTATTTGTGTCATTTATGTATTTACTTGCAGGTTGGGACTTCTTCCCGGCCAGCAAACAAGAAACAAAGGCAGTAACTTGTCTTCTGGTCATTGGCTTATAAGTTAGGATACTTAATAATATTTAGATAGTATCTCATACCTTTAAAAGATGAAAGTGAAAAATAGTGGTAAAAGAGAACATAGCTCCGGCATACATTGTCGCACTTGACATAAAAATTGATTTTACAAAAAAATATGATTCTTTTATGGATGCCGTTGAAGCAAACTCCATGCTTGTTGTAAACAGTTTTTCATAAAGATTTGTACAAGTGAAGATGTGTTTAAGATGCTTTGTCTTTTACCATTTTTGCGACAATGTAATAAAGTAAAAGAAATCATGTATTTTACCACCACTTTTTTACTTTTTGCACACCTTGAAAGGCAAAGCAAACTGCATAAAAATCAAAAGTGCAAGAAACATAGCCTAAAGCCAAGCATAGGGTTGATAAATGATACAGGAACCATTATCTAACATAACAAGGTTTAGCCAGAAAATTTAGAACTTATTAATGAAATGCATCAAGTCTTTATAAACAATCCAAATTAAGGATGCATAATTGCTTAACTAAATGCTTAAATACTTACTTTTCATATTAGCACTTTGTATAACTGTAAGCTTTAAGCTTCTAAATAACTTGAAAAGTTTGATAAAATTAAAATAAGCTAAAAACAACTCATGAATATGTCATAAGCTATATTTATCAATTTCTAAACTCTTATGCAAGTGTTTATGTCAATAAGATAAATTCAAATAAGTTGTAAATAAATTATTTCAAACACAAACTCTTCCCTATGCACCCTAAATCGACAAATTCATCACCATTCACAAATGAGTGTCCAAATTAATATGGCTGTAGTAATTCACTTGATCAACAGACGCACACAACCAAAATTTATTACCATAACTACATTTTCTAGTGCTCAATAAACTAAACAGTTCTTATGTAAAGATGTAAACAATAAGTAGGAAAAAGAACCCGGAAGCAACTACTTGGTATATACATAAAAACAAATTCAATCACCATTTCTACAATAAAATTATAATGTACAAAAATCCAATTTCTTTTGGACTACACAAAGGGCAACACTGTTGGAAATAAACTCTCACCCTATATATACCAAATTGCTCACACTGAAGGGTAAAATTGAACCAAAACACTGCAAGCTTCAAGAAATAAAACCAAAATAATTCTTGAAGAAACCAATCCATCAAAATTATAGAAACCTGACCTGACTACCATTAGCCAAGAGCCCAAGACACGGTGTCGCTGAGGCTAGAAAGAAACTCAAATTCCCATTGCCGAAGAAAAAAAACACTTATAACAACATAAATAAGAAACTTGCAACTCTTTTGTCTTGCTCAAAATAACCACTCTTGGTATCAATCAGAATTGCTAGAGCTTGAACTGGAACTGGAACTGGAACTGGATTTCCTACTGTGAGATTTTTTCTTATTACTGGAGCTGCTGCAGGATACATTTTCCAATTTATCAAATGGAGTCCTGCTCATTTCTTCAGCACTGGTTGATGCATCAAAGGAATCATTCATCTTTTCCAAGTCAAATTCATTTGCTTCTATTTTGACAGAAACATCTTCTGTGTCCAAATTTTCTGGCAGCTTCTCTTGATTATCTTTGGAGGTTTTGTCTAAAGCAACATCAATATCTTCCAGGGATCTGGCTTCAATAACTTGAAGGTTTGAATTAACTTCCACGTGATCTTGAGATTCTTCGCTAACAAGCTGATCCTTAATTGTACTAGGAAGAATGAGATCGTTAACATCAACTCCTTCTTGAAGTTGCTTAAAAGCTAAGTCAATATCTTCAAGTGATCGTGCTTCAAGGACTGGTATGTCCTGCACAACCTTCTCTGTCTTTACATCCTCATCATGCACAATGTTGGTATGAGGTGATACACCAGCCTCACCAACACTGAAATCTCCAACTGCATCCAATTCTGACAAGAATTCCTCGTCGATTTCCTTCATATTATCAAATTCATTGATATTTTCTTCAGTATTCGGAGACAAGTAGCCCTCTGCTGAAGGAACTAAGTTTTGTTGTGCTTCATTTTGGTCTTCGTTCGAGACTTCCACACGACGCTTATAAACATATGAATCCACTTCACTAGTGGGTGAACGGAATTCAGGGGTATCAGAATTTTCCGAAGTCGCAGAAGAGATATTAGCAGGAATTTCATCTAACGCATCGTGTAATTCTCCAACTCCATTATTGTATGTGCCAGCATCTGGTGAAGGTTCTACCTTAATATCATCAGAACTCTGCAGAATGTGTAAAAATTTATGATCAATCTTTTTAGCTTATTTAGATTCTTAGATCAATATCCTCACTTTATACTAAACAAATGAAAAGCCAGCAGAGCTGGTATGAGCATTAGATGAAAACAGATCAAAACAACAGAACAAATTAACCGTGCATAAAATCATGTGAATGTAGAAATAGTCACAAAGAAAACACAGTTTGAACAATTACTTCTTTTATAGCAAGAACTGTACATGGAATTTATGGGAAATTGGAGGAAAGTATTATTTTTTCTTCTTCCCCCCTATGATGGAGAATTTGAAAGAATATTGAATTAAAAGTGTTAGGATGAAATTAAGATGGATAAAAATAGACCTGCATGGACCTATACAGCGGACCTGTTTTTGAGAGTACAACAATTCCTGAGAATGACAATTTTAAAGGCAAGTACTGATAAATAGCATGCCAGATCCCGTATATGTTTATCTTCTAAGATCAGTTTCTAATCATAAGAGTATCTTAGGGCCTGTTTACTTTCCATATTTCCTGCATTCATATTCACTTCAACTAATAACTATAAGAGAATAATAAACATCAAATATTTTCCTCACCATTTTCTTTTATGATTATTTAGAACATATCTATCATTTTCAAAAAATTTGAAAACACTGTTTTCATTGTTTCTAAAAATGAATTCTTCCTAGCTTGTCTTCCACCTTCTCGCTATCACAATTGTTTATTATATCATTCTTCGATCTCCTTGTTAGTAATTTAAAATAAACACAAACTTTAGAAAATAGAAACTGAAAAATGTCTATAGAAAGTAAACAGGCCCTCATAGGATTAGTTTGCATATTATTACTCAGGTCATTATCGTTGCTTATGTCCTAATTTCCCTTTTTATTTAGGATTGGAAGTCTTATATCCCTATAAATAGAGGTTAGTGTTTATCAATCATATTTCACCATGATTATATATTTTTTTCTTATTCTTTTTCTCTTTCTTTTATCTAAAACTCATAACTTCAACAAGAATATTATTGGTCGGAGGAACAACTACAAAGTTTTCTGGTGTTAAAGTTGAATATGAAAATAATTGTTTCTACGAGAACTTTTAAAGCTGTATATATCTTTTCCTCATTATGTGATTTTCCTTAAACATGGAAACTTAAAGCCAAAGAAGTTCAAGGAATGAATTATTTGACTTACCGGACTTTCATCATGATCACTGGAAGATCGTGCATCCACCAATTTATCAGAGCTTGACAGATGGTTCTCCGAGTTAGAAGGAGACTCAACATCAATTTCATGTTGGTTATCGGAGGTGAAAGAAACTGTATTCTGATCCAAATCTTGGTGGATATCGGTGTTACCATGCTCCATGGAACTTGACAAGAAGATTTTATCATGTTCAACTGGAAATATGTGCACCTCATTTGACGAATTTTCCTCTAAATGTGTTGTATCTTCAGAATGAAAATCAGAAATTGGTGCTTGTCCAGCTACTGGTGAGAACTGTGAATCCCCTGCTGCATGCAAAGATGAACTATTATAAGGTATATGGTGTGCATCAGAAGCCACCGAATCCAGCATTTCATCTTCATCTTCATCTTGGACTGAAACAGACATATCTGCATTATCAAGTCTTGATACTTCATTCGGCGGTGTGTCTTCCTCCACATACTCATTATCTGATAGATGTAACTTTTCAGAAGCCATTTGATAGTTTGAATCTGGAGATTCTACATTGTCTTGATGAAGCATTTCGAAATCAGCAAATATGTTGTTGTCTATATCATGTTCATGAACTAAGCCTGAATCAGTTACACCCTTTCCTGACCCAATATCTGAAGAAAAATTTGAATCCACAGAAATGTGGGCACCAACAAACTCGGAAGTTGTAGATCCATTTTGATCAAAAAAATTTGTTACAACCGCAGGTATCTCCTCTGCAGTAACGTTATGTTGATCTATATCTTCAGATTTCTCAGACCTTGTTTCAACTTTTACTTCCTCACGCAGTTCGTAAGAGGCCGCTTGAGTTTTCTCATGATCCGAAGAATTATCCTCCAATCTGTCATTGTGCACCTCAGACTCTTCATCAGCAACATCAGCAGAAGTATTGACTGAGACAGGAGGCAATGTCCTCTCAGAAAACTCTGTTGCTGAATCAGAAGAGACGGAAGAAAAAGATATGAGCTTTTCTGCTGCAGGTGGACTAGAATCATAAACTGGTTCTACTTGTTGAGTGTCTTCAACCTCGCCACTTAAATGATGGAAGTTCGAGTCCTCGACTGAAGCTTGTGTTGAAATTCTAGATTCTGGGACGTGACCATCTTCATGCTGCAAATTTGAAGTTTTTTCAAATTCCTCATCATGCACGTCATCGATAACTTCTGATCGTGAAGATTGGCTTGATCTGCTGCTGCTCCCCTCAACACTTGGTTCCCTTCTCAAAATTGTTTCCACATCATTGAACTCCTCATCGACTTCAACCTCTCCCGTTGCAGGATAGAATTCCATCTCAATAGGATTTTCCACCCCACCCAGCACTATTTCAACTTCGTCATGAGAAACATTTCTCTCCTCAGCTTGAATCATCTCCACAGATTCATTTTCTTCGGAGGATAAGCTTCCGTAATCAGCCTCGTCAGAAATGTGATCCATGTTAGATGTTAACTCTCTCTCCGGAGACAAGTCTCGTTCGCCAGATTTGCTCTCATCCTGATCACCTGAACTCACTGATTCAGTATCTGGAACAGAACTCAACTTTGAATCACTTACTTCACTAGATTGCCTATGGAAATAGCTTGTTCCCTCTGAAGCCATCCTTTCAGATATAAAGACGGGCTTCCAATTAAAATTGTGTCTTTCTTGCTTGGATATCCCCAATACTGATGATCCCATGCTGAAACTTTCATGCCTCCGAAAAAATGCTTCTTTTTGATTAAACTGTGTGAACTCTTGTTGAAAACTGTCCCTTTTAAGATCAGGTTTTTCTTCATTTGGGTCATATGGAATGTCAAAAGGGTTTCGTCTAGGCTGTAGAATAGATGGAGCCGATCCAGGAATGGGTGGTAATCCCATGGTAGCAAAGGATTCATCAGGGAAATCAAAAGGGTTGCGTCTAACAGAAATAGGTGCAACATTACAGGGAATATCGGCACTATCTAAGTCTATTAGATTCTTTTCAACTATCTTTCTCCTTGCCATTCTCCTAGCAATAAGACTCTCCAATCGCCGATTCCTTTCAAGCTCCAAAGTTCCCAGATCTATGAGATTCTTTTGGTCATCCTCTGTCCACTTGATAGCGGATTTACTTTCATCCTCTTTACCGCCCTCCATTTCCTCTTCGTCAAAACAGTCTTCTTCCGCTTCACCACGGTTTTCAATATCTTCATCTGATTCGCCACTGTCATCATCACTGGTCTGAGATTTCTCAGATGCAGCATCAGAACCGTCACGGGACAAGCTAGCAGGCTGCGGGGCATCTACGTCTAAAAGTGGGTGGAGCTCATCAAGCATTGGAATGATGTCAGCCATGGAAGCATCCGGTGAAGAACTCTCTGCCTTATCAGATCCCGAATCCTCAGAGTCATCCTCATCACTGTTGTTCTCCACCTGTTTCCAAGATGAACTGGGTGAACAATCTGCATCACCTTCCTTAAAAGAATCAAACTCGCCTCCCAAAGCTTTTCCATCCTCATTTTCAAAAATATCATCATTTACATTTTGAACCATGACATACTGTTTCTCAATAGCTTCATCGTCACTTGAAACAACTTCAGACGTGAGGTTCCCGTCATGAACTTCCTTGCTGTTTCCCAACTCAAAACTATGGAATTCTCTTTCCACATCCCCTTTTACTTGCTTCTCAGGCTGAACATCCTGCAAGTGTTCGTCATCCAACGCAGAGTCATAAAGCAAACCACGATCTTCCTCAGTCCTGTCATCTTTCTCACCCACCAAACTTTCTTCTTCAATACCACTCTCTTCTATATCACTCCTACGTTCCGAATATCCTCTCACAAAATAGCTCTCATCTCTATCAGAAACAACAGTTTCGCCCTCCAAAAACGCGGTTTGGAAGGATGAAATGTCATGAGTTATAACTTTCTCTTCCTTTTCAAACTCAGGCACATTTGTCTGCCCAAAACTGAGAAGGGTCCCAAGCAAAACAGCAGTGCAGACCAAAACAGGAGATGCAGAAACCAAAACAGAAAACAGTAAAGGAAAATATCTGTACAAGAAAAGCAAAAAACCTAAAAAACCCACAAGAAATGGATGATTGCAAGCTGATCTGTAAACCCCTCTGATTGGAACGAAAACAAGTTTCCTAATTTTGATTCCAATCTCAATCGCTGATCCCATATCCCTCTCTTTTGATAACTCTCCTATAGTTCAAACCTGTTTTTGATTCATCCACCATAAACAAAACAAAAAGGGTACCCTAAATAAGATCCAGTGATCCATGATCAGCAGTTAAGAAAAGCTAAAATAAGAAACTTTTGATATTTATCAAAATTTAAGCTAAAAACTTACCTCACCACCAATGAATCAAAACGAATCACACAGAACCACAATGATAAATCCAATCCCTGAAAACCAAAACAAAACAAAAAAGATTTTTTTTGGGTGAATGATGAATTGATCACTGGATAATCAATTAAGGGAAAAAGGGTGGACAAATATGTAAAAAAATGAATTTTTTTTAGATAAATGGCTCACCAGATATGATTGTAGAAACAAGAGAAATCAAAGGGTATGTGAGAATCCTCTTGTTTTCTATGTTTCTTGTTTCGTTTGCTTTATGAGACAAAACATTCGTAAAAGGAGCTGAAAATGTGTATGTGTGTGTGTGTGTTTGTGTGTTTATGTTATGGCATTGGATATGTGATCTTTGGATGGTTTGACAAAAGAGAGTGTGGGGCGGCACGAAAAGAAGAGAAAGAGAAAGATTGAATTGAATGAAAAAAAGAAAAGAAAATGATAGCATACTATCATCACATTATTACAACTATATTCTAGTTTTTCTTTTTTTTCATTGTTTGCTATCTGGAAAGAAACCTTTTACTCTGTCATGTTCTCATGTTGTGAGATCTAAATTGTGGGACATGTCATGGTAATTTTGGTTTAGGGATTCTAGAGTTTCATTCCTATATTCAATTTAATTCACGATGACATTGGTGTTCATGACTCACCTTGATTGTTTTGTTTAATTATTTTTACTTTTTAGGTAAGAGGAATCCTTTGAGTAAAAAAAAGTAAGGGGGAATTTTAGAGATCAAATTTTATTGTTTTGACCGATTGAGATTGGGAATACAATTTGATGGCTAATAAATAATAATGTAAGGATATTAACATGAATATAAAGTTTTTACCAAAAAAAACATGAATAAAAATATCCAATATATATATATATATAGTTGTCATATAAATTATTTTAGATATACAATGTATCAATATTGTTTTATGTTTTTTTCATCTAAAATTTTGTTGAGTTTTATAAGTTATAGCTTAATTGATAATATGAACATTGTTTAGTTGAACATTTTTAGTGCGACCCGAGCGTACAATGTTCACTTTAAATATATAATTTTATTAATGATATTTGTTATTTTATAATAATAATAATAAATATTTTATTAGTTCCTTAATTTATTTTAAAATTTTAATTTAGTCTCATAACTCTAAAATCAATAAATTGATTCCTTAATTTATTTTTGTTAGACCAAGTTAATTTTTTCATGAATAAGACATTAACACCGTTAATTATTATCTTCTTTAAAATAATTATATAAAAATGAAGTGATACGATAAAATAATTTTTTTTTATTAAATATGTCATTTATATATTGACCGTATATGTCATTTAAATCCAAACGTAATACTCATTAATCCTCTCTTCGTATATTTAATAAAGTGTTAATTTTTTGGGTGAAATAATAGCAAGTATTCCGATTCAACTAAATTTAAAAAAAAAATAACAAAAAAGGTATTAATTAATTAATTAATTAAAAGAAAAAATTGAATAAACATGCATGAATGTTGGTCACGATCATTGCTGCCTCGAGTTTCTGACAATTTTTCTGTTTTTTATTCCATAAAACATGCGATATTGTCAGTGTTTTGTTCTTCCAGGCTGGTGTTGGTGTTGGACCACCTACATATTTACAAGTTAATTTAATAAAATATTTTAATTCGGTTTCTGATTTTGGACGGCAATGGCAAGTGAAGTCTAAAGTCTTAGTCTACTATCTTTAGTTTTGTTTTTGGACGGCAAGTGAAGTAAGGAAAAGGAAAGAAGATAAATAAGAAAACTTGGTAAAAAAATAACTTCTTGGATATCCATAAATAGAGATGAGTATATATATACATACATATTTCCCATACTAATAAAACTCTATTCGCTCATTAGAATAGTTGAGGGTAATTGAAAGGAAAAAAAAAAATAGTTGAGGGTAGTTTGTATTAGAATCTATCTGTACTAATTATGATTACATTTATCAGTTAAATGTTTCCTTGCTGAAATATCAGGCCTAGTCAAAATTGATGATGCAATTTTTCTGGTACCCGACGCTAACCGCACATCAACTAACAAATGCATCCAAGAAAAATTATTTCTTCTGAATTTTGATGCTCCTTAAGAAATTAAAAGGCACTATTGTAGTCATCAAGAATCTCAAATGTCTATTGAATGTCTTTTTTTAAATGATGAATCACTTTAGTCTCATGAGAAACTAGTTTGACCAACATTTGATATTTTTAAATAACTAAATAGTAAATATCTGTTTGGCTAAATTACATTTGTGGTCTCTTAACTTACTTTCAAGTAACGTTTTAGTCTTTTATCTTTTTTTTTTTTCTCGAATTGGTCATTTATTTTAATTTTAAGTGACAATTTGATATT
>JBBPBR010000006.1:51247381-51273657 GCA_037974775.1 Cicer pinnatifidum
GTTTTTCTTTTCTTGTGCATTATTTTCTACTTTTAAATAATTTTTTTTGTTAAACGTCTTAATAAATTTTTAGTATGTGATAGTTCATAATTGATTTTATTCTTCAGTATTTCTTCTTCTATGACGACCACTATCATTATCAATTAAGACAAATAATTTTTTTTATTAACTATTTAATTTTTTATTTATGTATTTTCGTGTTTTTCTCTCTCATCGTTTTATTTATTTGTATATATTTTGTCCATCCACCTATGTTGAAATTTACGTATCAAATATCTTAATCTATAAACTTTTAGAAAGATAAATGATTTATTCTATAAAAAAATAGTAAATTTATTACAATAAAAAAAAATAAGAAAAACAAAGACTTATTTGTAATTTTGCCATAATAATATGACAATGCATCATTGGATGTATGGATAAAACATTTAATCACTTTTTTAAAAGTACCTAACAGAAATATAAATTACATTAATCACGTAATTATTTTGAATTAACTATTTAACTAATAATAACATTTTGTTGTCCTTTTCTTAAAAGTTTTCACATATATTAAAAAAAATAGTATATTTAACGTGAATGTAAAAATTGTATGTAAATTTTTCTAAAAAGTCTTTTAATATAAGAATGTGTTTAAATCTAACTTTCTATCTTCTAATATATTATTTATCTCCCTTCCATTTAAACGATTTTTTATTTTTCACTAAAAAAAAGATAATTTATGATCAATTTTTGTGGTTTTTTGTAGTTTTGTCGTCTTAGTGCAGCGTTGTATTTAGTCATCATCTTGGTACGGTGTTTTAGTTGGACAAATTAGCTTCGATCAAATAGAAATTTTGTTAATGATTTGTGCATTGTCAATGTTATAGTTATGAAGACATAGATATTAATGACTCCTCAATTTTGTAATATTTGTAGATTGTCACATTTATAGACATTATGTCATTTTATACTTTTAATATGAATGTTATGAGTTTGTTTGCAAATACACCTTTTTCGATTTTAGAAATTATGAGTTGTAATTTTCTTTATCAATGTAATTTCTATCTAATTGAATGAATAAATACCATTTTAATAAATAAAAAATTATAGAATTGATTAAATATATATATTGAAAAAAAAATAATGAATGTATTAATAATTTAAAATGAACCTTACATTTAGAGAAACATTTTCTTCACAAAAGGGACTTTAAAATTATAAATACGTATAGTATATATTTATTTATTTTACTCAAGCAAAAACCATATATTTTAAGGTTTTCATCCCAACTCTAACTTTTGCAATTGCATGAAAATGGACGATGAAACGGTATCACACCTATTACACTGCAGTTGAGCTGTAAATCTCCACAGGAATTGGTGAAATCTTGTCCAAGACTGGTTATCCTCCAAATTTAGAAGATGATATTCTTACACTAAGCCATATTAAATGGACAACTACACCCTCAAAAAATGGATAACTATTAACAGGAAAATATCTTTTGTTTTCAAACAAAAACTATATAATCCCTCTCCGACATGAAGTGAAGGATTGAAGCACCTATATGAGAAGTGGGAACGAATTGGACAGGTCAATTTCTAACAATGAAAGAGATACTCCAATGAACACAATAAAAATAACGCATTTACAGAATAAGATTATATACCCTGTGCAGTTGCATGAACTCCAGGGTATGCTAGAAGGCCTATTATCTTTACAAACGAATGCTGTAATAAATACAACTTACTTTGACAAGGAACTCATCATAAGAACAATGAAATGGAAAGAAAACTGTTAAAACTCATGTCTTGGCTCCTCAAAAAGGAACGACTCTATTCTTCACATGCCGAAAGATGCCACCAATGAGGTTTAAAGAAAAAGCAGCCCAACCTGCACCAACAAGAGCAATTATGATATGTTTGTTTCATGAAATACACCAACCATTCCCCTATCTAATCTTTCAAGGAATACAAATGCATGAGCATCAGATAGTAAACTGTTGACTTCCACGTTTTATTCACTGCCCAAAAATCCAACCATTGCAATGAGAAAGGCGTTAAGATGATAGAGTTTTCATTTCAGGAATTGGACCCAGTTGGAAATCCTAGCATGTTCTATCAATTTCCTTTCCATGATCATCTTCATGAATATTTCGCCCCAACCTTCTCAGCCATATGTCATAGTTCATGGGATATGGCGTCCCGCACAGACTGTCGACATAGTCAGCAAAAGCTTTCAGCACAGTGGAAATATCACCAAGTCTCTGCTGAATCAATCTCCTTGACCAAGACGTCTCTCTCCATTGTAGTGCTCCCTCTACTGAATCTAGATCAGGGAATAAACCACCACATGAATAATAAAGCATATAAACTAGGCTTTCTGCATCAGAGGCGGAGCATAGCTTTCCTTCCTGAAGTGCGTAAGTAGATGAGAATTGAAGATTCATAGCAGGGCGATCTCTATCTTCAAGAATAGCATGGCCCCACCCAATTAGAACAAAATAAGGGTGTCTCACTCCAGACCTAACACAGATCACATTCTCTGGTCTGATGTCTCCATGCCTAAGTCCAGCAGAGGCAGCAGTTGAGAGTGCTGACAAGCAATCATGGCAACATTTGATAGCCTCTTCTGAACCAAATCGGCCTGTCTGTACCATTTCAGCGACTGTTTCACCAATTGGGCTGGTCACAAGAGCAGGAGTCCCACACCAAGGGTGGTCACAATTTCCACCTGAGCTGGGCCTTCGACAATGACCAGGGTGTATGATCCTACCAAATGCACTCAACTGAGGTAGATATTTGCTTGAGAGATTTTTCTGCTTCATTATTGTCAATACTTTGGTCTGCCTCTGGACCTGATACCATAAATCCATATCTTCCCATGCTGGTTCCAGCTGAGAGGGATGAGAGCCCACATATAGAAACAGATCGTTTCCTGGGTCTTCAACATAAGATGCAATATAGTATTTCAATTCACCAGTATTGATTACTTCTTGTATCTGATAACCCTTCTGCACTTCTGAATCCTCCAGCCATAACATGGATCCTTCTTCTAATTTCATTGACTCCTTGGAACCAACATTGACAGAATCGTCCTGAACTTCGACAATCTCAGGAGAAACACTACGCTGCTGGTATCGAAATAGGCCATTTCCATTCACTCTGGTATCTCCTAACTGCCTCTCGATTCTTCTTGTTTGAAGACGTGAACTATGATCGGCAGCTAAATCCTCAACAGAATGCTTGGGCATTCCAGCATATTGCATAATACAGTGAAAGGTCGCGAACAGTACT
Source organism: Cicer pinnatifidum (assembly GCA_037974775.1). Lineage (NCBI taxonomy): Eukaryota > Viridiplantae > Streptophyta > Magnoliopsida > Fabales > Fabaceae > Cicer > Cicer pinnatifidum. The sequence continues at coordinate 51,250,657 of JBBPBR010000006.1, forward strand.
TGTAGAGCACCAATATCTACCCAGTTTGCATTTCCAAGCTTGTTCCAGATTCTATAAATTGGAGAAACAGAAATTCTAGAATGATTTTTTACCCATTCGGCAGCACATTCATAAACATTATTCACATCAAAATTGAGCTTACTTACATCTCCTTCAACTTTTACAACTCCCCCATATTGAGAATCAGCTAGAAGAACAAAGACTGTGCTTGGATCTGGAAAGAAATTTAGTCTACTCAAACTCCTTGCCAGAAGCATTCGAATAGCATAAAATAGAGCTTCTCCTAGAACTGGTAAAGAAGGCTGGCGGTCACTGCCAACAGCTACACCTCTGATATCGGTTCTTAGAAGTGTCAATTCAAGGACATGATCCCATTTCCCATGAGGATGTCTAGAATTATTAAGCAATATACCAGTGCCACAAAGACCTCCAAGCTTTCCATTAGCAATAGCATTTTCAGCCTGATAAAACTTCATGTTAGCATTATACAAACAAGCCACAGAAAAAGGCATAGGCCGGTCTTGATTCCAAAATGCCTCCCACAAGCCTTTCATACTAGCATGTAGAAAATCTTCAATAGCAAGACAAGATGTTGCCTCTACAGCTTCAGATGTAGAAGCGTGAACAGCATTAGGCATGCGTGTCAGCTGCTGAAATGAAATCCCCTCTAATGCATAATCAAATTTTTGAAGTTCAATCAACTCAAATGGAACATCAAATGCCTGCTGTTTCGATGCATATTTTTCTGTAACAGATTCAGACCAATCTACAAGTTTTTCATTCAGACTGTCACTGTCAACAAATTTATAGAAGAAATCCTTCTGCTTCCGAGACCTACCACCAGATGACACACTGGACCTCTTTGTCCCAGACCCAATTGATTCCTGGTCTGGGGATCTACCTGTAAACAGGTATCAAACCTCATTAATATCACTATAATTATTGTTCCCTCTTATAAAGGAAAGGATAATCATGCATTTATTAGTTGCGAAAATAGAAATAATTCTGACATGACCCAAAAATTCAGAGATAAAAAAGGTACTGCGTAAACTGACAGTAGAAATTCAACAAAAGAAAATACGCCTTAATCACTACAATTAAGCGTGGGATTCCACAACCACTATATCTTCTATTGAAGTTCAGCCAAAAATTATCAAACATGATGCACCATCGGGAAGTTGGGAGGCTCCCTGAAATTTCTGTTTAAGCTCATACAATAACTACAGATCAATCGAACAACACCCCTTCCCTTTTTACAGGTCAATTTCACAAATAATAACCCTTTGTATGCTTAGATTTAATAGATCAGGATATCTAATGCAAACACCCGATCAATTTATATCAGCAGTATATTTTCATTAGTTCTCACTGCTTCTCATGGACTACATGTATAAGCGACAGAAAATAATAAAGCCAGGACCACTCTCGTAGAAACTGTCTTATTTATACTTAAAGAAATCACATTTCATAAGTTCCTTGTGATTACTCTTTTACCCTTATTTTCCTAATATGTGTGCAAAAACAATGTTGAGAATTACTTGAATTGATCAGAGTCGTGTCCTTAAGGGTAATCCATTTTTCACAAGTGGATCCTACTTTAAGGCGTCAAATGGTGAGTCCTAAAGTACAGGTGTTTTGTTTCATCAGTACCAGAGAAAGGGTGTGTGCAAGAATTCCTTCAACACTGATGCAGTCCAAAAGTTCCAGAAAATCACTATCATGATGTGCAGACATTTGGGACTAGCCAATGCTTGTTAATAGTTAAGTCCATTTTGGTAGAATGTAAAGATAAGGAGAACTGAAGTTCCTTTTTTTTGTGGATCTAGTTTTATAAAATATCTTCTGAAAAAAAAAAAAAAAAGTCATTACATTACCCCCGCCCCAAATTAATCCCTATTTCACCTCAACCAACTATGGTCAGGGAACTAAAAACTACTACCTCCAGTACCAATTATGATAAAGGATAAGGTGATGGGGTGATGCTACCTCCCGCCCCCAGATTAATCCCTGGTTTCAACTCTACCAAACATGGCCAGAGAGCTAAAAACTACTACCCCAGTACAAAGTATAATAAAGAATAAACCAGGGTGTTGCTACTTTTGAAAAAAGCTTTTCAATGTAATATCTGTTATATGTTTAAAAAGGGATGAAAACATACAATTACCCTAAATTTTGTGCCTTTCGTGAATAGGTACCGTGAGGATACATTGAGAGCAGGCATATGCATAAAAACAAAGAAGCTACTGGAATGAGCTAATATCAATCATTAAATTTGATGTAACTATTATATCTCAATTCAAATCTAATCACAAATGAATAAGATTCTTTATGTACAATAATTATGTACAGAACAAGACTTGAGAGAGAAAAGGATTAGGGTTTCTGAGTAAACAGATCTTACCATCTGTTATTTTCAGATGCTTGTCGCAGCCAAAAGCCATCGATCAGTAAATTCAAGTTGTATGCAAACGAGATGTCTTTTAAAAGTGATAAACAGAGAAAAAATGAATGACTTGTTCTATTATATCACTGAAAAACTAACAGCCAATACTCTCTGTACCGTTAACCTTCATACGCAACATATGGTAACTGTACTCCGCTTATTGGTTAAATATTATTGTAAAAACAATTCATTCTATACATGACAACCAAAAGCAATAAATTAAAGGCATACTAGGCATTAAATTCAGGCTTCAGTTACCGCTCAGCCTCTATGGTTAGTGGGCATTGAACTGCCAGAACATAATTACAAGAAATTTTAAAAAAAAAGACATTTAAGTACATTTTAGTAGTCAAATGGATTTTTACTCATTAAAGAAATTATCCTAAGAAAACAAAAGTACTTTTCAATATTTCAACTATACAAACCGATGTCGCAGCATTATCTGTCATTCTCAAACTTCTGAATTAAACAAAAGTAGGCTTTTAAGATATAAAAGGATAAAACTTCTTAAGTCTAAGTAAACTTGAAACAACACCAATATTTAGCTTTTTACTAGCAGAGTTTATATCTCAATCATTTCCCTCCATTTCTAACTATCATTACGCAAATGCAACATCTTAATTTATCATGATGCTTAAAAAATTACCAAGGGATTATGGAGTAGTCTAAGAATAAATTTTTTATATAATCCTTGTCACCACGTAACAAAAATAACAATCACTGCTCACATATTATAACTAAGATGACATATGATCCGAAAATATTATGAATGTAAATCACCAAATGAACTATTTTTCGAAGCATCGTGCAATGTTATTCACTCACCTGGAATTACGAGCTACAAACCACTTTACAGTGAGTATCACCAGAAACTTTGGACTAACCCATAAACTGTTAAGATCAATTTGATTCATTGGGAATGAAAATACAGAAAAAAGCAAAAGTGAAGTATTAGAGATATAATATAAAATCATGCATGTGTCTTCACCCATTGTTGTTAAGATCACGAGTTAAATCGTAAGAATGGACTGATCTTATGAACTTGCTACGGGGGTGAGTCACATCTAATGTAAGATCGGACTTCATTAGGATCATGGTGGAATCGCGTGGAAGATTGCTGAGATCGACAAAGTTATTAAATGAGAATATAAGGTTTAAGAACATGCCAAATGGATCTTGGAGAAGTATTTTAATCCCTATCTTTAAGAACAAATGTGATATACAAAATTGCACAAATTATAGAGGAATTAAACTTATTAGTGATACTTTGAAGCTATGGGATAGAGTGACTAAGCAGAGATTAAAATGAGAAAGGCACTCACAAAAATTATTTTGGTTTTGTCCAGGGATACTGACCATGGAAGCAATATCCGGGAACTTATGGAGAGATATAGAAGGAACCAAAAAGACCTACACATAGTTTGGAAAAGATGTATAATAGAGTACATGGTCGATATGAATAGAGGTTTTAGAGAAGAAAGTGTTTAGAATGCTTATATTTGAATAATCAAAGATATATATTAAGCGATCACAACTAATGTGCGAACATAGGTTAGAAATACAACAAAAAAAGAGAGTCTAACAACTATAGGTATGCATCGAGTATCAACTTAGAGCCATGTCTTTTTATCTTGGTTCTAGACGTGCTTATTAAACATATCCAAGAAATAGTGCCACGATGCATAGTTGTCGTGGATTATATAGTCTTTTATGGCGGGTTGAAAGAAAAAATAAATTAAAAAGTTGGCGATAAGGCGACAAGCATTGGAAATGCATAGTTTCTGCCCAAGGGGAAATAAAAGCATAGTACATTAAATGTACATTTAGCACTAACAAACAAATTTTAACATAGAGGAGAAGACCTAATAACCACTTGTGATTAAAGTATAATCCAATAATTAAAGGTAGAGATAGATTCATAGACCAACGAAAAGTATATTGCAAACCATAAAAAGAAATTTATTTTTGAACAAGATACATGATTTTGTAGCCAACCTCACTAAGGGATGAAGAACTTTAATAGAGGGGAAGAGCTAATTTACTTTTTATACTCTTCTATCTTTTTAAATTATATTCATTTTTAGTTTTGTGTCGTTAAATTATAGTGGTATATCTTATATAAATATATTTTTTCATTAATGGATTTAAAATTTTGTAAACATTATATTCCCTCCAATCCCTTAAACATAGAAGCAAGATTTAACGTAATCTCTTCCCTACCCTACATTGCCTCCTCAACCAAAAACTATGCAAACAGAAACATGAAAAATGGAAAGGGGAAAAAGAAACAAAAACAGGCACAAAAGCTATCCAAAATTCAGAAACAGAAAACAAACCGCAAACACATCCCCTAAATTCCTAAACCTTCCCTCAAACACACAAAATTTCATCATTAATTTCTCAAACCAAAAGCTTCACACTATGCTAACGGATTCGGCGCTAACGTTTCTGATCAAATAATTAAAACTTAAAAACAAATCCACAGCAACAATAGACGCAAAATTCAAAATAAAAAATTATAAAAAAAAAATGAAATATAACACGTAGTCTGAAGAGTGAGTGAAATTGAGTCAAAGAAGAGTAAAAGGAGAGAGAATTTAGGGTTCCGAATAATAAGAGAAAATAATTAAAAGAATAAAAATAAAAAGAGGGATAATAACGTGAATAATACCTTGCATTTTTTGAGTTTATAATCAGTTGGTACAACGAAGCTTTCAGATCTTCCTTGAATTTCTCCCTCTATTATTTTATTTATTTATTTGTTTGAGTAAAATAAAACGTTGTTTTAGTAGAGGAAGAACAAGATGGACCCTGGTTGTGGTTGATCCAACAAGTTATGCTGCTTTGTTGTGCTCGCTAGCACTAGCTTCCACTTCCACCACAACTACACGATTTTGAAAAACACGGCCAAAACAAACGAATTTCTTTTCTCCATTTTATTTTTATTTATTTGAGTTTTTTTCACTTTTCAGTTCATGCGTGCGTTACTTTTGTTGTATGACTGCGTGATTCTGAGTGAATCAATGAATTATACAATACAATTACCATCATTGTTTTCTTGGTGAATAATAAATATTTTTTAATTATTACTGTGGCCGATCAGAGGTTTCATGAGATATATGATGGGTTTTTTTATCCTTAGTTAGTGTATAATAATAAAACTGTTCAATTAAGCCTTTTAAGATAAGCGATTACTATGTGTGTCAAAAAGTATTGTAAAAGGACTATACTGGTAAAAAAAATTATTATCAATATCGTAAGCAATTTTTAAATTAAGATAAAACTTAAGTGAGTAAATCGGTGAGAAGACTTCAATTATTTAGAAAGTTCCTCCACAAGTAACATACATTTTCATAACTATGATGTTTTGATAAGTTAACCTTTTTCTTTTTTTTATAAGTTAAGCTTTGAAAACCGACTATTCTATTGTGCTATATATATTTCTTTGCACCCATAAACGGAAATCAAGGTTAACTAAGAACAACATAAAATCTAATTCCTCTCTCTGGTCACCTCTTTATTGTGTTAATCTTTTTTTCTTCACCAAAAATGATACAAAAGTTAGTTTAAAGTCACTTCTTTAAATTATTTTTATTTAAATAAATTATATATATATATATATATATATATTTAGCTTTCTTTCGTTTTTTATTTATAAATAGTCATCTAACATGACGATATCGACTTCTTATGTTGTGAGATGCAAAATAGTTGTTTTTAAATGAAATATCGATTTGTCATAAGTCAAAAGATGTGAAATAGTCGTTTTAAAATCAAACACCGATTTGCTATAAGTCAAAAAATGTAAAATAGTTGTCTTCAAATGAAACACTAATTTACCATAAATTGGAAGATGTGAAATAGTCGTCTTAAAATTAAACATCGATTTGCTATAAATCAAAAAATATAAAATTGTTGTCTTCAAATGAAACATTGATTTGCCATAAGTTGGAACATATGAAATTATCGTCTTAAAATTAAACACATATTTGCTATAAGTCGAAAAATGTAAAATAGTTATCTTCAAATGAAATAATGATTTGCAATAAGTTGGATAATGAAACTATCTATAAAAATCAAGACCTTGACTTGCCATAAGTGAGATGTTGTAATCAACTATAAAAAATGAAACACTGACTTGTCATAAATTCGAAGATAAAATCATCTATGAAAATCAAGACATTGACTTGCCATGATGTCACGACTGAGAAACGAAACAATGGTTTCGAAACGCAACATATAAGTTACACATATATAACTTTTGGGTATTCAATTATGAGTCTTTAGTCGTACATTGACCAGGAATGGAGGTTGTATTGGATATATAAGGAGAATGACTCATACACCTAATGCCTTAAGGTTTTGGGTTGAGATGTGGTGTCTAAGTTTCTTATGAATCCTTGTTTAGCTCATTCTGAATGTTGTGCTCCTCCAGACTCCCCAACAAGTGGTATCAGAGCCGTGGTTTGGCTTGATGGGGGAGCAAAAATAAAGGACTTGGGTCAAGTCTAATGGTGGACCAAAAAGGACTCGGATCAAGTGGATTAAGTCTAATGGTCAAGTGGTCAATAAAGGACTGGACTCTTTGATCAAGTGGATCAAGTCTAGTGGTGGGAACTCATAATTGAGGGAGGGATTGTTGGGTATTCAATTATGAGTCTTTAGTCCCACATTGACCAAGAATGGAGGTTGTATTGGATATATAAGGAGAATGACTCATACACCTAATGCCTTAAGGTTGAGATGTGGTGTCTAAGTCTCTTATGAATCCTTGTTTAGCCCATTCTGAATGTTGTGCTCCTCCGGACTCCTCAACAACAACCACATGAACATTACACATTACTAATCTATCACTTTTTATGGAGACCTCATGTCTGAAAGGTTGGGAGGAAAACACTCCCCTGAAAATATTAAATATTTATACTTTAGACGATTAACTATAGGATAGTTAATAGTTTTGGGAACTTATGTATCGCTATATGACTAAAGATGACTAACTATATGAGTTTTAAGGGGGCGTTAATCCACACCTAAAAACTAGTCACAACGACTATATCGGTAATAAATTTGTCTAATGTTAAGAGAAACTTTCAACGGTCTTTACCAGGATTAAGCTGCAACGACTCTTAAACCTAGATAAGACTTTAACGAACGAGTTGACTAGAGCACTTCAATTGCCTAGTAACTCGAGATCCAAAACTACTATATATACATGGGTTCGCGTTGGAGATAATATGCATTTTTTCATAATTATGAAATACTAAATCATACTACCACTTTGTCTTACATTGACAATCAAAGTGTTTTTACGTATCCCCATCGACGAAAAAACTACAATAGGAGCTAGAGCATAAGAAAAGACAATAAACCAAAATCGATTAATTATCATCTCATATCAACTTTATATTCTTATGTCATTACATGTTGTATAACGATTAAACTATAAAATAAAAAACTCAACTAATTAAAATCTTTAAAAATCACAAATTTTTAAATGGATTATATTAATTTTTTATTCTTATGATACAAACTGATCCAATCAAAATCATTCTACTAATACAAGTGACTTTAATATTCACACACACACTTAACTCACTAAATGAGTGGTTATTAAACTTTATACAAAGTCTAATATTGTTGGTCAAAATACATATTTGGGATGGTATAAGTGTCTTACAGGTTTGTTATCCGCAGTGTACATGTATATTATTTCATTTCTTCTATACAATAGGAAACTTAATTTTAAAGTTATTAAAATTTGAATTAAATATATTTTTTACTTCAATAAAATACTCTATCATCATATCATATTTTAGATAATGATGTTATTTTGCATACATTTTAATTAATCTTGTTTAAAAATTAGAAAATTTTGGTTTATCAACCATCACATTACTCCATATTTGAAATCAATCATACATATGTGTTGCCAAGCGTGGTGTAGCAACAACAATCAAAGGATGAACTTTGGGCATAGTCATTCCATAAACCTCTTGAGTATCAATATCCCTGTGATTCAAACCATTGGGTGGGGACCAATCAAAGCAATGAAAGAGTCGAGCCAAAGCCATTAAAACCAAAGTAACTCCAAGCGGCGCACCTGGACACTTACGCTTTCCAGCGCTAAAAGGCAATATCTTGAAGTCAGCTCCATGGCTAATCTCAACTCGACTTCCATTAGCCGAGAAGTGCCTCTCGGGCTTAAACTCCTCCACGTTGTCCCAAATATTGGTGTTTCGGCCCAATCCATGAGTGTTGATGAAGACACGTGTCTTGGCAGGGATATAATAGTCATTGATAGTAGTAGGTCGAAGAGATTCATGTGGAATAAGGAACGGTCCTGCTGGATGCATGCGAAAAGTTTCACGTACAACACATCGTAGGTAATTAAGATTGGGCAAATCAGATTCCATAACCATTCTATTGGGGCCAACCACTGCGTCCAGCTCTTCTTGAATTTTTTTGAGGACATGTGGATGTTTGATTACTTCTGCCATCGCCCATTCATTAGTAACAGCTGAAGTGTCTGTTGCAGCAGCTATCATATCCTAAATTTATAGTTAACTACATTATTTGCAATTAAACAAAACTATACTATGAATTAAGTTCAAATCTCTACTAAAATAGAATGGGAAGATACGTAGAAAATTACATCTATATTAAGAGTGTGTTTCTTTAAGATTATTGAAAAAACAAAATCACTTTTTTTAAGTAAAAGAATTGTTTTTAGTGTTTTTAGTTATTTTTGTGTAAGTTTTTTTTTTCAAAAAATATTTTATTTAAAAATGAATTATATGTTAAAAATTAAAGTTATTTTGATTAGCTTTTAAAACAATATTAAAATCACAATAATTTTAATCTATAATAAACAGTGTGCTTATTTTAATCATTTTAAATTATTTTATATTAAAATCATTCTAATTTATTAATGTTTAGGTTGTTAAAAATGTGTTTTATTTTATTAAGCATACTATATTTTGTCAAAATAAATAAATAAATAATATTTGGTGTATGTCTATATAGAGTATATAAAGCTTGAGTTTTAAAAAGATAAAAACATTGATGTAATATATATATATATATATATATATATATATGTTGATAATGTGATAATAAATAAAATATAAAGAAAAAATAAAATATTAAATAAGTGTATATATATGATTATTGAAAATAAATCATAATACATGTACATAAATAAAATTTAACAATGCAAAATAGATCCAAAAAATATTAATAGAAATACAATACCTGAATCAAAGCTTTTATCTCAACATCATCCATATGCTCCTTTCCATCTTCACCTGGCAAAGATAGTAAAATATCCACAAAATCAATTTCTTCATCACCTTTTCCTACCGTTTTCTTATCTTTCCTTGCCTTTCTATGTTCTTCAATAATTTTAGAGTGAAAGTCGTCCACTCTTTTTTCTACTTCTCTCATTTTCTTTTCACAACCATAAGGATCAACCCACCTCCACATTGGCAAGTAGTCGCCTAAATATATCACACCCAATAGCCAAAACAATTCATGAGTTATGTGCATGAACTCTATAGCTTCTTGTGGACCAGCAGATTTAGAACCAAAATATTGTTTTCCCAACAACATTCTAGTAACATTGTTCATTGAAAAAGCACCTAAAACCTCCCTCAAATTAATGGGCTTTTCTGTTTGGGCCTGAGCCCAAACATCCTTAACAAGGTGTTGGGCTTCATCTTGGCGATGTTTTGAGAAGGATTCAAGCCTCTTTGTAGTTAATAAATGTTCCATGCAAATTCTTCTCATACGTTTCCAATGAGGCCCTAAAGGGGCCAAAGCAACATCACCACACCCATATGCTAAATGCACCGCAGCAAGAGTGCGTGGACGAGAAGCAAAAACATCATCTTGAGCAAGAAGAATTTCTCTTATAATATCGGGGTCATTAGTGGTAATAGCATCAATATTTCCTAATTTCAAATAAACTAAGGGTCCATATTTATCACATAAAGATGCTAAGTCTCTATGAGGGAGTTTCCCTAATTGGAGGAGGTTACCTACAATAGGCCACCTTGGTGGGCCAGGAGGAAGGGGATTTTTCTTGTATGAAGAGAGAGGCTTTCCTATTAGCCAATGTTTAATGATTCTAGAGGCTAATGCTGTTAGGAGTAAGGTTAAGGCAAATATGGCTAATACCATTTTCTAACATCAATCACTTGATATGAACATTGGATTGAATTCATGACTTGTTTTGAGTATGATTAAGTCCTTTATATATAACATGTTTAAGACTAAAGGGGTAAAAGTATTTTTCTTTCATACATTTATATATCTTATCTTAATGGGTCACAATCTTTACAAGTTTCCATTTTTTTTATTGTTAATTAGAAACACTCTGTTTTTATTGGTACACCTAGAATTGGGATAGGACATCATCCGCATGATGATTGTTTTCAAGTTAATATTTATCGAAGACACACGAATGTTGCATTCTTCCTACTTTCAACTTTTGCGTATAATCACCATGTGCATGACCCCTTAATTTTACAATGAAGTTATATGTAATATTATATGATTCAAATATTTTAAAATAAAAAACTCACTTTTCTACATAGAAAATGAGTAACTCGTTCTAAATAATAAAGTGATTGGTATTAATTATTAATGATTAAAGGAATTATTAGTATTACGTGCATTTATAATCAATTATGAATAATTATAATATTAATAATTGATTCACTAATTTTATCAATTTCTCACATATAAACCAAATTCATTATTCTTTTATATGATAACAAACTATTATCGATTTATTTTTATATATTTCTATATAAGAAAAAAGACTAATATTTCTCACATATGAAATTTAGATGGTAGAATAATGCAAAATATTAGAGATGGTATATATGAATTAGAATCCATAATACCTAGTTAGGATGTGAGTTTGCATTAAACTCTTTGAACCAAAAAATTACTATAATCCACATGGTTTAAATTTTTTTGTTTTCACTCTATCTTGTTGAAGTCCGATGATAGGATATGTATTTGGAGTTACTTGTCAACCAACCTCCACTCCAAGAGATTTTTCTTCTTCATATTAGCTATAAAATGAAGTGATAATAATTGAAACTCTACATTCACACGCTAATAAAATTATTATAATTTTTTTAATATACATATACTTATTCGATTTATTCATTATAATGTATTTTAAATTGTAATATCTTCTAAATAGATATTAAATTAATTGATATAGACAAATAGATATTTAAAAAATTGAAATTAACAATTTTTTGAATACAATAATCAATTTAGATTAATAAGCGGCGTTGCGACAATGAATATGTAAAATTATAACTTTATTTCCTTTTCAACCAACTTTTGAAAAAAATAATGAAAAAAAATATTGTTGTTTCGCTTGTACTCGCATTCTTTTCATAGAATCATAGTTAACATCTCACTTTTTCTCCAAGATATCTTTATTTGGTAATCCATAGCATAAAAAAAAATGTTTTCTCAACGTAAACCAAACTTCTAGAAGATTTAATTGAAATAACTAACCTTCTAAATATTAATCTAGATATGAGAAGTTTACTCTAATTTTTTGTCTCTTAAAGGTAATCCACCCATGTCTTATATAAGTTACCACTTTACTTGCATTAGGTTTGCACACAAGTGTACTATGTAGTGGCAAAATATCATACAGTTTATTTTAAATGAATTATTTATTTCAAATGTCAAAGTTGTTTGACTTTGTTAAACCTTTATTGTCAAGTATTTTTAAACATACGATTTCTCTTATCATTTTAAGTAGAATACATACAATAAAATTGATGTTTGTGCATGAGAATTTTTATACACTAGTCGTGTATTTCATGTTAGTTCATTTTATGTAAAAAAAACCTACATATATTGATTTATCAATGAAGTAAAGTTATTATTGTTCCAACATTTGAATAAATAACATTGATGTAGCTATAGACTCTGTAAAATTTTAGCAATTTATCATAAAAAAGTTGATCACATCCGTATTAATAACAAACTTTTTTGGTAGATATTCATCTTCAAAATTCGGTATTTTACCGAAAGTTTCATTTCAAAAGCGAGAAATTGAGTGAATTACCTTAACAAAAACGTGCTTTGGAAAATTAATTTCCGATAGTGTATTATCTTGTGCGGAAAAATGAAGTTCATACTTTTTTTTGTTTTCTATAATTGGTAAGAAACAAGCCCAAATTGTATATAGGTTCAAAAGTGGATTTGGGCTAAGAAGCATAAGCTTACTCTCCACATCACCCATTGCAATTTACATTACATTACACCTTCTTCTGTTTCGTTTAATTTCATTTCTTCCTTATGCAATTCTCTTAACTGCCTCACCGGGTTCCAAGTTTTCACTCTCGCACCTTATAGTTATAGACTAACTCGTTGTTGCTGACTCACCACTTCAAATTATAAAACCCTAACTCGGATCCTTAAACTCAATCGATTTCACACAATCATGGCTTCCGGTACACGCTCTTTCGCACCTTGCTTTTTCTTTCGTTCCTTCGCAGTAATTTTCGTCTGTTCTTTTTAGTTTTGAAACTAAATCGCTTATTTCATTATATATATATATATATATATATATTTGTCGATGTACTTTGTTTTGATTGAAGAAGCTTGGAATTGGAATAAGGATTTGGTCTTGTGCGTGATTTATTCGATTGAAAAATCTTGATACTGAACACTTAAGATTTCAGGGTTTTACTTTGTAGTGGCGCAATTGAACGCAAATTCTGTAACCCTAGAATGTTTACATTAATCGGTAATACTTGATGACAATGTGTTGATGGCGTTCATTTGCCTATGTTGAGGCTCGTTTACGGGAATCTCAATTCTGAAAAAGGAGTGAAGATTTGAGTGAAACGAAGGTTTTTATTATATGTTTGATTCAATGTTCTTTTGGATTTTATGAGGAGATAATGCAATTGATCTTTGTTTGTACACTTAATCATATTTACTCAAACGCATAAGAACAAAGCCCTATCCCATTAGGTGGGACTTTTGTTGTGCTTTGTTGCCAATGCTGATCTTTGCATACCTTTTTTAAAGTTCGGATACCATTTAAACGGGTGGTTGTTGCCAACCAACTTAAAACTTTGTTGAATTTTTATGGCGTCTCTTCATCTACACGCCTGCTTTTAGTTGTTATTTTTTACTTAATTTTTGTGAGGTGGTATGTCTAAACATTATGCCATAAATCCCATGATTGGAAATCCTCCTACTGTAAAAGAAAGGATACTTCCACAGGTAATTAGATGGGCATTCTTTAAGAAGTTTGCTAGATATGCTTCTCTTGAAGTATTCATATTTCATGACATAAAAAATAAAAACATTATTTAATATTGACTCTGAGGTTTGGTGTGAAATGATGTATATAGTTACAATAGTCTGTTTCATTTTACTATCTGACCTAAACACATTAAGTGTTTGCTTCTATTATTCTGTAGATGCTGATATGGAGGACTATGGATTTGAGTACTCTGATGAGGAGCAAGAGGAACAAGATGTTGATATTGAGAATCAATATTACAATTCAAAAGGTATTTTCAACAACTATTATTACTTTCACTGCTTTTTACATTTTTGTACTGAAGTTGGCTTATTTTTTGGATTTTAAAGTTACGTTCTAGAAATTAGATTGTGTTGCTTACTAACTAGCTCCAGTCAGAGTTCCATCATTGTATTTTTTTTCTGACAAATAGTTGCAACTACAAATTTTATTCATTTTCTAATTGATTTAGATTTTATTGTGCTATCTTTCTTCCATGTCAAAATAAATTAAAATGTAACTTTTAAATAATTTTTGATGTTGTTTTGCAATGTTTTGAGTTTTGGTTTTTCTAAATCTGTGGTTCAAGGCTGGTTGGTTTGTGTTTTATATTGACTTCTTAGGACACTGTTCTTCTGATTGGTTATAGGTTTGGTTGAAACTGATCCAGAAGGTGCACTTTCCGGTTTTGCCGAGGTAGTGCGCATGGAACAAGACAAGGCAGAATGGTAATAACTCTTTTCTATAGCACTACATTATAAAATAGATATGGATGTAGAAGTTAGTAACTTAAATGGTAATATAATTGTGTTTTGGCTATAGACTATACCATATTGATGCCATTGCCATGATCTGTTATTGCTTGTGTTTCTTTGTTTTTATTTTTAAAATCAAGAATGCTTCTCTTTCTTTTAAATTTGGTGAAGCAAGATTACAGATACATACTTCTAAGTTCTAAGTTCTAATCTGTTTGTTTTCATGCATCCCTTCCTTTGTTTCTTATTCTTATTCATGTACTGCACAGTGGTATTGTCTTAGAATCTTTGTACAATGATACTAAACCATTTTTTATGGCATGCCATATTTATTAAACTTGTTGCCAGGGGATTTAAAGCTCTGAAGCAAACTGTCAAGCTTTATTATAGACTTGGAAGGTATAAAGAGATGATGGAAGCCTACAGGGAGATGTTGACATATATCAAATCAGCAGTGACCCGTAACTACAGTGAAAAATGCATAAACAGCATTATGGACTATGTGTCAGGTTCGGCTAGCCAAAATTTTGGCCTTTTGCAGGAATTCTACCAAACCACTCTGAAATCCCTTGAAGAAGCAAAAAACGAGGTTAATCCATTTTGACATTATCTTCGATTCATGATATGTCCTATTATTGTGGTTTTAACTTTATTTTTTGTCACCTATTTTGCAGAGATTGTGGTTTAAGACAAATCTTAAGCTTTGTAAGATTTTCTTTGACATTGGGGAATATGGACGGATGAGTAAGGTAACATATTTTTTTTTGTTGCAATGCCAATGATATATCTTACTTTCGAACTTACGTTAAATTAATCTGTTTGCATTTATTGGTATGTATTAGTATTAAATAGTTTAGCGGTTCCTTGGACTCTGTCAGATCCTTAAGGAACTTCACAAATCTTGTCAAAAAGAGGATGGTACAGATGACCATAAGAAAGGAACTCAACTTTTGGAGGTTTATGCAATCGAAATTCAAATGTATACAGAGACCAAGAACAACAAAAAACTCAAGGTTAGCAGTTGCTATATATAATAAATAAATTTTTATGTAACTTGCATGAGTAATAGTAATGCACACTTCCAGTTTATTAGTGATTAGCTACATTTCAGCTTTTAACCATTAACACGACCTTTCTTATTGTCTATGGAATAAGCACACTTATTTTATTGTTTCTTAAAGCACATTGACAAATAAGTGATTTGCTTGTATTGGAGGTTCTGGTTGACAATTTTTTTTTTATTTTTTTTTATATATATATATATCTGCTTTTAATAGTAACTGGAAAATAGTGTAGGTATTTTAGATTGATGAAGATATAAATATTTCTCCACTAATGTATTTACTTTAAGTTATATCAAAGGGTTTGGTGCTTTTTCTTTTGTAAGACATCAATGCATCATCCCACATAAAATATAAATATTATTAATTATTTTATTGTTCCGTTCTGTCTCCATACCTTAACTCCTATACCTAAGACCATAAAATTCAACTATATTAAATGCAGCAACTTTACCAGAAAGCACTTACTATTAAGTCAGCAATTCCCCATCCAAGGATAATGGGTATAATCCATGAATGCGGGGGGAAAATGCATATGGCAGAGCGCCAGTGGGCTGAAGCAGCTACAGATTTCTTTGAAGCTTTTAAAAATTATGATGAAGCTGGGAATCAGAGACGTATCCAATGCTTGAAGTAAGCAACACAATGTTATTTTAATTTTTATTTAAGACTTTAGCTTTTAATAATTACTATAATGACACATCTCTGCATTTTACATTGTTAATTACCAAAAATATGATTAAATGTGAACTATCAATTTTAGTGATAATTTTTGTAAAGATAATTGTATGCATATCTTTTTACTGCATAATTAGTGAATTATCAATTTTAATGACAATTTTATAACGATAGATACACTTTTCTTTTAACAGCATAATGCTTTCCTTAGATTACACATTTATGCTTGACTAAATCAAAATAAACCATTCAAGCATTCTTTGTATTTTACATCTTCAACCATAATTTTTAATTTATATCTGTATGTCAGGTACCTCGTTCTTGCCAACATGTTGATGGAGTCTGAAGTTAATCCATTTGATGGGCAGGAGGCTAAGCCGTAAGCTCTCTGTATTTATTCATGTGTACTTACTCATTTTTCAGTTATCTCATGCCTTGATTCAGACCCGCTAAGCTGAGGATAGTTTCTTACTCTTTCATCTTGTTTCCTCCCCACATATTATGCTATTATTTATTGCAGATACAAGAATGACCCTGAAATTTTGGCAATGACTAATCTCATAGCAGCCTATCAACGAAATGAAATCTTGGAGTTTGAGAAAATCCTGAAGGTACTTTTATTGAGTCTAGCATGATAATATGTTTTCTTCAGTTCAACCTCAACATATTTATCTTACTTTTCTATCCAATATTTGTTGGAAATGGATATTGGGCGTTTTTCTTTCCAGAGTAACAGAAGAACCATCATGGATGATCCATTTATCAGAAATTACATTGAGGATTTGCTAAAGAATATCAGAACACAAGTCTTGCTGAAACTCATCAAACCATATACAAGGATCAGGATCCCATTTATATCTAAGGTAGAAAGCACTTGCTGGTTTTGCCATTTCAACTTCATTTCTCAGCTAACCCTTGCCCCAGCCCCTCAAACAAGTTAGTGGAATGAAGAAAAGGAGAATAATAGTCAAATACACCTTTTTCTAAATAAAAAAATAATCACTTACTGAGTTGACAGCTATTCCCTCTGGTCTCTGGTTTAAGGGTTGGATGGTATGTTGTTTACGAGTCTGTTTCTCAGTGAAGAGAATAAGCAAAAATTATTGTGGACTCATTATTGCCTCTGTTTTTTTCCCTTTCCCAGTTACCTTGTAAAGATTGTTGGGTTGAAAGTTGCTATTGCCTTTTTCCTCTTATTAGTAGTAAAATTTGTTTATTGAGGTGAACTCAGTGAGACACTTGAGTTATAATTAATCTAATGATCGCATATGCAATAAAATCCACTAATTTGCAGGAACTTAATGTGCCCGAACATGATGTTGAGCAGCTACTGGTGTCACTTATTTTGGATAATAGAATTCAAGGACACATTGATCAAGTGAACCGGCTCTTGGAACGCTCTGACAGGTCAGTTTATACATTTTAATTTCTCTGTGTATTTAAAACCTAGGATTTTATTAACGTTAAAAATACACTGTTCAGGTCGAAAGGAATGAAGAAGTATACGGCTGTGGACAAATGGAACACACAACTTAAATCACTTTATCAAACTATCAACAACAGAGTTGGTTAAACCATAGTGTCTGGTATAAGGATTATCTGTTTTGTTGCCCCGGTTTACAGTTTTGTCATGTGAAGAATGAATGTAACCTAGGCTGTATGAAGTAAGGGCTGTATTACACTATGGTGGAACTAAAGTTAAACCCAACTTGTCATTTTTGTTTTACTTTATGAAAATATAATTGTTTGAAATTGATGATTGTGGTCATAATTATTATCATTTAATCCTTTCTTTTACTCTTCCCTCTTATTAAAGATTCATAGTTACCGGCTTAGGGGGATCAATTTGATGGAAAATGCTAACTCGTGCCTTAATGACACATGTTAAGAAATTAAATATAGAAATAGTGTATTGGAATTTGTGCATTGGATTCTCAAAAGTTTAAAAGTTGCTCTTTTCAATCCAATGTCTATTTTTTATTCCTTATCATGTGTAATTGCAACACTTGTTGGTAAGATCCCAATTTGATTATCGATATTAAAGTTTAGGGATGTAGATACTATTTTTCTTGTTATTTTTAAGAATAGGATCCACACAAAGAAAACCATTTTGGTCCAATTTGTGATGGAGCGTTTTGGTTGGACCATATTTCTCCTTTAGGCTTTTAGCTGTTCTCGACGCTCACCATTTTTCAACTCAGAAGCACTTGAGTGGTAGCATTTGTGTAGTACGACTCCTACTCCTATTTTGCAATGGTTTGGCTTAATAGACGTGCTATCCCTTTTCTAATCTCGTTTTGCTGGAATTGTTTTGGGCGCTCTTTGTAATTTTTTCTTAGTTTCTCTAATTGTTGATCCTTCTAAGGAAGTTTCCAAGCACGAGAAGCGTTTAATCTCTTTCACGTTGTTTAGGTCCCCACAGTCACACCTTGCAAAGCTAAATGGTAATAGGGGGATACATGGTGTTTGGGCAGTATTATTTGACCATCTCACTTGAAACGCTAAAAAAAATTATTGGTTCTAAAAAGAGTGAAAGGCAACGGGATTTACTATCAACTTGTACTGGTGTTAAGACAGTATATCCGATCGAAATTGATGCATTTCGGTTTCTACAAAACGTCAAAGTCTAATGTTGGAAGCGCTCAAGTATCTGATTTGAGTTCCTTCTGTAACAACATATATTCTCAAACAATGTCCAAGTCTTCAGCTTTGGACACTTAAATTGATCATGCAATTAGGTCTCTAGGACTAGTTGAGTGAAAGATCAAATCTGATCCGAGGAATATAAGATACTTTTCTCAATAAAATAAGGGGTGTATTTAATTCAAAAATAACTCAATTTCTTGTATTGATAATTCTACCGTTTGAACCTTCACACCATTTAGATGTTTGATTCCATGCATCTAATTATTAAATGATAATTTTTGCTGTTATTGATTGTAATAATTCTTACTCGTTATCAAACTTTTTATTATAATAACTACATTTCCATGAGAATAGGTAAATTAAGACAAAAATAAAATAAAATTCATTTCCTAAAATGTCTTACAAGGTTACTCATGTCCATAGGTCCAACTTCCAAGACACATGCATTTGGATCTAAATCACCAAGTCTCTACTATCTTGAATCCTTTCCATCTATTATACAATATACTAACATTATAATCCAATAACATCTATAATTGTGTGTAACTTATTCAATTCAATAACAGATACAGGTGGATCAAAAGGAACAACCTCTAGCTAAAAAGATAAACTCTCCTAAATTACAAAAACCAAAAACTCTTGATATAACTATAAATATAAATACAAATAAACAAGATAATTTCAACAAAGCGCATGATAGATTATCAAATATGCAAACGTACATCTCAATGCTTGCAACCCTTCAGCAACACAAAAGTGAAACTTGATCCCATATGTTTGCACAAGGGTCAGAATCAATAGGGGCAATAGTTCAAGGACCTCATTAATATTCTATATTGTATATTGTGGTACTAGCTGTAAATATATGAGAAATTGTAGTATTCAATTCAAATAAATCATTCATGATTCCAGATAAATTCATCTAACTTTATTTTAGTGCTATAGATAATTCTACAAACTACGTGAAGAATCACAATTATTTTGTACCAAATTCAGGTGGCTTCTCTATAAGATAAGATCTACCCCGTTTCCTTTGTTTATTTCCACCCCGTTTACACCTTTGTCATGATTGGTACTATCAACTTCTACCTTGTTTTCATACTCACAGATTGAGACACCAACTTTTGGTTGGCTTATGATTTCTGCAACCCAATTTTGCAACTGACCTGTAGCCACTTCATCTGTTGGAGCAGGGGACATAAAAATTCAATATATTGTGAATGTTTAAAAATATTAAATGCAATGTTAAATTAGTATTTTACTAATTATAGACTCTTGGATAAAAAATCAAATCAAATATAAACAAATTTGACAAATAAAATCTTGATGTATTGGTTAAAAGTTTAATCAAGATATATTGACTTTTCAACTATCATTTTAATTTAGTTTAGATATATCAATTTTTCATCTACTATTTTTATTAATATTTTATTCTAAAAAAAACATGTATAATAAGTATAAAAAAGTTTTTAGATTTAACGATTTTATATAACAAAAAGTCATAACCTTTTTTTTATATAACAAAAAGTCATACTCTAATTGTAAATATACACAACAATTTTATTGGTGGGTCTCAATTTTATTCTCAAAAACTAATTTAGAACTTTCTTCAACCACTAGAATACATTGCGGTAAAGAAAACACATTCAGGGGTAGTTTTTGATCTTGATCATTAATTTGAGATCTAAAAATTAAGATATCACAAAAGAAAAACATAATAAATTTAAAATAACTTCGACGGTTTATTTAAAATTAGACAGTTGAGATTAAAAATTGTGTAACATATAGAATATATGAGAGCATTACCTAATCTTGGGACAGTGTGACCCTGGGGATGCCTTATTATAAGTGGTTTGTCAAATGCTGAGGCAAGCTCCTCAGAAGGAATTTTCAACCAATCTTTCTCACCAATAAAATGAACAGATTTTGCTTTTATAGGTTCCTTGTAAGCAACATCACATATGCTAGGATCTCTAAATTTGGATCCAGATATTGATATCAAAAACTTTATGGGTGGATGCTCCTTTAGCAATTTTCCCTGTCAATTATTTTCATGTTCATTACTCATTATTTTGTGTTTAAGTGCAATTCTAAATTACTATAAATTAAACTACATTAGTTACTTACTTGTGCTTGATAACCTATTAAAAGTGCTGAAAGTGTTGCACCCTGATTTAATAAAAAAAAATATTGAAAAAAAAACAAAATTTCAATTAGTGACTATACATGAATGAAGTTCAAATGTGATTTCCTTTTTAGAGAAAAATTATTATAAATGTTTACCTGAGAGAAACCAAGGAAGCCATCAAAGGGACCATTGGCTATGATATATTCTGTCAAGTATGAAATGCATTCTTCCAAATTAGTGTACTCGGTGAAATCCTGAAATATAAGATGTTTAATTAAATTCAATTTCTTTACTCTACTCCAAGGCAAATAAAATTTGATAATTTTTCGTAAATAAATTATCAATTTAGCCTCTAAAATATTTCTCTGTAATTTAGTCCTTAAACTATATAAATAAAATAAATGGTCCTTAAAAATATAAAATTCGTGGATTTAGTCTATGTCATTAAGATGTCGGAGACTAAAATGATATATTTTCATATAGCTTAGGCATTAAATCACAAACTTTATATACACTGTTTATTATTTTAATATATTTTAGATACTAAATATGAGAGATAGTATTGATTTTTCATTGCTAAATAATAAAATCACCAAAATTTGAAATGAAATATAAAAGAATATGATATAATATTTTTACTTTGTCGAATTGAAACCACTCAAAGTAAGGTGGAGGAAAGATGCCTTCTATGTCAGACTTCCCTCCAGCAGGAAATTTGCCATCTGGGAATTCCTGTCACCAAAAACAACTTCTTTGGTTCTATTACTTTTCAAAAAATGAATATTATATGAATATAATTAGCAATCAAATAAAGTTTTAAATATTTTTTTAAAAAAGAAATATATTAGTATTAGTATTATTACCATATGAAATTGAGAGAATATAGAAGGATCCCATTTGCTGATTTGCTTTTTAATAAAACTGCCACTGGTTCTGAATCCATGGAGGCAGAGTATTTTCATCTTCTTTCCATGTTCACCTTCCATTTTTGTTTCTTTGTTTAATGCTACACCTTGTACTTAAAAAAACATGACATTTTGTAAATAAATGAGAACTAAGCACAGCCTCTATTTCTACCTACCTACCATCTTGAATTTAATTTAAAGGTAGTAGCTACCTTTGTTGACAATAGTAGGTTGGTGTCCACGTGCGACTAATCTAACACTTTGTATTATTACTTCACAAAAGATATTGGGATAGTTACAATATTTTGGATACAAATTTTGGACACACATATATTTATTATTTAATTCTTTTTTCTTTGTATTTTTATTTTATTTTCGTGAGTGTTTAGAACCAAAATCTTGTGATCATATAAGAATTGTTAGTACGTAGTTCACGTAATTAATATTATTAACCTATGTAACAACGTTTGACAAATTATTCACATATAATAATTTGGTCCTTCACATATAGTAATGAGTTCAATATTAATTTTAATGAAGATAAGTTGTTTGAGACTTATAGGACACTTCTCAGCTAGGGATAATATGGACTATGGGTCTAAGGTAAATTGAACCAAAAGAAATACATTCCTTTTATAGTAAAATTGTCAATTTAATTTATAAAATTATAAGGGAAATGTGCTATCACTTTACTAAAAGTTCAATGGAAAAACCTATAATGACTTGGATTTAGGTTGTTGAATTATCAATATAATGTTGTATTTTCTTTGGACACATATCAATTGTTTGCATGTGTTTATTATCAGTTTTCACATTCAGGAATAATTTGTTTAATAATAATATACGTCCAAAGTATGCTAAATAGTAATTTTTATAACAAGCTAACCATGAAAATAGTTATATATAGTACTATAATTTACTATTTCTTTCTAAAAATATTTTACACTAGTGTTTATCACATTGTCAATAATTTGATATTATTTTGCTATTCAAATATTTAATAACTAATGGGTCATTTAGACATACAAAAATATTTGATGTGACTGTCCAAGACTGTTTTCTCACAACAAAAACAACATAAAAAACTATTAA
>JBBPBR010000006.1:51277722-51287788 GCA_037974775.1 Cicer pinnatifidum
ACCGTTGTGTTATTGAAGCACAACTTTTGACAAACATACAATATATATGAATATGATATTTGTTTATTTTTATTTTTACAAAAAAAAAAGAATTTAAAAACAATCAAAACACTTTTTTAACACAACCATTAATTACTTTGAATACTTTGTTAACTACTAAAAAATATATTTTTAACTATTTTTTAAAAATATATCTTATTAATCATTAAAATATACGATATTAACCACTTTAAAAGACTTATTTAATCACTAAATCGCAATACTATAAAGTTGTTAATATTTTTATAATACTTTAAAGTAGTTAATAGTTTATATTTTAATGAATAATAAAATATATGTTAAATAAATGATTAATAATTTATATTTTAATTATTAATAAAGTATTCATGGTAGTTAATAATATAAACTTATATGTTATAAAAAATATCTTAATAATAAAAAAAAATTGATTTATATTTTGAAAAAACAATACTATTTACCATAAAAAATACGGTGAATATTACCTTCGGTATTTTTTTCTGATCAAATATCATTTTTGTAAACTAAAATAAATAAATAAAATTATAAACTGGAATAACCAACGGCTAGTTGGGGAGGAGAAAGCGACAGCCCAACGGTTACCACCCGCTGCCAACCAGCACCTCGGACTCCAGCCTATGCTCTTCTATTACTTTTTTGTATTTTCAAATTATTCATTTAAATCAAGAGTATATTATTATATACCCTCCAAGTTAAATTATAAAAAAAGTTCATCATTAAAAAATTAATATATTTAATAAAAGAAATACAATTTAATACATTAAATCTTCAATTATTATTTTTATTTTTATTTTATTTTAAAATAATATAATATTAATATTCTAGAATAAAATTAATTCAATCATTAGATGAATAGTGTTTGGTGGACTCACTTCTACGAGTCCATTTACCGAACACCATCACAGATGACATTTTGCATTTTGTATTTTGCGGTGTGATTTTTTTTTGGACAAAATCTAATAAAATATATAATTTCTCAATTTTGAAATATTTCCCACGCTCCTCACACCCAGCATTTATTTTTTCCCTGAATGAGAAAGGCCATTAGCTCATGTAATAAGTTAATAAAAATAATTATGAAAAGAATCAATTTTTTTTTTCTATTTCAAAACTCTTAAAATCATATAATCTTGGCTCAATAATATATATTCTTAATGTTGTTGGTGGTCTAAATTTTTTACATTTCAAACGGATCTATAAATTTTGGTTAGTGGAGATAATATATATATATATATATATATATATATATATATATATAAATTTATAGTATTAAATATTCATTTTTTAAAGCATAAATATATAAATATTTTATTTTTACATTTTAAAAATATCAAATTGATTTTATCATTTTCAATGATAGTAAAAATAGAAAAATTAAATATGTATTGTAAAACAATATTACACTAATATTTAATAGCAACCATCTATTTCGTCATATTCTTTGTTTATTTTAATAGTGTGACATAGAAAAACAAATAATTTATATTAAATGTTAATATGAAATTAATTTATACTGATCATATATATTTACTAAATTTATGAAAATATCACTCTCTATATAAATAAATGTTAAATATATTTATATTTTTAATCCTTATAAATAGATGACCTTTATTATTTAGTTAGTTGAATAAATTTATCTTGTTATTGCCATTCACTTTTATCAATGCAAACTCCATACCATATTTTCAATTTTTTTTTTTTCTGTCCTCAACGAGTTCAATCGAAAAATGTAATATAATATAAGAGATAAGTATTAATTCCGTTACTTTATTTTAAGAGTATATTTTGGTAATTCATTGTCGATCAATTAACAAGATGGCAATGGGTTGCTCCAGCAACAACTATGAAGAAGATAGAAAATAAAGACTTTGGTGAGATATGCACACATCCAAAACAACAAAAGAATCAATTGCTCAACAAAATAGAGAATAAAAACAACAAATTTATCAATCCGAAAAGAAAAAAAATTAAAGTTACAAAAGTTGTATTAATTTCAAAGTATCTAAAAACGCACCAAAACTAAATTATCTAGCAGTTACCTTCTGCGATAAAGATAATGGATAGTTAAACATAATTTTTTTTTTATTTTGATTAACATTTTCGCTTATATTCATAAAGATAATTAATAATTAAACATATTTCAAATTCTTTTAGCTTAATACTTTCAATGTTTTCATATTTTTTATGTGGATATTTTTCAACATTATTTATATTTTTATGATTAAAAATGTAATAAATATTTTATAGTTTGAAAAAACACTTTATAAACACGTTAATTATACATGTTATAAGTCAGTTAGTTAAACACGTTAATTAAAACAATTTTCAAACTACATACATTTATACTTTTGTCATTAATGATTTGTAGAGTTGTATCAAAAATTATAATATGAGGTTTAAGTCCTTAATTTGTTGTTGCTCTCAATGTTTTCTCAACTCCCCAACAAATTATCTCATAGTCTAACTCAACTTAATAAGAGAATAAAAGTATATCTACCCACCATAACAAATCATAATATCAAAAGTTTTTTTTTTTATCATTAATCTCTTGATTGATAATAAAAGAAGCTCAGTCTAACTTATATTTTTATCATTAATAAGTGCATACAATTTAATTTCAAAATAAAAAGTAATGTTTCAAAATTCGTTTTGTTTTATATTTTTTTTTAAGTAACTCTTTTTAAATTTTAAATTTATCTTTATATAGCCAATTTAAAGTTTCCAATTAAAATGAAAACCTAATAAATATTTCTATATGTCTTTTTTTGGTACCGAATCTTTTTATTTATCTCTTTCCTAAAATAAAATAATTAAAAAATTACTACTACTGTTCTTCAAATCAAATTACTATACCGTTAATCTGTCGCAATCACGTGCATGTGCAGCCACGCTATAGCAAAGCGCGTGGCGTATTTTACCATGTAAGGGAGACACGAAGAATCCAACGTCTATAATCCTGGGCTACCAACGCGTCATTTCAAAATCGTAATCAGTAAACCTAATTCCTCATTAAGCAATTAATCGATTAATTAATGTATCCATCCAAATCAATAAACATTTTCACTAATTAAATACAATTAATTAATTAATGGCGTCTCAATTTTCATCCCTACCTTACGAATAAATATTAAATTTATTTATGTGCCCTATAATTTTCCACCAATCAATCATTCATTCATTCATTGAGGGATCGCGCTCTCGCTCTTTCTCTCACTACCCCTTTCTCTTTCTCTTCTTGCACCCACGAAACTTCTTCTCTTCTCTGAAAGGTGATTCCTCATCTGTGTTCTGTGAAGTTCAATCATTTCAATTTCATTTTACTTTTGTGGCTTTTTTTACATTTTGTTTCTAACTTGTTTAATTAGTGCAAGGTGGCTCCTTTTTTCAAAATTGCTGTGGAATTTGAGATTTCGATTCTACCTTAGATTTTTCTTTTTTTGTGTCGTGCCTTGTGAAAAATGCTTTATTCAATCTGATTGGTAATTTTCTTTTGGGGTGCGGTTTCTTTCGTGTTGGATTAGGAATATTTAGATTGTGGGGTTTCCATTTTTCCCATTAGGGTTTTGCCCTCGTGATCGAGTTTCAAAAAAGAGGTTTTTTTCTTTCAATTTATAATAAAGTGTCTTTCTTCATTTGTGTGGTCTGAACTTTTATAGTTTATTGAATGTTGTTGTGTGTATATGAGAAGTTTTGTTATAGATTAGATAAATTCAGGTTCATAAGCTCTATGTGAGTTCCTTTAACTATATACCTTTTTTTGGTTTGATAATTTGTTTTATGTGGTGCTTCTTATGATAGGGTTATACTTCGAAAGCAGATTGGGTATAAAAAAATTCTAACTTTTTGTTTTGTGGTTGTGGAAGTGTCTTCAATCTGGCTTAACTTTTGATGTTATGATTATTTGAGTTTTGTTGGTTTTTCTCTTTGAGATTCTTGATTTGTTTTATGATTAGTTGTGAATGGAGATTTTACATCCCACATTTCCTCGTACTTCAGATTCTAGTATATTTTATTGTCTGAATCCCATGATTATGCAATCATAATTGAGCTGTACAAATTTCTTGTGGAGCCATTGACTTTATTGCATCTTTTCTTCTGAGCAGAAAATTTGTGAACTCTGAATTAGTTTGGAACCTCCTCACTTCTCAGTGACAAAATTAAACAGAGAGGGTGCCCTTTGTGCTGCTGATGGTAAGCATTTCTTACAGGATTCATGCAGTCTTTTTACAGATCATGTTTCATATGCCACTTTTATATGACAGATTTGTCGTTGTTGTTTGATTCCATTTTGGTTGTTTATCGACAAGTTCTTACGTTGTAGTATGGTGCTTTTGTTTCAGGCCACTAATGAAAATCTTCCACCTAATGTTATAAAGCAACTTGCCAAGGAGTTGAAAAATCTTGACGAAACCCCTCCCGAGGGCATTAAAGTAGTGGTTAATGATGATGACTTCTCAACAATATATGCCGACATAGATGGCCCAGGCAAGTAACTTCATTTTTAAATGTAAGTTGAGCGTTACGTAAAGAGCTCATTTATGTAAAGAGCTCAAGCTGAAATTGTGCTATGTGTTTTGCAGCTGGGACTCCTTATGAGAATGGCGTTTTCCGCATGAAGTTGCAACTGTCCCGCGATTTTCCACATTCTCCTCCTAAAGGTGTGTTTTAGACTTACATTCTTCAATATTGTTGGTATTTCTCCTTTGCAATTTTGAATTGTTGTTTTTGTTGATCTGTTTTACGGGATGAAATTTTTTGTTTACTCAATCCAAAAAATTATTGCTTAACGGGGTTCCTGAATTGCTCCACTTTTCATGCTTGAAATAATCTAGTATATTCATGTTTTTCGTACTTTTAACTAACTTGAAGCCATTGAATTTAATGTTGCAGGATTTTTCCTTACCAAGATTTTCCATCCAAATATCGCAACCAATGGAGAGATTTGTGTTAACACACTTAAAAAGGATTGGAATCCTAGCCTTGGGTTACGACATGTTCTTATCGTAAGTCTTTTGGCTGTCCTAGAAATTAAAATATTTTTTCTCCCCTTTTACCCGTTTTACTACAGGAGAGTTTTTTAATGATTTATTGAATTTAGTTCTGGTTGATTGGACTTTGTATATTGACTCCCATAATCAAACAGGTTGTTAGGTGTTTATTGATTGAACCGTTTCCAGAATCAGCTCTAAATGAACAGGCTGGCAAACTATTACTCGAAAATTATGAGGAGTATGCTAGACATGCCAGGTGAGTTAAGCCAATGGTGCTGCTCATGTGTTTTTATTTATGAATTTCATTAATTTTCTTTAGTTAAAAATTGTTTCATGTTAGTTTTATACTGATCAGATTCGTAAGATGTGTTCCCACCTTGTGTATGTAATTGATGTGCTTTACTTGTGACATGCAGGCTTTACACTGGAATACATGCAAAAGCAAAGCCCAAATTCAAAAGCGGGGCTATAACCGAATCAACCACCGCTTTAAATGTTGATCAGACGAACACCTCGGTGCTTAATGCTGACATCAAAACCACACCGTCAAGCGCTGCTTTGCCGTTACCACTGTCATTGCCCTCAACCACTGCAGCTAGAGGAGCTAGTCAGGATCAGGTGGTGGGTGTTCTGACCGAGACATCTGTTAATGTTTCTACCGCTGCAGCGGTAGTTTCTGCTGCTTCTGCACCACAAAAGAAAGAAGTTGGAACTGCTAAAGCTCAGGCAGACAAGAAGAAGTTAGATGCTAGAAAGAAAAGTTTGAAAAGATTGTGATAAAGTTGTTCAATAAATCAAACTTTTCTTATTTGTGTCTTAGTTTTGCAATTTGATAGAAAAAAAAAGAGAGAGGAGGGGCAGGGAAATGTGGAAAAATGGGTTCAAAATTTGGCTTATGATATGAGTAATTTCCAATTTCCAATGAGAGTAATAGGGTGAAATTGAACTACCTATTGTGTACTATTGTTCTTATGGGGAAAGAAGACTCACCCTTGTTTTTATTATTATTATTATTTTGTTTTTTCTTTTTCAAATTGACCTCTATAAGTTGGTGTCATTTACTGTTTGATTACTTAGCCTCTAATATTACTCACATCCTACATTAGTTAGTGAATCATATTCGTGTGGAACGAACTCTACGCCATTAACTTGTATTTTTCCTCTGTCCTTGTAATGGTTAGATGATACATCAATCACTTGGGGATTTAGACTAAACTTCAAATCTTGTAGGGTGTATTTGTGCATGACTACACCTCAAGCGATCCAGACACTTTTTGGCCATTAATTTTGTGATCACACAGTTCAAATTACACCTTTTCACATGGATGTGCACTTAAATTCCTTGATCTATTTAATACATCAATTGCTTTATTTTCTTCAACTTCACGAGGAAACAAGTGAGATTACAAACTTTTTGTGTTGTTGCAAAAACTGTGTCAACAACAAATGGTACAACCTCAAAGAGTACAGAAAAACATATGGGCGATTAATTCAAAGTATTCGATGGGGATTAATTCAATCTTTAATAATTATGTTGGAAATGATGGTTAGTACACATTCAACCAAGTGAGAGCCGCATAAATATTAATTATTTAGATAATTAATTCTCTTAAAAAATTGAAAATATTATATTATACAAATAGCATAATAAAAAATAATACCTACAAGTTAGGAATCTAAGAGTATGATTTGGAGAGTTAAGTCCATATATTTAACATATTTGAGATTTAAAAAAATTAAAGGAATAACATAATAGAGGATCGTATAATATTTCAGTCTCTTTTTTAATCGATTTAAAAAAATATTTTATAATTTTTTTAATTCAAAAATGAAAAATAAACATTCACCTTCTTATTTTCTCCAAAATCCAACTCTCAATCTAAAATGTTTAGCAATGAAACCAATAATTTATTAAAGTTTGCCTAACAAAAAAAAAATACTGATTCTCCTTATTACTACAATCTATTTAATTAAAAGTGAAAAAGAAGGACCAAAAGTGAATATAAAAAAAAAACTCACTAATTCAGCTAAAATTAGCCTAAAGATTCCAAAAACTTCCCCTAAATAATGTTACAGTTAAAACGACCCAACCTTGCACTCAAGGATTCCCTATACATATGTTATTGTTACTTTCCAACAACACTAATATGCGGTGAATTCCTGTTCTGGGATGCCATATCTATCCAACGTGTCTGCTGAGTTGTGTGAATTTGATTTCAGATAACATAGCACTCCACATCCAAAACTCACACCCCAACCATACATCCACACTTACCTTGTGCTTTTTCTTGTGCCAACTTGAATTTTCACACTTACCTTGTCTTTATATAACACCATAGACTCTCTTCCCTAGCTACTCAAACATCTCAACACACATACACCACTAGTATCTTACATTTTTCTCTGTTAGTTCCAATTCACAACATTAGATTTTGCTCTTCTTGTTGTATTACTTTACTATCTTCAAAAATGTCATTCATTTCCAATTTGAATGTTGTTCTTGGATGTGATTACACTCTTGCAACTTGCAATGAAAGGGATACAGATTATGATTTTGTGCCAGTTGAAATCATGGAAGGAGACGACGACGATGATGGAGGTTATGACTATGCTCCAGCAGCATAAACTCTAATTGTTAGGTTACTAGTTACACCAACACGATACTGACATATGTAGTTTACTTCCGATGTCTATGTGTCAGTGTCAGTGTCGTGTCTGGTGTTCGTGCTTAATAGCTTCTTAGTACAAACTAACTAATCATTAGTGCTCTTTTGAGCAACTTTTGGTCGTTATGCAGAATGAAAGACAACTATGAATGTAAGCTAATGAGAAATGTAGTTTATCATTTAACTTTTATGTCAGCAAGTACCATTTCATAATCTTTGAATCAGTGACATCACTAATCAAATTGTCAAATGTAACAAACTATTTAATAATTAAAACAGAACTAATATCATAAGATAAGAGTACTTGTTGCATTGAAGCAGGTCAAATAATTCTTATATATTATTATCCACTATCATCAACCTCACAATCTAACATATTCATACAATGATATATATTGCTGAATATATAAATGAATGAGGATAGTATTAATTAAAGGTTATACATATATATAGTGTAGTAATATATGGTTTGGTTTTGGTATTTATTCACTTGGCCATCATGACCTTAACAAATTCATCATAATTAATTTGACCATCACCATCAACATCAGCCTCACGAATCATCTCATCAACTTCTTCATCAGTAAGTTTTTCACCGAGGTTGGTCATTACATGGCGAAGTTCAGCAGCAGAAATGAATCCATTCTGATCTTTGTCAAATACTCTGAACGCTTCTTTCAGCTCTTCTTCTGAATCTGTGTCCTTCATTTTCCTTGCCATAAGGTTGAGAAATTCGGGGAAGTCGATGGTGCCATTACCGTCTGCATCTACTTCGTTTATCATGTCTTGTAGCTCTGCCTCTGTTGGATTCTGGCCTAATGACCTCATCACTGTTCCAAGCTCCTTTGTTGTGATGGAACCTGCAAAGTTGTAGAATACCATTCATGTATGAAGAAATCAACAAAGGTTCAAAATTTTCACATATTTAAGTTTGCAGCAATGCAAATTATAAGCTAGTTTTATAAGACTCAATGCGATTTCTAAGATGATGTTTAAGTCTACTCAAAATTCAGTAGATTGTCTGTTATTTGAGCACTCGAGTCACGCTTTAGATATCTGATGCTGAGCGTGAGAGAGATTTGTTGAGGTCTCACATTGAAACATTGAAAGCAATATGACCTAAAAATTTGAAAACATCACTCATCATATGCGCAAATTTTATAGAATTGTGTAAGGTCCAATCCAAAATTGTTAGAGCAAATGCTTCTGCGATTGCGATTTGAGACCTTTTTCATAAGGCATACATACAAACTCTTTATCAAGTTGATTGTCAAGGTTTTAAATTTGGAGTAAGCAATTATAATCATGGTCAATTTTTTTGTAATACGCAATTGCAATTACTAAGGAAAGGGTTCAAATTCTTGTAACATACTTTTTTGTTTCAAATTAATAAAAACCAAACTTTCAAGACTATTGCTTTTAAAATAATCACAATTATCATATTAGCAAGACATGGAATTCTTTTCATTGCAATCATATTCTATTTAAAATAATTTTATCATGTGAAACAAAAAATGTATCATAAGATAGACAAAAGTATATTGTTTCCTTTTAATATTTTCTTGAGACAAGAATACTAGAAGTAGAAAAGCATAAAAAACTTAGTAACATATAAACTATCTTAAACAACAACAATAGTAATTAATAACTAAAAACAAGAGGGATTATGGGAATGAAAAAATAAACATGACCATGATAATGAAATAAAATGTGAAAGGAAAAATAAAAAGAGAAAAGATAGATTAAAACAAACCATCTCCATCTTTATCAAACAAGCTAAAAGCTTCCTTGAATTCAGAGATCTGATCATCGGTGAGTTGATCTGCCATTGTTATGTATTGCTCTTTTTCTTTCTTTCTATGAATATTGATTATTTCTTTGTGCTTTTCTGAAGAAAGAGAGAGAGAGAGAAAAACAAGAAACTGAACAAACACACACACCTTTCAATCTTGTTCCGACAAAACCTCCCCTTCTTAAAATATATCTATGCCATCAAACACAAACACCACTCTTTTTTCTTTACCATAAATAAATATTTACTTGTTTCCTCTTTTATCTAATTTCACCCTATTGTTCTAAACAACCTTTAAAACTTGTCACAGATATTTAACTAACCAAGTTACCATTAAGCTCCTTATTATATGTGAGGAATTTTTAATTGAAATATTTTAGACCTATTTAATTAAATATTAATAAATTTTTTATTACTATTAATATAATATTAAGTTTTATTTTTTGGGTTAAATAATAGATTTGTCAATATTTTTTGCAATTTAACTATACTGTTCTGTTCTGCATCAAAGTTTGGAAATTTTAAGAAATTTGTTTTATTTGTTTAAGATTTTTAAAAATTTATTTTGATTTGAT
>JBBPBR010000006.1:51328910-51341714 GCA_037974775.1 Cicer pinnatifidum
ATAATAAAAATTGATCTTTACAATAAACAATAATTCAGTACTATTATTGAGTGTTGTTGTTGTGTGATAGACACATTAGTTTTCAATATTAGGAAATTTCAAATTAAGTGTTGATGTTGTGTGATAGGCACATTAGTTTTCAATATTAGGAAATTTCAAATTTTAATTACTAAATATGATGAATGAATTGAGTATCTAAATTTTATGTTATAAATTGGTTGAAAAACTAAAAGGAATATATTAATTATAATATATTTATATTAATAAATTGATTGAGGAGAGGTGATCAGTGGCGAGTGAATGTTAAAGTGAGTAACTTAAAAGTTAACTAGTAAAAATGTTTAAGTTTAGAAAATAAAAAAGTTTAGTAACTTAAGAAATAAAAAAGGAATTGCATCTAAAGATATGAATTCATAGATGAATATGATATGAATTCAAATTTTTTACGATGGGTAACAAATTTGAATAAGTGGCAATGGAAAAAATTGGGTATTATTTTAATATATTATAAATTGATTGGTATTATAGTCGTTGACCAGGAAAAATATGACAACTTTAGGAAATATCACATACAAAAGTGGCTTAATGAATGCATATGGGACATGATAAAGACCTATTAACAAACGATGTTGTCACACCAATATGAGAAGTATGCCCTTTTCATAATTTGAAATTAACCAAATTCGAGCAATGAATGATTGTATGGATTATCTTTTCAAAAGCCAAAATAAAATAAAATTGTCGGATGATGATTATGAAAGTCACTCCATAAGAATGTATAATTTTCACTTTATTTCAAAATTTCTTCAATCATAAAAGTCACTTTTTCTTCTCAAAATTAATTTAATAGATCTTATTTAATAAAAGAAATTAATTGATCTTAATAATCTAAACATCAATTGAAAGGTAAATTAAGTTTGATTTGGAATTTTTTTAAGTATCAAAATTTAATTACTCAAGTACTATATAAACATTCCACCTAAACTAAAATACATTAACCAGTTACTCGTGAGTCGTGTCCAATTAGTTAAGACAAATTATATATTTGTGAAACTAAAAACTCCACTCCAAACATCAAACTGTATAGGGAAAATGGTCCTTTTTTTTTCAATTTAAACATCAATCAGAACTTAAATCAAATACTCATAAAGATTTTGGGTTGATAGATTTACCATGTCAAATTAATTTAAAATATACTAGAAAAAATATTTTTTAAAAATGAAATTAAGAGAATGAAGAAAAAGAGAAGAAATGAGAAATACTTAATGAACTTAAAATAAATATGGTGAAATTACAAACTTATATGGGAACAATGTTTGTTTCAAACAATTAAGTGTTCTTTCCATTTATTATTTCATATAAAATTCATACAACAATACAATTATGAACAACATAATGATACACAAGTGATGCCTCAAACATTTAACTTCATTTCACACATCAAATTCTGCATACATACAAACATTTCATAAATCTTAGTTCTAACATTGCAACAAGAATATAGCATCAGCATTCTCATCACTACAATAAAGACAAGGATGTTGTTGTAGAAATCCTTGTCCTTGTAAAACATCTCTAGCCTTCATCACAACCTCTCTATTACTCAATTGACCTTTGTTATCCTTCAACACCATCTCAACAGCATTGCTAAATGCACCATAAGCTTTTCCATTTGCACCATTCATATCATTTGGTCTCATATCAGCAGAAGTCTCATCAGCTTGACAACCACTCAAAAGAATCCCTTCATCATGTTTCAATGGTTGGAACAAATCAAGATCAAGTAACGGTAGCTGAAACCGCAAGCTAGCTTCAGAGCCAAAGAACTCAAGCAAATGAGTTCCAATGTCTGTTGTGTTTATGTTTGTTAATGATGAGAGGTGTTGAAGTATTGACTCATAAGGAATAGTCTTTGGTGTAATATGAATTTGTTTCAATGTAGCATTTTTGTCTTCCAATGAGTTTGGTCCAATTTGTTCCTTTTCTTTGTCAATTAGGCCACCACTATGGCATGAGTCTGACAGAATTGTTAGGCTTGTTCCCTTTGGAAGCCGATTCACTAGTTGACGAAAGTCCAAATCTATATAATATAAAGATAAAATTTCACTATTTTGTTTTAAATCGTTATAAAAAAATTTGTCAGTTGCAAAATGATTGAAATAAAAGCACCAGTTTTATACATTGTTATACTATATGGTAAGAGGGTTGTCATATAGTTCAAATGTCTAAGCAAATTCTATAGTTCACAGCCTACTCTGCCTTTTTAACTGTGATTTTGTTCATATGAACTTGAGCTTCTTTTTCTTTTAAATGAAGATTTGAATTTGAGCTAGTTACCTCATAAACACTTTAGTTGAATGCTGACATGTACTAATAGAATTTTTTTTGTATGGTCTTAGATAGGTGAATCTTATTGCACATTAAAACTATGGGGGGCAATTTCAACATACCCTTTGGACATACATTTTTTATTAGTCTAATTTTTAAATCAGTCAATTTAATATTTTGATAAATGGACTATCTTTTGAAAAAAATGACCTCTTAAAAATATCTCAATAAAAAGAATGTGTCTAAAATAGTGAAATGTTAGCCTTTTCTGAATCTATTGATAATGTTAAGAAACACATTAACATGTTGGTCATATTTTTAAATATTTTTATACAAATGCTGTAAATGCTAGAATTGAATGATTAACCATTCTATTCTTTAAAAATATATGGGTTAAACAATTCAATCTTTGAAATTAACGATAGTTTAAAATGTTTCATAAAATTGAAAAATATTCAATTGAACATTTTACTTTATAGATTAAATTGACCGACTCAAAAGAATCAATATGGTCAATGAATTTTAATTTCAATTTATGATTATTTTAAAATTTTGTTAATTTCACTTCCAAATTGTTTCTCCCTTATGATTTCATCAACTAAATTGGTGATTCACTTGCATAAATAAAATAAAAGTTTTAGGGATTGAATTTCTAACACAAATGCTACTCCATAAACCTAAAAACAAATACTCAAGTCTCTCAAGTACATATTTAAATTATGTGCTATGAGAAATAATATTCAAAAGGGAAGTTAATAATACAAACCAGTGATAAGATTGAAGTCACAAGGCACAATAGCTTCTTCATGTCGAAAAGGGTGTCCATATTTCATGGAAGGAATTCTAGTTCCATGTCCACTATAATGAAAATAAAGCACATCCCCTGCTTCAGCTCGATCAATCATGCTACCTAATGCTTTCTTAATGTTAGCACCAGTTGGCATAGTTGATGAAGAAGGGTTAGGTTCATCAATTAGAAGCTCAATATTTTCATGATCAAAACCAAAACGTTTTACCAACATGTCCTTCATAGCCAACACATCATTGATGCAACCATGCAGTTCATTGGGGGTGTTAGGGTAATTGCACCCTACTAAAACTGCTAGCCTCTTGTTCTTTTCCTCCATTTTAATTATATGAATTCTCTAAGCAAGTTTATAAAAAGAATTTTATATGGATAATAAGGTTGAAGACTACTGGTTTATTCATTGAGGGTCATGAGCTTTATAGTTTATAAGGAGGGAATTGCTTTTCCTTTTGGATTTGCCTTAAGCAACCTTATGTGACATTTGTATTGGCTTTCAAGCGATGGAACTTCTATTTTTGGAATATTAAATTAGAACTTCAAATTGTTGCTTGTGAGGCATAATAACTGTTGGTGAACGAAAATTAGTTTTTTGTATGACTCCATTTGTCACCAAGTAAGTTTTTTAATGGAGTTAAAGATTCTAGCTTGGGCGGTGCATTACTCTTATTTATGATGAAGCAACATTGGGAAGCAAATAAGAATGACATGATTAACTTAGAGTTTCAGCTTTTGTTTTTGTTTTTCTGTACTGATCACATATACAGTGACTTCTAATTCTGGGCTCTAGAAACAGTCCTTGCGTGCAAGTAACACCTCATATAGTTCTTTTCTTGCAAGTGATAGGCACTGCACCTTCCCTCGTTCAAATGACTCTCTAACTTGTAATCCTCTACTCTAACTCGTGTTTGAAATCACTATAATATGAAGATAATTTGATTTGATTTCAAAATCAATTTAAATTCACTATAAAAAATATTTTGAATTGATTTAATAATCGACTTTATGTTCAGAGCACGTGACAAATAAAAAAGTATGATAGTAAGTTTAATATTAATCAGGCTAACATAATATTTTCATGCATAATTGAAGAGAAAAAGATAAGCAAATATCTAAGATATATTCTGCAGACTAGCCAAACCCAGTCTCCAATAAAGAAAAAAATTGTAAACTATATAAATTAGTATTGATAGACACCGACACCGTTTCTTTCACTGACGAGTAATGATAATAGATATTCACAGAAAGCCAACATCCACAATGAGCATTGAATTTGACCATAACTACAACGTCCTGAGCAACATCTTAACAACAAAATACTTACTCTTGCAAGGGAAAGGTGTATAAGCCACTCTCAATTGTTGGGCTGTTTGCACAGAGAACCCTAAACTTCAATTACTATGACAATAAAACTTCAATTAAACCTCAGTCATGTTTAGTGAAATGAAAGTGTTGCGTAGCTAAACCTGATAGACAGACACATTTTTATGTACTCTTAGACAGTTATGTTTGTGTGTGGGTAGTTACTGACCTGATCCACAGTACACCAATTTTATTTTCATTTACGAGACTGTTATGTTTTTATGTCTCGTGAGGTTAGTATATGATATTAGTAAGGTGTCTGCAGTTAATAGGCAGCCATCTGAGTGAGTAGTTGGCAGTGGATTATGTTGAAGGAGAAAACTCTTTGGTAGGGGAAAACACTGTCTTAGTTAGTGTTATGTTAAAAACTGGCCTATAAACCAGATTATTTTAGTAATAAATTCAGAATTTTGTGTGTTTTATTTCTTTGGTCCAACAAAAAAAAACTAAAATGCTCATTTATATAATAACTTACAAAAAATTTGCAATTTAAATATGCAATCGAGTAAGTTCACTGGTCTTCCAATTGTTTAAATATGCAATTGTGGATTGAGTATGATGATCACTGGTCTTCCAATTGTTTTATGAACTTTTTAATTACAGTATCTAAAGTATATCAAAAAATAAATAAATCCAAAATTCAAATAACATATTTAGACAAATTAGATTAGGTCACTAAATATCTCAGGTAACCAATTTAAATTTAAGAGTTAACAAAAATAACTTCATTAAAAAAATCATGTTGCCTCGTTACAATCAGTACAAAGTTCAGGAACTGTGAATGAATTTTCCCTCCCTTCTTTTAATAGACTAAGACATAAACTGTACCTCCT
This sequence comes from Cicer pinnatifidum, assembly GCA_037974775.1. NCBI lineage: Eukaryota > Viridiplantae > Streptophyta > Magnoliopsida > Fabales > Fabaceae > Cicer > Cicer pinnatifidum. The sequence continues at coordinate 51,334,239 of JBBPBR010000006.1, forward strand.
TTCATTCTGGCTTTCTGCTTTGTACCCCTATAAAAGCTCAAACTCTCCAAGTTCGCAACTAAGCTCTGTACATTATATAGACAGCTAAAAGGTAAAAATTTCTCATGCTTTGTGTGCAACAATATCAAATAGTAATGTTAATGCTCAGAAACATCTTCGATTTCATCAAGAGGAATGTGATGGGAAAACCTGTAAAGAGCAACAACTTAAAGATCTTTCCAAACATTAAAGTCCGTACTTGAAGCAGTATAGTTTATAATACTGTCTTGGCATCCTATAAAGTACGCACTCCGAACTGGATCTATGTTTATTAAAGCATGTGCTTTATGAGCAGGGCTTGCAGCAACAACAACCTCATCTCTGCCAATGGTCACCTCAGCATAACCAATATCAGCCACCTTGCTGTTTTCCGCCTGCAAACAGATTACTGTGAACTCAAGATGATGGAAACCCGAAATTCATAAACCAAAATTAAGTGAAGAAAGAGATAAAACAGTAGAAAATAATATGTATTTACTATATGAAGAAAGCAAATGTGCAGAAAGGAATGGATCCCAATCTACCCCAGAGCTATGCTCCTCAGAGATAGAGAAAACTCTCTCTGTGCCTAACCATGATGGTTCACTCAATATTCTTGCATATCCCCTTAATCTCACTATTTATAATACTACGGCATAACAAACTTGCCAACTAAGTATCCTACCCCACTCATTGTTTACCATATACTCTTACCACACTCTTTATTGCATAATACCACTCTTTATTAGTCATTTCATTGGAATCGTAATTTTAGAGCTTTATAAATTTTTAGAACCTTTTTCCTACAGAATACAGGAGCTAATTATCTTGAGGAGTGCTAATTTGAGTATTTATTCAACAGTAAAAAATCGTGAAGAAATAAAACATTTTAATGAAATTGATTTCCAAATACGTAAATTGATGTTTAGTATGTATACGTTTGTGTTTGGATTTTCCGTCAAGTACCCCCTAACTTATGTTAACACAGCAAGACTAGCTCTTGTTTGTTTGGAAGTTTTCAGTGGGAGACATTTTGCAAACTGAATCGTTTGCCTTAAAACTTGGTTTAAAATGGAAGGAATGTTGTTTATGCAAACTTAGTTTGCAAAATGAAGTTGATTCAAATTTAAATTTGAAAACTTCAATCCAAACATTTATGGGTTTTTAGTGTTTGCTTAATAATAGACCTTCCCAAAATCTAGTTTGTAGAATATGTTTTTTCCTCATCTTGTTGGCTTTACTCATAAGTGCCACTAACAAAAAATTAATGGCTCCTAGTTCCAGGTAGCAGTTTAGTGGCATTCACGTCCTTCTAAGAATAATGTCATAACTAAGAATCAATTTATATCATTTATCTTATAATGTACACTTTACTCGCCGATAAAATGTCAAGATAGAATGAACATTCCCTGATTATTTTAGTATTCTAAAAAAGGTTAGAAAGTGTGCTAGGACTTTATTTTCAGTCCAACTGAGAACCCAGTATCTGTGACTGATTTAAGCACCACATTCCCACAAGAAGAATCAACTACACATTTCAGTTCACAAATCGGGAAATTGTCTTTGCAAGGAAGTGAAATTTGAACATGCACATTCCTCCTACTCCTACCTTCCCTCCACGAAAAGACAGTGTATAAACAATAACATATAAAAACCATTGCATTAACAATAGCATTAAAAAACCATTGCATTTTCTTAAGCTGTTAGTGCCAATTCTGCTTCAAAACTACTAAAAGTTGGAAAGTGAGTTCAAGAAGGATGCCAAAAATATGCAATGCAATAGAAACTTCGTCTCAACTATCAACATTTTACTGACATGACTATATGCCAACACTACAGCAATCAACAGCTTACCAATTCAAACAAGCCTGTTGAGAGAATATCTCAATCAAATACTCTATTTATTACACCATATACATGTGATGATATCATAACAACAACACTGTCTTATTCCAGCATGGCCAAGCATTTTGTCAGTTCAATGTCAATATTGAGTTAGATAACAGCAGCATATACACCCTTCATAACATCAAACACAATTATCAAACAGAGACTTAAGCAGACACCACAAGTTTAAGTCAGCAACCTAACATAATAAAGAAGGCCTAATTCTTCCATTCCATAGTAACTGAGGGAACGTTTAATTGAGGATTGGACTCCTATAAAGTGGTTGGTATTTCAACATAGTCATGATTTGTTGTGCATGTGCATGTAACAGTGTTATCAATCACCGACTGCTGAAATTTGCGGTTTGTTCAAATTTCACTATGCTACAACACTTTTAGCTGTTATGTGCAAATACTTTGTATGCTAAACAATAGTTATTTGTTCAAATTTAATTATACATTACCGATGCTACAGCACTATTTGACAACACTGGCATATAATATTAACCATTATTTATTCATCAAATTATACTCCAAAGTGAATTGTTCACTATATAGAATATGAATACTAAATCATAGTTTAATGCTAATACTATCGAAAGGGAAAGGGGAGCGTACCCTAAACTTGATTGAAGCCCCCCAAAGGACAAAAGTCTCGTTGCAATCATGATGTCTATGATTCCCTCTTAATTTTCCAGGTCGAATTTCACCGAGGTGAAGAGAAGCACAGGTAACAGCTCCACCTTAAAAGAAACAGCGTTAGTTGAATATTGGGAAATAAAATTGAGCATAGAAAGGAAGTACCTGAAATACTGGAAGAGAGTGCGAGAGCTATAGGGTCGAGAATCCATCCACGGTTATCCTTGGTAATAGGGGAAGGAAAAGCGGAGGAGAATCTGCGGAGATTGGCTTTAACGTCGTCGTTTGGGGAGGAGAGAGGGAGAGGATGGGAAGGACGGTATGAACGGAGAGAGATCCAAGCGAGGAATAGGAAGATGGAGAGGACGAATGGGAGAGAATGGGGTCTTTGAAGGAATGAGGTTACGAGGGAAGGACGAATCCGTTGGAATATGGCGGAGGATGATGATGTCGAGGATTGTGGGATGTTGATGTGGACTGTTCTTCTTGGCGTAGCGGTGGATGATGTTGATGACGTTGTGCCGCTGCTTCTCTCTGGTTGCACTCTCGGCTCTCTCATTGCTTTCGCTTTCGCTCTGATTTCCAATTCTAAGACATTGCGTTTCTCCCTAGTGTTTCTTTATCTGTTTTTTTTTTTTTTTTAAATACATTTTTCTCCATATCATATATATCTTATATTATTTTTAATCCTTCTAATATTATTTTTCAAATAATGATTCTTTAAATATTTTATACTAATAATTTTGATCTCTATTCTTGGATCAACTTATTATTTGCGACGTGTCAGCTTTACATTCAATATTGGTTACAAAAGCTTTGATATTAATTGTAGGAACCACTATTTGCTCGAATGCAACGAGTTGTAATTGTAATTGCAAGCACTAATGCAAATCTAGTTAGACATTTCTTCACTTGTCTGTTGTCCAAAGTCGATGAGTTAGACATTTCCTCACTCTTCCGGTACTCATTTCTTCCAAATTCTATCAATCCTATTTCTTTTCTTCCCCTTCGCTTCTCGTTTTCTCCACAACTTTTAATTTCACCTTATTATGTTAATTATCTTGCACTCTAGTATTTTCCAACATTTTACTTCTTTTGTGCCAATATTGTTACTGATTATTCTTTCATTGGTGTCCGTGATTCCAAATATCTGTTTTCTAATTGTTAGGTTTTGTGGATTATGCACTAATAAACGCTTTTTTTTTCTTTATATGTTGAGTTAGTGGAACATTACTATGGCCTCCCAACAAGTTGTCCGTGAGTGGTCTGGAATCAATACATTCGCTCCTGCTACGCAAACCAAGTTGCTAGAACTTTTGGGAAAACTTAAACAAGAGGTTTGTATTTTCTTCATTCTATCAAATTATTGCACTCTTAACAACCATTTTTCATGCTTCTTAGGTTTGTTCAAGGTTTTAAGAAATGGTCTGCATCAGTAATTATGGTTGCGATATCGCGTTTTTTATGTTTACACCACAATTGCAATTAAAGTCGTATTAGTTGCATTTGATTGCGATTTTTCGGTATACCAAATATTGCAGCATAACTAGGATTTAAAACCTTGATTTTGTTTTACTTTTACTATTGTCTACATGTTTTTAACAAGAATTTGCAATTGAAAGGTTTTTTTATTGCGCATTTGGATTTGTGTTTGTATCTTTCGATATAGGATGTGAACTCCTTAACCATACTTGTGATGGGGAAAGGCGGTGTTGGAAAGTCTTCAACTGTGAATTCTATCATCGGGGAAAGAGTGGTTTCAATTAGTCCCTTTCAGGTATGTGATGATACTTCCCTTATCTATGATGGTCTGTTGCAATGTTGTCAATTGCGGATTATGGAAAATAGCAGTTGTTCATATGCCACTATGCTATAGTATTATAGTGCCGCAATAGCTGCTATTTCACAACACTTTGTACTAAATAGTGTATTGCAGAGCAATAGCGATTTTTTTAATTTTGTTATGTTATAGCACTACAACGGCTATTTGACAACACTAGTATATAGGGTGGTGAATTTTGTAGTCGTTATTCTTTTATGTTTGCATGGATGTGTTGTAACTAACTCTTCTAGTTTTGAAAAAGTCAGAAGGGCCAAGACCTGTTATGGTGTCACGTTCAAGGACAGGTTTTACATTGAACATTATTGATACTCCTGGTCTTATTGAAGGGGGATATATCAACGATATGGCACTTGATATAATAAAAAGGTATTCATGTATGTCTGGCATGTAACAGTTCACCTGTGAAACATGTTTTTGGTCTTCTAAAATAAAACTGATATTTTTTTCTCTTACCCTTTTATTTTATTTGGGTTTGAATAGTTTCCTTCTGGACAAGACCATAGATGTTCTGCTTTACGTGGATCGCTTAGATACGTATCGAGTAGACAACTTGGATAAGTTGGTGGCTAAAGCTATAACTGACAGTTTTGGCAAAGGAATATGGAACAAGGCTATAATAGCACTCACGCATGCCCAGTTCTCTCCACCGGATGGATTTTCTTATGATCAATTCTTCTCAAAAAGATCTGAGGCTCTCTTGCAAATTGTCAGATCAGGTGCCTCCTTGAAGAAGGATGCTGCTCAGGTATTTGTCTATGTAACATCAACCTTTTTTTTTTTTGTTCAAAAAAAAAAATCAACCCTTTTTTGAAGTACATTTCAGGATAAAATATTTAAACTGTAAAGGCAATAAGAAATTGGAAGTTGAAGTATTTAGATTTTAGCTCCTGTATCCATGATCCTTGAATGGTAAAACAACAATTGGCCACTTAAATGGATTCTATATTTTCCAAATGCACTTACTCTTGTATGAATTTGTTTTCGTGTGTTTGTGATGACCATTATAGTTAGTTCAGTTACTCCACTTTAGGACACTTGCCCAATTTATTGACATGGAACGGGGGTAGTTTTCAAACCCACATTGTATTATCTGTTTGAACCTGATTAACGACGAATTGGTCCACTGGCCAGTCTGCTTTTCGTAAAAACTGGACTTGAAACTCTTGAATGGTGAACCAGACGAAACTTGACTAGTTGAACTGATTCTTTATTTGAGATCTTGTACTAAAATATTAAACCAATATTCAAACCTTGGCTGGTGCATTCGTAAGCTGGTCTTCAACCACCTTGCCAAAGCCATCTCTTAACATTATTGCTCAAAGTGTTTTTGGCAATTGTAAGAATTGAACCAGGGCATTCATTAAACGTGATGGACTCCTTTCACTAAGTTTTTTATATATCTCTGTTTCTTAGTATGGATTTGTCCTCTATTTTATGTAATCCGTGTCACGTAGTATGTTTTGCATTGTAATTTATATTTAATTTAAAAATATGTTGTTGTATATGTTATAATTCAATTCAATGATGTTAGAAATATCATTGAATATTTCCTTCTAATTTTTAACTATATATTTATAAAAAATTATTTTTTAGTACATTGCATCATTCATATGTATAAATACCAGTTCAACCCTGATTCAATCACATTCCGACCTCAATCTTTGACCTTTTCCTCCACTAATTCAGATATTGGTTCAGTTTTAAGATAATTGGTACAGAAGCAAATCCTAGATATTCAATGAGAAATTTTCCCATTGTGCTATGTCATAATGTTATTTGTTCCTGCTACTGACCTGCTTTATTACTTTATCCTTTGATCTTCTCTCCATACAGCCTCTTTGATTTTTTGTTTAATGTTGGGTTGGGTGAGTACAAACACAACATTTCTTGTATTCTCGTTGACTGTTATTTCGTTCATTCTAAACTAAGTTTAGAGACATGGTTTCATCCAGGGGATTGGTTTGATGGATCTTCTGTGAGTTTGGAGAGCCTCATGAGATTGCGAAAATGAATTTATTTGTTGATGGTGAATTTATAATATATTTATTACTTCCTGTAAAATTTAGAGTTCTTTCCACTTGTTAATTTATAATATATTTATTACTTCCTGTAAATTATTATTATTTGTTGCTTTTCAGAAACTGTGTATAATTCATAATTTTCATGCTTGTATTTTGCCTTTCTCATAACCCTAGGCTTCTGCGATTCCTGTTGTTTTGATCGAAAATAGTGGGAGATGCAGCAAAAATGAAAGTAATGAACAGGTTGGAGATTTGCTTGCATTTCCTTGTATCCTCTTTTAGCCCACTTATCTTGCTTCATCTGATTGAGAAAATGTGTGCATGGTGACAGATTCTTCCAAATGCGATTGCTTGGATTCCTCATCTAGTCCGAACAATCACAGAAGTTGCACTGAACAAAAGTGAATCTATTCATGTTGACAAGAATTTGATTGAAGGACCGAACCCAAATCAGAGAGGAAAATTATGGATTCCTGTCATACTTGCTCTACAAGTAAGCTTTTGATCTTTTTGGCATATTGTTTTCTCTTTATAAAGACAGGAGCTTCTTATTATATTTCTTGTTTATTTTATTATTTCTGTCTACAGTTCTTTTCAATCATGAAGCCAATAGAAAGACTGATCAAGAACGATGTTGCTAATGAAAAAAGCCATAATGGGAGACGCATGATGTAGGTGCACTTCTTGGCGGAGGATGATGATGATGTTCTCATCATTAACGTTGTGCTGCTGCTTCTCTCTGGTTGCACTCTCATCTCTCTCATTGCTTTCGCTTTCGCTCTGATTTCCAAATTCTAACTTCTAAGCCATTGCTTTTCTAGCTAGTGTTTCTTCGTATGTTTTTTTTATAGTGAAGAATTGTGGGTAGATTTATCGTCATTCAATGAAAATTAACCACACTTCTTCTTCAAAAAAAACTAAAGCCTCGTTTTCTTTATAATATATAATAATAACTAGCTTCTGGAGACCACACTCACATTTTCGTTTGTCCGTTTTTTTTTTTTTGTACTAACATATATATATTATCTATTTTTTATAAGATGTGCGTATATTATTATTATTAATAACA
>JBBPBR010000006.1:51343721-51364280 GCA_037974775.1 Cicer pinnatifidum
AAAATAAAGGTTAAAATATATTTTCACCATTTAACATTTAACTTGTATAAATTCTAGTCATAAAATAAAGGTTAAAATATATTTTCACCATTTAGCATTTAACTTGTATAGATTATGGTCATAAAATAAATAAATAAGTAAAAAATTGATTTTAGTCATTTATTTTCTTTACTTTGTATAGCGTTAGTCCTTTTTTTTAAAATATGTTAAATATAAAATAGAAAAAATATTGATTTATAAATAATTGTTCAAGATGGCTCAATTAACATGCAAAATCCTCAAATTATCTTTAAATAACGACAGTCATTTTTAAATTATTATTTATACTTCGAGAAGTTGTTGAAGAAGACAACAATTTAAAAATATATTTTGAGGCTTTTTATGTCAATTGAGACAATAATTATGCCACATAGAATTATCATTGTTAAGTCAATTTGTTTCTCTTTTATATTGAATGTACTATATAAAGCACTAATGTTTACACACTTCAAATGAAATGATCAAAATGAGTCTTAGTATCAAAATAAATATTAGACAAAACAAATAAGAAATGGTTGATGTTGTTAGAACCAAAAGCCTTAGGAAATGTTTGATACCTAAAATAAGATAGAGTAAACCATCAATTTGTACCCGAAAATTGTAAATGTTGGGCAATTTTAAATTCCAACTTAACGTAATATCAAAAGGATCCTTCGTATTAAATTATGTCACCTAATTTGTTTTTTTCCATCAAGTAACTTTGTTGAGTATGTTGAGATATTTTACTGTAAAAAAGATGTTAAGGTGTCACATTAACTGATATTATGACTTTTCTGTTCTATGTCACACGATGGATTGTCTACAACACATGGAATATTTTTATAGCTAATTTCTAAATATAAAATCTCTATTTATCTTGTTTCCCAAAATCTAAAATCCAAAAATACAATATTTTCTTCTTCATAATCAACCTTCTTTAATTCAGAAATGTCGAAATGCAATATGATGGTGCTACATTCAAAAAAATAAAAAACATTACAAATAGTTGTTATGAAAATTTAAAAATGCAAATACTAACGAAATCCTTTATTCACTTGTCTATACTCTAAAATTATTTTTTTATTTAACAATTTTTCATATGTCTTTATCTTCTAGTGGTCTATAACACTTTATTTAATAATATTGTAATGTCTCCAATCCAAGATAGTAATGGTACTTTGTTGTTTTCTCATATGATTTGATGATGTTAAGAAACTAGGGTTTACTTAAGAATAATAGAGTTGGTTAAAACTAAACGGACATGGAAAAAATATGATGGATTGAATTAAATGTGAATGAATAAAGTAGACACTTTGATGAATAAAGTGATAATATTAAAGTATTTGCCAATAACAATATTCATATTTGAGATCTCTCTACAACAATATTAAAAACCTAACAAGTGTTTCTTGTGACATGAACAAATTTAATTTCCCTATAATGTGGATATGTCACAATGTCTTTTTAACACGACACACTTAACATAACGATTTAACCTAAGAAACATTGTTGGACGTAATACATCCGGGGACTGAACTGTGCACCTTAGTAAAATAATAAACTAATTTAAAAGTGTAATAATATTGCAGTATTTATTTAATAGAATATATTGGAGTAATTTTGGGTAGCGAGAAGTTATTAAATAATTTGTATATTTAAAGGACGAAGCCAAGGCAATGGTTGAAAAGAGTGACCGCTATTTGTATATCTCAAAACTGTACTTAGTCGGATAAGGGCGGTTCTTCCTTTCGCCGCTCTCTCTTCCGGTAATCATTTCTTCCAATTTTCATAATCCCTTTTCCTTTTCTCTCCTTCGCTTCTCGTTTTCTCCGCAACTTTTTATTTCCCACTTTATTATGCTAATTATTTTGCACTCTAGTATTTTCCAACATTTTACTTCTCTTGTGCCACTATTGTTACTGATTATTCCGTGAATTCGTCTTCATTATCTTAAATATTTGTTTTCTAATTGTTAGGTTTTTCTGGAATATGCACTAATAAACGCTTTTTTTTTTCTTCTATGTTTTATTAGTGAAACATTATCATGGCATCTCAACAAGTTGTTCGTGAGTGGTCTGGAATCAATACATTCGCTCCTGCTACGCAAACCAAGTTGCTAGAACTTTTGGGAAAACTTAAACAAGAGGTTTGTATTTTCCTCATTCTCTCAAATTATTGCACTCTTAACAACCATTTTTCATGCTTCTTAGGGTTATTCAAAGTTTTAAGAAATGGTCTGCAGCCGTGATTATGGTCGCGATGTCAAGGTTTTTTTTATGTCTGTGAGATTGTGATTGCAATTAATGTCGTATTAGTTGTATTTGACTGCGATTTTTCGTTATACCAAATATCTCAGCACAACGATTTAAAACCTTGATTTTGTTTCACTTTTCTATTGTCTACGTGTTTTTTTAACAAGAATTTGCCATTGAAAGTTTTTTTCTTCTAATTCTGCCTTTCGGATGTAGGATGTGAACTCCTTGACCATACTGGTGATGGGGAAAGGGGGTGTTGGAAAGTCTTCAACTGTGAACTCTATCATCGGGGAAAGAGTGGTTTCAATTAGTCCTTTTCAGGTATGTGATGATACTTCCCTTATCTGTGATGGTCTGTTGCAATGTTTTGAATTGTGGATCGCGGAACATAGTGGTTTGTTCATATTCCGCTATGCTATAGTGCTATAGCCGCAATAGCTCGTATTTGACAACATTTTGAACTAAATAGCTTATTGCGCCAATTTGTTTAAATTCCTCTATTTTATAGTCCTGTAAAGGTTATTTGACAACACTTGCCTGCAGGGTGGTGATTTTTTTAGTTGTTATTCTTCTATGTTTGCATGTGTTGTAACTAAATCTTTTAATTTTAATCTTGAAAAAAGTCGGAAGGGCCGAGACCTGTTATGGTGTCACGTTCAAGGGCAGGTTTTACATTGAATATTATCGATACTCCTGGTCTTATTGAAGGGGGATACATCAATGATATGGCACTTGGAATAATAAAAAGGTATGCTTTTATGTCTGGCATGTAAGAGTCCACCTGTGAAACATGTTTTCGGTGTTCTATAATAAAACTGGATATTTTTTTTCTCTTACCCTTTTCTTTTGTTTGGGTTTGAGTAGTTTCCTTCTGGACAAGACCATAGATGTTCTGCTTTACGTGGATCGCTTAGATGCGTACCGAGTAGACAACTTGGATAAGTTGGTTGCCAAAGCTATAACTGATAGTTTTGGCAAAGGAATATGGAACAAGGCTATAATAGCACTCACCCATGCCCAGTTCTCTCCACCAGATGGATTGCCTTATGAAGAATTTTTCTCAAAAAGATCTGAGGCTCTCTTGCAAATTGTCAGATCAGGTGCCTCCTTGAAGAAGGATGCCGCTCAGGTATTTGTTTATGTAACATCAACCCTTTTTTGAAGTACATCTCAGGATAAAATGTTTAAATTGTAAAGGCAATAAGGAGTTGGAAGTTGAAGTATTTAGATTTTAGTTCCTGTATCCATAATCCTTGAATGGTAAAACAACAATTGGTCACTTAAATGGATTCTATATTTTTCAAATGCACTTATTCTTGTATGATTTTGTTTTCGTGTGTTTGTAACGAGTTAGCTCCGTTACTCCATTTAGGACACTTGGCCAATTTAATAACATAGGACGGGGAGTATTCAAACCCACATTGGATTATCCGGTTGAACCTGATTAACCACGAATTGGTCCACTGTCCAGTTTGCTTTTCATAAACACTGGATTTGAAACTTTTGAATGGTGAACCGGACGAAACTTGACTAGTTGAACTGGTTCAATTTGTTTTAGATTTTTTGTACTAAAATATTAAACCAAGATTCAAACCTTTGTTGGTGAATTGGTAGGGTAGTCTTCAACCACCTTGCCAAAGCCATCTCCTCTTAACATTATAGCTCAGTTTATTATGTGTGCTATATGCCCTTTTGAGATTTAAAATTGATTAAACTTTTTTGGCAATTGTAAGAATTGAACCAAGGCATTCATTAAACATGATGGACTCCTTTCACTAAGTCATTTATGTGTATCTGTTTCTTAGTATTGATTTGTCTTCTTTTGTATGTAATCCATATCACATAGTTAGCATGTTTTGCGCCGTAATGTATATTTAATAGAGAGTTATTGTATATGTCATTATTCAGTTCAATGATGCTAGAAATATCGTTTAATATTTCCTTCTAATTTTTAGTTTTACATTCATAACAAGTTATTTTTTCTTACATTGCATCATTTATATATATGTACAAATTCCAGTCCAACCCTGATTCGACCATATTTTGAGCTCAATCTTTGACCTTTTCCTCTACTAATTTGGATATCGGTTCAGTTTTAAGAACATTAGTACAGAAGCATATCCCTGATATTCAATGAGAAAATTTCCCATTGTGCTATGCCATAATGTTATTTGTTCTTGCTACTGGCCTTCTTTATTACTTTATCCGTTGATCCCTCGATAGAGCAGCAACCTCTTTGATTTTTTGTTTAATTGAATATTGGGTGAGTACAAACACCCCATCCTTGTATTCTTGTTGGCTGCTATTTTATTCATTCTAAACTAAGTTTAGAGACACAGTTTCGTCCGAGGGATTCGTTTGATGGATGTTCTGTGGGTTTGGAGAGCATCATGACTTGTGAGATTTTGAAAATTAATTTATTTGTTAATGGTAAATTTATAATATATTTATTACTTTCCTGTAAAATATAGAGTTATTTCCACTTGTTAATTTTTGTTTTAAATTAATGTCAATAATTATTATTATTTGTTGCTTTTCAGAAACTTTGTTTGTAATTAATAATTTTCATGCTTGTATTTTGCCTTTCTCATAACCCTAGGCTTCTGAGATTCCTGTTGTTTTGATCGAGAATAGTGGGAGATGCAACAAAAATGAAAGTGATGAAAAGGTTCGAGATTTGCTTGCATTTCCTTGTATCCTCTTTTAGCCCATTTATCTTGCTATATCTGATTGGGAAAGTGTGTTCATGGTGACAGGTTCTTCCAAATGGGATTGCTTGGATTCCTCATCTAGTCCAAATAATCACAGAAGTTGCACTGAACAAAAGTGAATCTATTCATGTTGACAAGAATTTGATTGAAGGACCAAACCCAAATCAGAGAGGAAAATTATGGATTCCTCTCATATTTGCTCTACAAGTAAGCTTTGAACTTTGTATCTTGTTTTCTCTATATAATAATGATAGGAGATTCTTATTCTTTTTGTTTATTTTATTTTTTCTGCCTACAGTACTTGTTAATCATGAATCCAATAAAAGGACTGATCAAGCAGGACGTTGCTAATGAAAAAAGGCCATCATGGGAGACACGTGATGATGCTGCACCTCCTCTGCCTTCAAAAAAATCCAATCGAACTTAGACAGGTGTTTTCGTGTACTTCAATTCCAAGTAGTCTGCGGCATAGGAATTTGTGATTTAGAGGATTGCTTGTGTTGTGAGAAGTTGTTTGCTTTAGCATATAGTTCAGTTTGATAGGATTTGATGTATTAAGCTAGCACTAGATGCAGCCATTATCATTTATTGTTTTATATCCCTTGTTTGCCCTTAAACAATTAACACAATTCCCAAGTTTGCATTTTCCCTTCTTTTGCTCCTTGAACAATAGGAGTTGATATGATTATGACATTCAATCTAAATTAGTTGCTTGAGCTTTGTTTAGTTACCAAACTGTGTTGACTTGTCCATGGTTGCGTCCTGTGGATGCTTGGGGGAATTATCAGAGCGGTGATAAGGATCTTGTTGTATTGCAAAACAAGCTCAGTTCACGGAACATGGCCTTTAGGAACTGCCTCTTGGATCGTCAATGTGTTGGAAGGGAAGCTCTATAGTATTATTGTGTTGAAAGGAAACTCCGAAGCAGGGATTTGAAATCTCTAGATTTGTTGATTTATAATGTCCATTTAGGCAAAGCTCAATGATCACAGCTATGTTTGGATTGACGCGGACTATGATGAACCACATTGAAACTGGATTTTGAAGTTTCAATCAAATTGACAGTTAAATTAAACATGCACTATATTTTAACATATATTTTGAGATATTCACTCATTCATAATTTTTTCTAAACTTCTATAATGAATAATCACACGGAAATGGGGCAGGATCGTGTAAGATATTTATTCATCCGACGGTGTGGGTAGCAAAGATTTTAGTATAATTAGGATAATTTATCTATTATGACCCTAATATCGGTGCATTCCACATATTTTTGAAAGACTTTTCCTTGTGGTTCATCTCAATATGAATATGAATGCAAGTAGATTTAGGACGACTACATAGACCTCTCAATATTTGTTGATTGTAATAAAAAATCATCTTCAATAAATGGTGCCGAAACACTCATTTGGAACTAGACGAAAAGCATTGAAAGTTTGCACACACTCTCATCTTTTGGAAACTATGCCATCATAAATCTTTGAATATTTTTTTACTAATAGTAATTAATTTTATGAAAAGTGTGTAAGTATTAGTAAATGAGGAGTAAGTTATAATTAACAAACTTTAACCTTAAACTATTAAAAGGAAAATTATCAAAATTATAGATGAATATAGAACAATAGAGAGAGGTGAGAAAAAGAGAATGATAAAAACAAGAGAGAATTGCATTATACTTACATCTTTACAAGGCTATGTATGAGTCCTATTTATAAGACTACTTACAAGTATATTAAGAGTCTATTATTAGGTGCTTTTGAGAATTATATGTTGTAGGTAGATGAACTTTCATCAATCTCTAATTAGTTACAACATTTTCTTTTGAATGTCGATTTGGGATACGTCTCATTAAAATTTTACTAGAAAAAATCAATGGAAAAAAAGAATTTTAGTGAGGAAAAATAGTATAACATCTTCTGGAAGGAAGTTGTTTCGTTAAAAATCTTATCATGAAAATTCAATGAAATAAAATCTTGGTGAAAGAAAAATACATATTTATTTATATTCCTCTAAGATGACAAAGACCAACCTCTTGCTTAAATTTTTTTTTATTGACAATGTATTTGTAAAGTGATTTTTGTTACTTCTCCTTTATTTCAATCTTGTTTAAAATAGAATTGTATGCAATATTATTTTTTGTAGAATCGTTGTCATAATTTTTTCTAAAAAAACAAAAATAAATCACAAGTCGTTTGTATTAGATAAACCATAGAATTCAACCAAAATACATATTTACTCATTTCATGTAGTCCTGAAATTTTCACATTATTTGATGTTCCTTGTTGTTGTAGTTTGGTTCAGATATCCCTATGAAATAGTTCTACTTTCTCGTGTAGACACATAAGTTGTTTGAGATCTATATTGTTATGATGATTAAATAATAATCTGCATCTCTAAGATAACAAAATATATATTCGATGATGTTCTAAAGAAGTTCATTTGTCTAATAAATTAACAACAAATGATATTTCACAATAAATAATAATTAGCAAGATAAATTAACATTTGATTGTACTAATGGTGCTTCAAAATCACTTAGTAAACATTATTTTATTGAGTTCTAAAAAAATATTTGTTTACAATTTTTTACCTTACAATAATAAGACGACACATTTTATTTGACTTATCTATGTAGGACCATTTTAGAGTCCTTGCTATATGAGCTTCAAAATTAACAAAAATATTCTTTAAATATTTATTTTGTAATCTCAAGCAAATTTTTATATTTGTTTGATATTTCATCTAAAATTAATTTAAAGGATATCATTTTCATACTCCTCATTTATAAAATATTCAAAAGAATATTATACAATGTGCATCTAGGTTGTTTGAGCACATACAAATACTTATTCATTTTGATTAAGTCATCTCTTTAATATTTTGAATTGTATGTCTCACAAAAATTAAATCTTTTAGGGAGTTTCATATAATCATCAATATCAAGTGAGCTACACAAATTTGAACATGTCTTACATATAAATTGAGTCTTTTATGATTATTAAACTTAATCAAGTATGAAAAAGTTCTTTAATTCACTTCAAGTGAATATGTTTCTTCAAAATCAATGGTAGACTTTTATGAATACACTTGAATAAATGAATCTCATCATTCTCATTTTCTTTTCGAGCAAAAATTATTCATATCTAATTAGTTTCACATTTTCTGATGTGTAGACTTCTAGTCGTGAAACCCTTTGCTTTGCAAAACAGGCTTAATTTTACTTCTATTGATTTTCCCAATTTTATCAGATACAACGCTAAAATATAATCCAAAAATAGTCAATGTTAACTTCCTTTAGGTTTCATCATATTCGACTCATGACATAATTTATTGACATCTCTATATTTTTACACAATTCAGGTATATGCTCAGTTCTCCTGAAACTGAAAATCAATTACATTAAATTACTCTTTTGAGATATTCATCCTCATTTGGGTCATCTTGCTTTTTAGCTCATTGCCTTGCTCAAGGATTTTTATCGTTGGAACCGACAAATATACCATGTTTCATGCACAGATGAGCTTCATATGCAATGAAACATTATTCAACAAGGACTTAATTTTTGATTGGAGTATTTGTAGTTAATAATTGATTTTTCTAAACTTTACAAATATATTATCTTTTGAACTTCTCGTTCACACTAGTTTGTATGAGAATCAAGATGATATAACAATATATTTCAATAATCATTTTCAGTTGCTTATTTATCCTCCTAATATTGAGAATACTAATATATCAAATGGTAGTCACCAAACTCGTTTGTAAACAAATATTTCAATTCTTGACTCGATATACTTTATTATAAATGAATATTTTATACCCAATATTTATTTCAAATATTTTTTTACGACTCAAAGATGTATTATATTGGAGCAAGTGAAATATACACAACATAACCAAAAATCTTAGATGGAGAATATTAGGTTATCAACCCCAAATTCATTGTAAATTAAGAGGGGGATTATAGTAACATGTTAGTTTGATGCAAATCAATATCTCAACATACATGATTGCATGTTTCTAAAGTAGAATTTAGAAGTTATGATTTCATAAGTATTGATCACATAATTAACTTTAGACGTCTCAAGAATGCATTTTCAACTCCATTTTTGTATATAAACATATTATACATGATGTTAAATATAAAATTCAAATACTTTCGCTACTTTCCAAATTCTTTCTATATATTTATGAAAGTTTACTTGTAGTCAAATTAATTTATACAAAACTCTCACAAACTTTTGATTGTAACTTGACAACAAACATACATGACACTATTTAGTTTATGGTCAGTGTGTTGATCCACAATGTATTGATTCACAGCTACTTTCTTTTGAAACTAATAACACAAAAATTGTTTGATTAAAGAATCTTTAGACTCTTCAATAAATGGTGGCATAAAAATTTAAACATTTTTTGCATTATAATAAATCTGGGAAGACCAAATAATCTAGCTAACAACGTACTTTAATATAATTTGTACATTTCAAGTATTATTAATACAATAAAAATATTATTTTTAAGTATGAAAATTCTCACAAATGAGATAACTATTTATATTTTCATGATTATATTTATTTTTTCTTTCGACATACTATTTTCATAAATTTATTCAAAATGAATATGATGAAAAAATGAATTTGTACAAAAATAAAAGTAAAATAAGTAAATGCACAATCTCTCTCTATCTATATATATTAAAATAATGTTTATAAATGTGGTCAAACATTTTTTTAGAAATATCTAACATCATATTTCCATCGTTATATTATATTCTAATGAACTTACCAATGACATTTTTCCTTTAGAAAACAAAATGCATTATTTTGCAGAGAATTATTTGAGTAAATAAGACATTAACTTTTACATACGTAAAAATTATAAAACTATCATAATGATTATTTAGAAATCGAGGATTAAAAAAAAAAAAAAAAAAACTTACAGTCATGCAGTGGTTGGAATCTTTGAGGCTTTGGGAGAGCTAAACGGCATTCGTCGTGACATAGAAACGACGACAAATGAAAATCCAAACAAAAAAGAGCAGCGACACGTGACAAGTGTGTGTGGGACCCTCCACCATGGTTAGCGACAACTTCCCAATTAAAACGCCGCCGTCCGTTCATTTCAACGCTGAGGTTCTCTCTCTCTAAAATCCAATCATTTCCTCAAAGACCAAAAAAAAAAAAAAAAAAAACAAAGGAACCTCTTTGTTTCTGACGCACAAACACCACCAATCCTCAATCTCGTTACATTTTCTCTCAGAATCCCGGAAATTCGTAACACCTTTTCTCACTCTAGGTCGAAGCTCCTGCTTCTTCCGCCAATCCAATTCCTAACCCGGTGTTGGATTCTTGGTGCTTCGATTTCGTCTTCAGGAATGAGATTCTCCTCATACCTTCAACAATCTCAGCGTTCGGATTTCCTTGTTCAATTTTAACCTTCTCGCAGGTAAATTTTCTTTGTTATTTACATTTCTAGTTTTAGTATGGTATACCGTATTCATTAATTGACCTAGAGATTTTCCCTTTTTATTTGTTTTTGAGGATTTTAGTTAATTCTAACTTGTTTTTGAAGAGTGTTTGACCTAGATATTATAGTTAATTTGAAGTGCATAGGGTGGATCTAATTTAAACTTTTTTTTTTCTTGTTGACAAATTTGGTTAAAATTGAAATTTAATTATTTTTTGTTGTGAATTGTTGTTAGTGTGACTATGTATCATGCAAAGAAGTTTCCGCAGGCAACGATGGTGCCACATAAATCTCAAGGTGGAGCTGAGCAACTTGCAAATGTTGGGGTTTTGAATGGATCTGCTGTGAAAAATGTAGCACCTGCTGGAGGAAGTGGGAAACAACGTTTGCGTTGGACATCTGATCTTCATGACCGTTTTGTGGATGCCATTACACAACTTGGTGGACCAGATAGTGGGTATTTCTTTTCAGTATTGAGATTATAACATGTCCTCTTAGGGAGAAAATATTTCTTTTTGGCTATGTTTAGAAGTTAGGAGTAGTGTGGAGAGGAGGGAAAGTAATTGTTCATCTTGTCTTCTAATTTGGGAGAATTGAGCAAAAACACCGAAGGAGGGTTTTATAGGGTTTCTGAAAATAAAGTTAAGTCTAAACCCTTTCCCTCTTTTATAAAATATCCTAAACAAGGTATTGTAAACCCTCCCCTCCCGAACAAGGCTTTAGGAATTTATCATGGTCTTGCAAAGACATATAAAAAGATAATGCTTTGCAGGAATTGTTTGTCACATTATCGCAGAAGTAATGTAGTGTGTAAATATCATTAGTTTAACATGATAAAGGCGGGGTTATTTTGTTTTCTTGAAAGCTGTGATCAATTTATTCCTGTAAAGCTGTAACTATTTGAGCATTTACACATTTTGTTACTTGCATTCCAAGGTTTGAGCTGTGCACCATTTGAAAATACCATGTTGGACTGTATGAATTGAACTCAATTTAGTGTAGCCATTAAATAGGGCATTTAATGCTAATTTTGAATTATATATGACTAGGAAGTTTTATTTTGCCTGAAATTCAGTTCATCTTTTGCAACCTTCATAATGATGGAAAGTGTCCTTTAAAGAATGAATAGATAGATATTCTTAAATAAAAAGTGTCCTTTATATTACTTATGCATTGAATGATGGATGCACTTTTCAATAAAGACTTGCCATTTTTTGATTCCTTAACTAACACTAGTATAATATTATTCTCTTGGCACCAGTTGGCGGAACCTTTTTAAATATTTTGGTGGTTGATTATTTGTACTTATGTATAGCCATTGATGGACAGGGCCACTCTTTTCATTTCCTTTTTTGTTTTTACTTTTACATGATGATCTGCAAAAGTTTAGCTAATTTACTGGATCTTTGTAATTTTAAATTATTCATGACAGGAGCAACACCAAAAGGTGTTCTGAGAGTGATGGGCGTACCTGGACTGACCATTTATCATGTTAAAAGCCATTTACAGGTATTATTATCTTGTCTAATAATTTATGTATATGTGCGTAAAATATTTTACTATTTTGACCTTGATTCTAATTTTTCCCTGATATCACTACATGTAGAAGTATCGCTTGGCAAAGTACTTGCCCGAATCACCAGCTGATGGTAAAGGTACCTTGTTTTTCCTTGCTCTTCCTCTCCTGAAACAAATATATCACAAATGCCATGCAGTTTTTTCTTTGACATTTCCAATTGACTCTGTGGGAGTTATTTTTTGGACTTTCAGATTCCAAAGATGAGAAAAGAAATTCTGGAGACAGCAATTCTGGTGCTGAGTCTTCTCCGTGAGTATCTTAGTTGTTTTCCAAAGACAATTTGCAATTCCTCCACTTTGCTTCTAATATTTTAATAAAACCATCATGGCCTGCAGGGGTTTGCAAATCAATGACGCTCTAAGAATGCAGATGGAGGTTCAGAAACGTCTGCACGAACAACTTGAGGTTTGGTACATAGTTTTATATTTTTCGTTGTTGCTGAAAGAGAGCATTAGTTTATCCCGCAAATACTCTATTCCTTCTTCTTGTCCATGTGTAAGAGGTTTAGAAGAAGTTGTACGCTAAAAGACCTAAAAAGCAGCTATAATGCTATGTAGTCAGTAGCAGATAGTGTAGCTTAGCAGCCGACTCCCAAAACGCTATAGTGGGTAGCAGTATGGCCGCTACATCGAAGTCTAGAAAACCATGACAAGCACTTTCAACCATACACGTATGATGGCTAAAAAATTAGATTAACGCACAAAACTAAACACATATTGATAACTAATCACCAAAGCAGAAACAGAAAGACAGGGGAGATGAAAAGAACTAAGATGATGCCATAAAAGGGTACTGTTAGCACAGAAAGACAGAAATTGGAAAACAGAGCAGAATAATGGTCCGCGAATAATGGTCGACGAGATGGTAGGAACAGGGAGGAGACAAATGTTTGCAGAGAAGAGGGGAAAGTTGGTGCGGAGAAAAGGGAAACTTTCTTGAGAAGAATCAGTCGTGGGAAAGAAAGGAACAAGGGGGATAATCGCTAAGAAGAAATATCATAGGTTTCCAAAAACAGAGCACTGCACTTGTAATGTTTGGAGAAGAAATGTCGTGAAAATTCCAGTAAAAAATTACCTGGAGATAAAAAGACAAAAATCAAGGGTATTTAAGACTTTGCACTCTAAAAAGTGAGGATATTTTAGACCTTGCGCTCATTAAAATCGAGAGTATTTTAGACTTTGCACTCTTAAAAAACTGTTGCGGCCTCCTTTTTCGCGTTTCTTCCTCATCTTCTCCGCGATTGTGCTGCGAAGAACGTTGCTGCAGCCGCAACACCATTTCGAGCAGCGCAGAGCCGCCATGCCGCGACGTATCACTGCGACGGCTGCTATTGACTACAGAGCGATAATGCATACTAAGGTACAAACTGGTGATAGGGAAGAGTAATAGATGACAATGATAAGCAACTATGCTTCTTTTAATCCCCTATAGCTAGCTCAGTAAAAATTTCCTCTTCATTTAGAGTTTGCTCCCTAAATCATACATGTGATTTAATATGTTATGATTGTTAGAAAATATGAAGATATCTTGAATTTTGATATAAGAGTATCTTGGACTATCTTTTAAGATTGGTTTCCATATTTCTTGGTTATTACCATGATTTGTTTCCTTATTTAATTAGGAACTGGAAACTTGTATTAGTATAACGAAGGGTTGGTTTTTTAGCCTTTATGTATCAAATCATAATCATTAATCATATCAAACTATATTAATAATTCAAAGTTTTTGTTTTTTTCTTTTCTCTCTTTATCTAAAGCCCAATAACTTCAATAATGATTAAACTTGGATGCTATACTCCTAACCAACCATCTTTTATTTATTATATGCAAGTGATAACTAAAGTAATTTGACATTCAAAACATATAAATCATTTTTACTTTTGTTTATTGATAGAAATTAGAAAATGCTGTATGCATCTTGAAGAAAATTGCTGAATAAGCATCCATATGGCTGATTTGAGTGATTGGTTTATGTTTAGCTTACAGTAGAAACTTGAAATGTTGCTATAGTAATCTGAAGAGATTCGGTGATCATTAGATTAGTGGATTAACTAATAATTTGATGTTCAATTTTTTACATTGGAATTGAACAGAAGCCAATGCCTAATCTTTTATTGCGTTTAAATTTTATGTAATTCTTTTATATACATCCACTCTGTTTGTTTGATCTGAAAGTCATATGCATCTTCTGTTTCCTGGGTAAACCCATTACTCTTACATCTATTACATTAGCCTTCTGATGAAGAATAATAATTAGTTTCTAATTACTCTCAGGGGGTGATAATAAGATGAATACTGTTTGTTAAATTTCATAGTATTGTACTTATTCTTTGAGTAAGTTGTTTCTGCTAATGATAAAGCCTTGCATTTGCTTCATTGATATTTCAGGTTCAGAAGCAGTTACAAATGAGAATTGAAGCTCAGGGTAAATACTTGCAGAAGATCATAGAGGAACAGCAGAAATTAGGCAGTACCTTGACAGCCTCGGAAACGTTCCCGTTGTCCCATGAAAAGCAAAATCGTCCCCAGTCAGAGCCTTCTGGGTCTAGTGATGCCCTTGCAGATACTTTTTCTCCACTTAAAAAACAGAGAATTGATGAAGGTTCAAAGGATAGCTTCGATGCATCCCATGTTCCAAGAAAGACTGCACAGAAAAATGATTGTAATGTTGGTCTTATGGATCCAAACTTGTATGGAGATGATGCTGGCTTGGGATTTGATTTGGAGACAGAAAACGAAGAAGACAATGAGAGTGAGCAGTAAGAATTAGGTTCTGTTTGTAGTTCAACATGTGTCTTATTGTAATATCTAGTAGAAAATACAGATCATGTTTTTGTAAATTATATTCCATGCAATCCATTTGTATATATTAATGTAGAGATAGATGCATTCTTCTCTCCTGTTGTGAGAGTCATAAACACCACCGTGCTCCCACGGTCTACAGAAATGCATTGTACATGTGGTCATGGATGATGAATTTTGGGAGCTGGACACTTGTCATTTATCAATGTTCACGTTGTTATTATTGTCCAAGTTTCGAAGTTGTTAATTAGCTAGTGAAGGCATTGTTTTATCATTGAAGTCAACATGTGAAATAAAACTTATTATTGTTGAATATAAGAAAACAAGCTTTCCTTTACATTAATTAATTTCTCTCGATTCTCACCTTTTATGAGATCTTGAAGAAAAAAAACATACTGTGTTCTTACTGTGTACTTCAAAAGAAAAGGAAGAAAGTTGTAAAAGAATTTTATTTACTAATGCCATATCAAATTTTCATTTACAAATGTGTCATTTATTGTTTTCCCTTGTTAAAGCATAACTGGCATTTACATTTTTTAATAATTTTTGTAAAGAAATATGAAGTTAATTTATCGAACTAGCTTGCTTGGGAAATATACAACACATGGTTGTAATGATAGTAATGTGAACACTTGATATTTTATGATGTGGGAAAGAAAGCTTAATTTATCTTGTTTAAGCTGAATCTTGTAGCAAGATTGAGTGACAGATCAAGCTTCTGAGTAATGTTTTCCCTAACATGCTAACATGTATCTCTTGTGACACATTATACCTTAGATAATGATATATTTGTTCTTTGGTCCATCTTCTGTATTTATTGTTAATACTAGAATAAAGCATTCAAACTTCTGTATTGAGTTTTCTGATGTATTTCTCATTGCAGCATATTTTGTATGTTCAGAGTGAAGTTCTTTTGACATTTCAATCTTCTAATAAACATAGAATGGAATACTTAACTGTTTAGTAAAGCTTTGATCTGTGAATGCTTCTGAAGGTGAAGTCTTTGAGACTATTCTGTCAAAATCTTGAGCATGATGCTTTTTGATTATGCTGCCAGGCTTCTATGCCTTTAGGCTTAAGCAGTCAAGTTTCTGCAAAGCTTTTAAGCAAGCTTTTCATGTAAGACTGTCATTCTGTCAAGCATTACTTCTACATAAATTTTCAATTAGAAGTCTTGGCAAACTGTGTGGACTTGTTTCAAAAGATGAGGAGGTTTATTTTTTTCAATAAAAATCCAATTACACAAAGTTAGAAGATGAAAAGTAAAATTTAACATGCATACAAACTTAATACAATCTAATGATATGAGACTGGTTGGAAAATAATTGTTTTCTAGTTTGTCTCACCAAACAGCAGAATGGAAAGAAAAAAAAAGTTACAGTGAACATTCACTACAGGTACATCATATAAAACTTAAACCAATGGAAATTTACAATAACAAATTGTGCTTAACTAGGTAACCCGAAGTTGAAATATATTTTTTCGTATCAATTTTTACTTTTAATCCATGTTTTTTTAGTCCCTAAAACATATAAAATTTTGGTTTTGATCCTTATTGTTTTGATTGTAGACTATATACATGTTGGTACTAGTCCCTATAGTATAAATATCGTATTAGTTTTAGTCCCTGAAATATAAGACTAATTCCAACAAGAACAATAGTTTAGGACCAAAACAACAATTACCAAAAACATAATTTCACATTTTTCAAGGAGTAAAACAAATCAACAATGACCAAAAACACAATTTCACATTTTTCAAGGAGTAAAACAAATCCAAGACTAATTTAAAACTGATATATTTTCAGGTATAAAAAATTTATTTAAGCCTGTACATAATGTACCATGGGACATGTGATTCCAACACTTCTTTGGCAGGCAAAATACAGAACTCGTGAAATTAGTTGAAATCAAAATGTTTTGCTAGTTTAAGCAAATGCAACAAGAGCAATGGTTTTTAATCGCAATCGCACCACACACACAGCAGGACCCAAAAAATGATAATAAAGCCACAAAGTGTTCTGTTCAAAATTACACTAAAGCATATATATAATGCTGAGTAAACTGAAAGTCTGTCGGCCTTACAAAATGTACATACAGGAAAACACTTTTGAAGAGGACATGCTGGCGATAATTAATCGTTGCATTTCCAGGAGAAAAATAGCTTTCCAATTGTTGGAAACTTGAGTGTTCAGGTATATATGCTGCAAATGAGAAAGAACAATGGGAGTGTGTGGACTTTTGCTACAAACTCATTTGCAATGAAGCCATCAAAGGGGAGCTGAGCTAGTTCTGCGAAGCTGATGCTTAGGGTCTGGTGGCGGCATACTTGGTAATACTCTCTCTATCTCCTGCATGAAAGATTCACTAGAGAGTTAATATGTGCAGAGATAAATCATCTATAATCATTAATTAATTAAAACTGTTGTTTAAAACATTATTAGTGTGTCGTTTATGCTTCAACAATGTTATAATTCAGCAAAGTGAAAATGATCAAGTACGCGACAGCGGTTATAAAGTCGCAAACTCAAAGAACCAGTTAATCATATACCGCATTGCATTGTTGCTTCAAATATCATTTATGTTAGGTAAAGCCATATCACAGACACAGATAAATGATCAAGGTTATTACTACTGGCTACTTATTTTATTCAATGTCAATAGCATTTTATATTTTCTATATTACCATCAATTCTTATAGAATTGACTTGATCAAGGTTTATCTGGATTTCATAGTCAAAGTGTATCTACTTTAACAATTAAAATCACCATATTTTTATTCATTATACAGAAGATGCTTCCAGAAAAAGAAGGAAGCTCAAACTCTATTCTCATGTTTGAAAACAATTTAAAGGCCAGGAGTTAGTGTGATGCACAATTAAATTTAAAACTAAAAAATCTTCACCCCCAGTTACATGTTCTATTTTTTTAGCACAAGAATGAGCGGGCATTAGAGAAACCGCTGAGCTATCTCCTTCATAACACCTTTTCGTTCACCTGATATAATTCAAACATCCTAGAGCATTTATCATATTTTACAACTTCAACACTGATATATTCATCATGTAATTTTTTAAAATATGTTCTACTAGTAAAATTCCAATGCTAACATTGCCTCTTTGTGTTCTAGACCTCAAATTCTCCAATCAAGCCGTCAACATAAAGTCCTCAAACACTTCTACTATTTTTTTTTTTACCAAAATATTAGATTTGAAAAACAAAGTCAGAAATCACCATTAAACCAGAGACCTTTCTATCAAACCAGTCAAATGGAGGAAATGTTCAAAATCGGCAAGTCTTTTAGCACCAAGCAAGAAATTAGGCATAGAGATTAAGTACCAATTTTCAAATAATGAAGACTTAACAATGTATGACGAAGTATGACAGGATTGAACAAAAGAAAAATAGATACTGATTAAAGCAGCTCACCAGTCTAATATTATGGGTTCCCACACTTCAATAGTAAAATAACTAACCAGAGAGACAGATGAAATGAAAGCTATACATAACGACTTAACTTCTGTATAATTTAACAAAATTGACTTAAAACTCATACATTGACTCATGCATTGCATCAAAATGGCAGTTGCTTATATATAGCAGATGATGAAACTTAGTTTTGTTGATAAATATTTGTTTTGTACTTTTTGTAGATATTCCACGCAAAGCTTAATAAGCAAAATAGACATTCATATAAAGGCAAAAAGTATCAAGAAAGAGTAAAGGAATCTTAAATATAAATCACGATAACAGAAATGATAAACCAATTATTGAATTATATTTTTGGAAGTTCAACTGGTGTAAACATTCTATTTCACAAGCAAGCACCAGCAAGTTCAAGTCCTCCTTAACAAATATTTCAACCATTCATTGCCCTGACAAGATGGCAGGAACAAAACTAACCAACAACTGTCACACCAAACAAGAAGAATAGATGCAAACAGGCAATGGAATTGAAACATACATGTAGTCTTTTAAGCCTTTCATTCTCTTCTTCTAAGCGCGAAACTTTGATCTCCAGTTCTTGTGTGTAAGCCTGTTCATTGACACCACAGACAAATATAAATCCTTGCATCAAATATAAATGAAAAAAGACTACAAATAAACATCATAGAAAAAAAATATAACCTGTTTTCTAGCGCGTGACCGAGCTGCAGATTCCCGGTTTTTAATCATCCTCTTCTGCCTCCTCTCCACAGTTTTCTCAACAACATTACCAGAGGCATCCCTTTTCCTACCTGGTGTTTGTGTATCCGATGAAGTAGTAGCCATTACTTCAGAGTATCCTGCATCCAAAACTGAATTCACTGCAACCGTGATCGGCTGTTGAACCACATGGCTAGTCATAAAACCAGTAAAACCAGGCATCATACTATTCTGATGATGCCGGTGCTGTTGTTGTTGTTGCTGCATTGAAGGTATTTGATACTGCATCCATTGACCATGTTGTTGAGAATCAACACCTCCTGAAATGGCATTATCCTCATTAGGAAAAGATTCAGTAGCCACACCAGCTTTCATCAAGAAATCCTCCAAGGTCATTTCACCTAGTGTAGGTGTTCTTCTATCCTGAGTAATACTCTTCTTCTGTTGCATATCTCTCCAAACTTCATCAATAGTTTTCTTACTAAGGTCACCAGAGAGTGTAAGTGGATTCATAGATGACACAGAAGCTAGCTGCATGTAAGCATCATTAGTACCAGAATCCAATCCAGAAGCTTGAGCAGCTTCAGAAGTCCACAAACTCTTGAGTAGTTCATCTAGATTCATGCTTCCTAAGGGTTTCCCTAAATTTCCAAGCTGATTTTGAACCTCATCAAGGGTGAGATTGTATAAAGACCCTTCTCTAGCCAAAGGTCCAGTCTTTGGCTCTTGAATTGCTCCACCATGAGATCCCATTTTCTGAATCAAACTAGAACCCTATATGTTTCATTTCCCAAAAATAAACCCCAAAAAATCCCAGAACTCAATTTCAACAAATTAACCTGAAAACCCAGATGAAAGAAGAGTATGTGCAGTGATTTTATAGCCAAATTAACAAACTTTACACAATTTGTAACCACAGAAAAAAACCAGGCAAAAAAAAAAAAAACAATTTCTCTTTACTTTTGAGATGTGGTAAGTATAACGAACAATTTCACAAACACAAAGTGAGCTATAAAAAATGGGGTGAGTGAAATTTGGTTCCAGAAAAAAAAAACAAAGGTGAACAAGATCAAATTTCAAAGGGAATAATTATATGAAATGATGAAGAAAAGAAACCAACACTGTTAAACAACCATGAAACAAAGAACAAAAGCTGAAAACAAAGATTAAAACTGAGAAAACCTTACCATAAAAAAATAAAAAAAATAAACATTTTTGGTGTTAAAAACATGAGAGTTGAACATTCTCTGAGCTTAAAATGGTCCAAAAGTAGAAATATTATCCTTTTGAAAGGGAAAAGATGAAAATGGAAAAGAAGTATATAAATTAAATAATTTGGGAAACTGTTGAAAGAATAGACTGTTCTGACTTTCCTAACTTGAAACAAAAAAACAAAAACAAAATCTGAAGGGTACAATACTTTTTTCTTTCAGATTTTCACCTACTTAAGGATCCAAATCTGAATCTTATAAACTTTTTTTCTTCCTTTGGTAGTGGGGACACTAACCACGGCAAGCGAGGAACAAATATTAAAATTTCTACAAATAAATATAAATAGTTAATCACTTTTTTTTTTTT
>JBBPBR010000006.1:51364549-51375389 GCA_037974775.1 Cicer pinnatifidum
TGTTACTCTCCTCCTATTCTTTATTTAAAATTAAACTAAAAACACAATTTTTAAAATAAAAATTGATTATTTCCTCGTACTGTATTTATTTATAAATAAATAAACAAGATAAAATATTTCATATATCTCATAATAAATGTCATTTTAGTAAAATTAAAATAATATTTAATTATTTCTTTTTTTAATTGTATTGTCTAATTAATTATATGTGCATTATCCTTAAAATAAAATATTGTTATATTACACTTTACATTCATGACAGTAAAAAAATATACCAATGGTTTATAAAAATAATTTGTTGAAATTATTATTCTCCTTATTTTATTTGTAATTTGTTGCTTAATATGTATAAAATAAATAAAAGTGACATTTATCATAAACATAAACTAATATCAATGAAACGGATTCAAAGAACTTAATAATAGTATTATTGTTTTAAAATTACCATTAATTACATTCATTAAATAAAAGCCACTGCCCACTTGCTTGGGGGGGATGAATTTCTATTGAAGATAAAAACGTGTACTATATGTTGCGTATAAATAGGACCAACAAGTTTATATATCGTCTACAAATAGTAGGTAGCCATTTCACTAATAGCTTATACAATAAGGACATTTTTAGTTAAAAAAATACTTTATTAAAAAAAAAAAAATACGACTAATAGTTTTCTCAAAGGCTTAACCTTAAAATGAATCGAATGAAGGAATTATGAGAGTAGTAATATTCTAGACATAGAAGGTATGCATGACACAAAATTGAGTGCTTGGAAAAAAGACATGTCCAAGTGCAAGGAATATTACAAGATCATGCATGCTATTGTACTTAAAGGGAACCATAAAATTATTAGTATTTGTTTGTTCCATCATATAATGAAACCTATGACCCTCCCGCGTATAATCATTATTGCAATTACGCGCTAACAGGAAGCAACTGTATTTTTATATTATGTTGCTTCTTTAAGATTAGTATAAAATTTTCTTATTAATGAATTAATATATATTTGTAAGTTACATTTTTATGGCTTCTTATAGTACATTTTAAAGTACTTTCAATAAAAAATCATAAAAATGTAACTTTAGAATTCTAATGAATTTAGAAAATAACTACATGTACAAATTTGTAAAAACAATTTATATAATTTAAAATTTTAATTAAGCGGTTATTTTTGTAAGATATGTATTCAATGAAATGTTATTGAGCCATGCAAGACTAATCAAATGTATTACAATTATTAAAAATCCCTTTTATATACTGTGTATACTCCTTATATTATATCTTCTTTAATTTCTTACGTTTATAAAGATTATATATTTTGTATAAACTTTCAATCTAATTAGTTGTTAATTTATGGACGATCGGCTCAAAACCCAAGGTCAAGTAAGCCATGACCTTAATAAAGAAATTATGGCTTCCAATCAAAATAGTGTATATTAATATTAATTATATATTACAAATTTATTCATGGTTGTTAAGTTCAGTTGGTAATTGGTAACAAGTAAGATTTTGATTTTCTTGTCCATTCTATTCAAGTGGTGCACTTTTAAACATTTTCAAGGATGTAAATTAATAAAATAATTTCAATGTAAAAATAAAAATCATTTTATTGTTTTAAAAATTATAAATTAACATCGTCCATATTAAATCTTATTTTTGAAACATATGTGTAATCAATAAGTTTTTAATTTATTTTTCTAGATTTTTATAATTATTATGTTATTATCTTGCATTTAAAATGATCTTTTTCTTTTTTCAATGTTTGAGTTATAGACCTCCAACTCTATTGGGTCAACTCTCTCTACATTGGAGGCCTCCAAAAATTAGCATGTTGCTTAGCTTATTTTGCGTTTTGACGTGTCACTTGATAATTCTTTTTTATAATGGAGGTTTTTTCACTAGAAAAGTGTAATTCATTTTCATGCAATAGTCTAAACAACTATAATTAAATATGGTCGTTTTGCATAAACGATCATATCAATAGTTTGACATTTAACTGTAAGTTTCATTTCAGTTTTGAAGTTATTAAATTGATTTTGATATATTTAGATATTATTAAATAGAATAGATTCAATCTCTAAAATTAATTATTATTTAAAGTTAGAATTTGTACTTTTAAAATTTAAATGTGATTTTGACACTAAAATTTATTATTGAATTCACTTTTATCTAAACATAATCAAATAATTTTATATTCAACTCACTTTAAATTAAAATAAATATTCCAAAAGCAATTCACTCAAACAAAATTTTAGTCACCACATAAATAAATACAATAATAAACCTTACCTTAGAACTTGGTTTTGATTAGTTTTCCGAATATCGACATGTGTGATGTTGTTGTCTAACTCTAAGATATTTGTGGAAGGGGAGAGAGTATTGTTTGTCTCACTTGCTTAAAGTCAACTTAAAAAATACATGATATTGTGATTTGAAGTGATACATGGTGGTTAGGCGCTCTGCTAGAAAACATCCTCAAAATATTATTTTGTTACAATATGACATAAACCTTGTTGGTTAGCAATATAACATTTCTATTAGCATCATGCAAATTTCCGAACGTCGTTCACCTTTTTCCTTAACACAGCAGAGGAGTGAAAAAATCTCGTATAACAATCTCCTTCCTTAAGCCAAAACGTTTTAACCATTTTCTTCCAAAAAAATTATCTTGCAGCTTCTATTCTTTCATGACGGAGGTTGATGTTAATCAGCTCTCTGTGATATATCTAGCTAAGTATATTTAAAAATAAATAAAAGACTAATTACATAAATTTAGAATAACAAATAAAATAAGAAGAAATGATAGAATACTTCTTTCTTGTAGTCATATATCTTTAAAAGTGATATGATGCACTTGAGTTGTCGAATTGGGATTATAGGATATAATCTTTCTATCATTCTTTCCTAATTTTAGATGGATAGTATTAGCAATCATAAAAAACTCATTGTCATATCTCAATATATATATTTTAGAGGGGGTCTATCCTTTATGAATTGTTACAATAATTTTATCGATTCTTTAATTCAGCACGCTACAAAATATCAAAATATTTATTTTCCTAATAAGTGATTATGGTTCCACCTATTATAATAGATCCATTCAAATAGGTTATCTTGTTAAGCATCAATAGTCATTGATTATAACACGAATAGTCAAAGACTTGTATTATATTCAACTAAATGAATATAAAAATAAATAAAACATCAATATTTAGAAATAAAATTTGTGACACATTTTTATATGCAATCTTGAAATATTATAGCGTGCATGTCAAAGTATTTAAGTTTTGTCAAAAATAGATAAAGACAAATTAAATATCATAATTAAATATAAAAATATAATGTAAAAATTTCAAAATCAAAGAAAAATCACAACTATTTTTAATGATAATTAGAAAACAATACTATTTGAATTTTGTTTTGCAAGAAACATTCTTTTTTCAAACACCTCATGATTTTAATACTATTACATCACCAAAACAAATACTTGAATTGCATATCTCTTTTCTCTACAAAAATAGACTGTAAATTTTTTATCAAAATGATTTAATTTCAAATATTATTTTTGAGTTTCGAAAAACTATTTCAAAATAAATTTTTAGCCACTTAATATATTACTGAGTTAAGTCACGGACTAGGTCACTCTCTTTAAGACATTTTATGGTACTATCCAAATTATGCAAGATAAACTATCAACCACGAAATTTCCAATATAAAACAATCTAAACAAAATATATCGAAGTTTTACTACATAGTAGAAAACCGTTCTATAAATACATGCTCAATATGGTAGTTAAAGGCTACCACTCGTAATATAATATTGTGATCACTCAAAAAAAAAAAAGATGAAGTAGAAAAGGAGAAGTAGAGAAAAATCTCGAATATTCGAAGTACTTTTGATGTATTTTTTCAACTTAGCAGAGTCATCTATTTATAGAGCAATTATGCAATTGAAGAAGAGAAAAATATATGATCTATTAAATCAAATCCACAATCCGAAAATTGTTAGGTTATGAATAGGAAAAAACTATGTGTGAATTCACATAAAACTGTAATGCGAGAAATGCTAGGTTTTGACCAGAGCAAAAACCGATGCGCGGATACTAATAAATAATACACCACTTATCGTAAACATAGACCCGATTCGGCCGATCGAATGGCAGCGGCTCACTGCATGTGTGTAGTGATTTGCATGGTTCTCACCCCTCCACAAAATGGGGTCTCCCTTGAGACACACCCTAATTGATATACATCTACCTTATAAACACTACTAGTGTGTGTTATATGAGACTTCCTTATTTTTTTAATTCATAACAACTAACTCTTATTGTTCTCATCATCATTTCGAATAATCCTCCACTTGAATTGAAAAAATGTTTTTGAAATAACGCTTCTATAAGATTATGCATAAGTACATGTATCTTCCGACTTGAACTTGTGCATAACAAGTAAACTTCAGATTCAAGAGTGACTGATAGTTTTAGACTCTATCTCTAACATCAGATCTACGTATAACCTTTTATGGAGTATATTCCCAAAAGCCTGTGTATTTATGGTATTGCAGATATATCTCAATATAGTAAATGCTCTAGCAATTTTATATCTAAAGTCCATACGAAGTGGTTCCACATTCACATAAGTGAGTCTATTAAAAGTACTCATATAACCAAGTACTCCACTTTATATAGAGTATAAATCTAATTCAAAGTTTCTATCTAATTCTTTCACTGCTTTTAAGAATCATATTTCTCTAAAATACAATAGTATGTTCATCTCATATCACCTCACAATTCTAAATTTCTAATACTATTTGATTTTATCTTATTTTAACAAAAAATAGATTTTTCTGAATCACCTCATAAATCTAATACTATTATACTTTCCAAAATAAATATTTAAATTACATATCTTTTTTCTCTCCAATAGTAGACTGTGTAAATTTTTTATCAAAATGATTTAATTTCAAGTAACTCCAATATCAACATCAAGTACTTCCTCTATATAAATAACTTATATAGTATAAAGCAAACAAAAATTCGTACACTTTAAAACATGTCTCAACACTTTTGCCTTACTAGGCGAATATGCCAAAATTAGATACAACGAGTGTCGACGATTATAGAAACTTCTAATTGATACTCAGTTGGGATAGAAATGGAATTGCTCTCATATACTGTATCTTACCTAACTAATTAATTAACATGGTGAATAAAATAATATGAATTAATTGACACTTGAATTGGGTTTGTGTTGTCAGAGTATGTTGTTGAGTGTGTATATAAATAGGAATCTGATCAGTGAGCAGCCAGGAAGAGGAAGAGCAGCATGAACATGTGGTGTGAGCATTAAGGCTTAGGAAACGGACAAACTCATTCAAAGTCACATGTAATGTATGCATCAGAATCCGCGTGCGCATTCCACCGAGGAGTATACGCACGTGTATGTGTTTTCTTTCCGTATATGAACAAAACCTTAACCCTTTTTCCACTTCTCAATGGAAATATAAAAACAAGACAATGCTAATCACACACATTTTAATACAATAATCTTAAATTTTAAATATTTACTGCTACTAATTGGGATGGTAACTACCACTTTGAAAGAGATTGTCTCTTAGTCTACAATTCATTCCATTTTTATTTTAACAAAAGTTATCACTTTCTCGTGGAAGTTGGAAGCAATGTCCAAGACCACAACTGTACTTGACGGCTGGCCTTCAGATACTTAGATTTATAATTAATAAACAAATAAAATTTTCAATAAAATTTTAACATGTCAAAGATAAATTTGTGAATAATTATATATTGACTAATTATTGACAAATTAGTTCATTAAAGTTAAATTTTATAAAAAAGTTAATCGATATTGTGATATTGTGATGATATTGATATTATATCAAATCAACGTAAAAATGTCACATATTCAATTAATGTCACATCATAATCTCTAAATATAAATTATTTTAATTAATATTTTATAAGTTCAATAATTTATTTGTCAATTTAAAAAATAATTTAACATATATTTACAATTTTGAGGATCAATTTATCCATTCACTCATTTATATCCTAATAATATAATTTTACAACTAATAATATAATTTTAGGACTTAATCATAAATAAATAGACCGTTGAATATGTAGATATACAAAAATATACACTTATAAAAGTGTAATTATTTATTAAAATAAATCATATATAATTATTACATTATAATTATTTATGAACATAAATTTAAAATTAACTATAATAAAAATTAAATATTTTAATAATTTAAGAGTTGCAATTAATTAATCGCGTAAACTTCTTTTACATTAATATATTGTATGAATTAAATCTACCAAACAATTGCAACTTTTTATACGTAGATGTCATTCAAATAGAGGCGACTATTCTTGATCGGAAATTGTGAACCATTTGTAACCCTTATTAAAAGGGCGTACACACTCTCCACTTCCTTTATAATTATATTAGGAACACTTGTAAATTACTGTCACATGCATGCTTACCCATCAAACCTTAAGATAGAATTAGAGAAAAATCACATCTTCCATATTCTGTTTTTCAAGAGCACTCGACCACAATATAAACAATGAATTCTAGAGGTAATTTGTTTAATTAACCCTTCTTATTACTATTTAGGTGTCATACCGTGTAACTATGATAAAAATATATTATTCATTAATTATGTACATTATGTTTCATGATGCTTGATAAATATTAATATAATTAGTATACTTTAATAAAAAATTAATAATGGCCAACTCAACGAGTGTGTTTAAATCGGCAACACACATGAGCGTAACAATACTATGGAAATTTTACTCTATACTCTCCACGTTTAGCCTTTATCCCATAAATAAAAATAAAAGGAAATGACATTTTTACTTTTATATAAATCTTAAAATTTATAAAATAAAAAAAATTCAATGTTATCAAATTTTTTCAGTCCTCACCATATATTTCGAAAAACTTTTTTTAAATTTTTCGATAAAATTACACTCTAAAAAACTTCTTTTAAGTTTTCCAAAAAAATGTATTATTTTTTTTTAAAATTAATAAAGAAATTAAAATTTAGTATGTATCAGAAAACTTGTTCATAAGTTTTCCAGTAAGTCTCTCATGTATCGAAAATTTTTTTATAAATTTTTCGGTAGTATATATTTTTAAACTTCTTTACCAAATTTTTGTAAAAAAATTTCTGATAAATCTTAATTTGAGTTGATAAAATAGTAAAACAAATCAAAAGTATATTTGGTATTTTTAAAAATTTGTGGAGGTATAAGTCCAAATATGTGGATAAATTTTTCCAAGACTACATATCAAACTCACAAAACAATCTCTTTATAAGGGTCGGCCCAAGAGGATTGTCAGCAAAACAACATCTAATATCAAATTTTAGTTAAACAAATGGCATTAATCTCATTGATATTTTTTAAGTATAAACTCAAGCTATAAAATTGAACTTCAAATTAAAATCAATTAGGAAGGTAAAATCAATTCTACTCAAGTTAATAGAATAATTAAACTAAATTCATCATAAATTTACTCCTGCAGTCAATAGATTTTCATCCTACTAATATATATGTTCAATAATGAACATTTTATTACAGTTTCAACTCAAAGCATATGCGAGTCAGATATATCATTTGAATGCAAATGTGTTTTTTTTTTTCTTTCAAAGAATAAATAATAGAGAAGCTTCAATGTTGGAGATCCAACTATGGCAGCTGTGATCACGCTGACACTGCCCTAATAGTGGCGAAGGCTTATTAGTGTGCCAAGTCAAAAATGTAACTTGTAAGTATATTTTAAACTTTTTTACAACAATTTTATGGCTAATTCCTTATATAAAAAATTGTAAAGTTTTAATGGATAGCTTCATTTCACCTATCCAAGTTAAATTTTATTCAATCAATGAAACAGGTTTCTATCTACGATACATAAGGGAATATTATCGGTGCTAGTATCGAATAAAATATTTTTAAAAGAAAAAAAATCAAAGTTCTGGTACTTCAATTAAAACCATGAGTTTTTTTATAAGTTTAATTA
Organism: Cicer pinnatifidum; assembly: GCA_037974775.1. Taxonomy (NCBI): domain Eukaryota; kingdom Viridiplantae; phylum Streptophyta; class Magnoliopsida; order Fabales; family Fabaceae; genus Cicer; species Cicer pinnatifidum. The sequence continues at coordinate 51,372,599 of JBBPBR010000006.1, forward strand.
AATTATTTAATTCAAATTACAAAATTACAATAAAATTTAAAAATCCATCAACTTTATTTAGTTACAACAACAAATAAATTTAAATACAAATTAATATATAAAAAATTATCAATTTCACTCAAAATATAATAATGAAAAAAGTAGAATATCCACAACTACGATACAAATACTGATACTAGATAAATATCACTTCAAATACCTGTTTCAAGGTTTCTATTATCTTTTTATACATCCACCGTTATCTCTTTGCCAACGCTAATTCTTTAGCGTTCTCAAGCTCAATCACAGATTCACATGAGGGAAACACCAAAATAACATGACCGCTAGTGGTTAAAAAAAGGGACAAATAGAAAATTTTCCAACCATAAATACTTTTGATGTATTTGGTTCATATTTATCCATTTTTTATGATCAAACTATAACTCATGTTTATTATAAAAATAACTCATTAGTTTATTATAAAAATTACTAGAGAGAATCTTAACTAGAAAGTAAAATGAGTAAAAGTAAGTTCATGCTAAAATATATAACACCCTTAAAGAATGAAAGAAAAAGAGTAAACAAAGAACATCTAAATTTTATGTCAAATGCCATCGTCACGTCGAGCATTTGATTCTTGATCAAGTTCTTTCTGAGCAACAGACGAAACTAAAACCACCTACCTTTCACTTCCCCAGTTTAGCCTTCAAATAAATAAACCTACTTGACCAACATTTACTATTTTCCTTTTTTTCTTTCTAAACACCTCTTTATTTTCACAAATTTGACAAATCAGATTGTCAACGGCATTTTTTTCTTATAAATTACTACTGTATATTTAATAAATTTCGATACAACCAAGCAAAGAGGGAAAGAAAACCCTATTTGTATTTTTCTTTTATCATCAAACAACCCACTAAATCTACTATATTCATTCTCAAGTCGATCTCTCTTCTTTCTTTTATATATTCTTTCTCATGCTGGTCCCTCTTCTAACTTTCTTTTCAAACTAAACATATCTTTAGTAAGGGGACTACACCTCTTGCATTTATTCACTAGTAATAGGACTACACCTCTTCCATTTACTCACGCCACTTAAATAATCAATTACCTCTTCCTCTCGCTCCAATTCACAAAATCCCACTTAAAATAAAAATAAAACCAAAATTGACCCTCACGGACATTTGAAAAGCAACTACCATACAATTCACCATGCAATATCACAACGTGCAATAATTTATTTTCAACCATGCAGCACAGGTGACCAAAAAAATAACGAGTCAAGGATCCAATAAAAAGGCACTTAATAATTCAGCACATACAATGACTTTTACCGTAACCTGTAAATAACCCCATCACCCATGGAGCATTTGAACTTTAATTTCTAAACAGAGAAAAGATGAGATTTGTCACAAGCAACATAAGTAGCAATTACCTGTTTTCACCATACCCTATCATGCCCATAGAACTTTGAAACTTTAATCAGACAGGAGCTAAATCAACAACTAATCGAAGAATCAATACTCAATTATATTTTAGATTTACTACGCCTTCCTTTCAATCAATGCAAGTATAGTTAATAAGTTATTTTTCCTTCAATAACTGGGCAAATGTTTTTTCTATACTAAAAGACCATCAACCACTAAGTATGTCAACATGCTTTTCAACTAAGACAACAAATAAGGAGAAAATATTAGACATTTTGTACTGCTACTTACCTTCCAGCCCACAAAAGCCACCTTATTTATTCGAGGATAACAAGCTACTAAAAGTCCATTATAACCGGGCTGACTTCATCTTTTACTTTAAAGCAGTATTCAATAAATGCACCCACAAAATAAAACATAAACAAAAATTGATTTCTTGTAACATAAACATGAAATAATCAAGTTTAGAAATAAATCAAATTATCAAAAAGGATGCCAAGAAAACTGAGTTGCATTCAACAACATTTTGAAACAAACTTCTTTAAAACTGCTTCAACTATAAATGAACAAAAAGAAAGTGATAATCAAAATATTATGTTTCAAGGCAGGTGACTACTCCGACATTTGCAAATTTGAGATGAAAAAATAGAGGAAGAAAACAAAAAAGTGCAGCTTTTTATAGTCCGTAGAAAAGATGATAAATACCACCATAAACTCACACAATTGCGAGATTTTGTGTTTGAACTCGAGACAAGATGTTTAATCTAACAATATCGATAGTTGCTAGTTGAGATAAAACTTAAGAACCAAAAAAAGTGCAGCTTAATCAACAAAAGGCACAACATAAAAACAATATAGTTGTACCAAGAGAAGCAATCCATAATGCAACTTTGACAATCTCAAAAGTATTTTTCAAATAAGCAAAGCTATGAAAAAAGAGGATGGCAACATCTTTGTGCCCAAGAAAAGAATGCCCTCATTTGAAGGAAAAGACTTGATTGCATTTATGGTCTCTATTTGAACTCCTACTCAAGTTTTCTGACCAATCAAATCGTATTTTTAAAATTAAGCAAATTCAGTCTTGCCATCAATTTTCTTCTACCTACAACCTTTAAATTCTAGTTTTCAGTCCATATATTTACGAGTTTATGATGAACTTAGGATGTGAATTTTCAAAAAAAAAATTAGCCATTAGAACTTAGGGGGAAATTTTGGGACTCTTGAGAAATTTTTATATTTTGATCAGCTGGTTTTGAAAACAAATTAAAAGACTCTTCAATTTGTGATTTTTTTTTTTAATTGAAAATTTGATTGATATTTTTTTATTCAAGTTCCTCTCTTCCTTTTTCTACTAAAAATATCAATCAAATTTTCAATTAAAAAAA
>JBBPBR010000006.1:51380499-51391478 GCA_037974775.1 Cicer pinnatifidum
TAAAGTAATTATTTGAAAAATAGATATCTTTCACAAGATTGATATTTAAAGTTCCAAGTATACTAATGTTTTATTTTTAAATGTGAGTTATTTTTTTTTAAAGAAAACCCATCTTTCGAGTTGACCAAATTAATGACACCCTAAACTTTTAAGTGTATTAAAATTAACCTTAAAGGGACATGATATAAAACAACAAAGGAAATATAGTATAAGAAGAGTTTTCGGATAAAAAAACTTAATATAACAATAAATTATAATATTTGTCTAAAAAGAAGTTTAAGTAACAAAAGTTCTAGATTAAAATACACAAATTATCGTTCATGAGTCCAAATTTAATTAACAAATATTTAGCACTTGGTCTAAAAAAACAAGACAAATAATCGCAATAAATGTTCTTTTGTGTATGGCTTCAGAGAAAGAAGTTGCTCTTGCAACTACTCCCCCCTTTGCCTCTGAATCCGATCATCCCACCATGTAAGCTTTTAATTCCACTCTCATTTCCCCTTTCTCTCTCCATCCACTTGTTTCTCTAACCTCTGAGTTTTTCGATCCTGCATTCTTCTCCTTCAAAATCTGTGTTATACGATTATATCATCGATTAATATGCAAAAACCTTTTAAAGCTAACATTTTTAATTTGTTAGGCTTAATGGGTCAATTTGTTTTCCCCCGTTCTTCATCACAAAAATTACATAATTGTAAATGTATTGTTTAGATGGCTATTCTAGAAAGATACATGTTTGATGCAAATGCAATCCGTTTGAGTTTGATAGTTATCATTTTTTATATTGTCGATGTGTGAGCCTGCTTATAATTAATGTGATTTATCAGTGTATTTTATGTGGATATAGTAGATTTCCTGCATTCTTAGTCCCCCTTTTATTGTGATTTTATTTGTTTATTTTTAGTTCATAATGTTAATGTATTTTCTCATGTATTATGTCATTAATAGGTTTAGCAGTATAATCAAAAAGGAGATTCCTTCTACTGTGTTTTATGAGGATGATGTGGTACTTTATTATAGCTTTATGGCTTATATATATGCTTCTTTGTGCCAGAGATTATAACATTGAGAAGTTTAAACAGTTCTGCAACTATAAAAAATGTTTGTTGAATTTCATTTGTTGTCCTATAAAGTGTTGTTATCTTTTGTTATTCCAGTTTCACAATGGAAGTCCTGGATCTTTTATATTGTTTGCTGAACCTCTGGTTAACTTTTCTTTACACATTAGTTCAATGCTTGTTGATTAGGTAATAACTTAAATTGGTTCAATGGGTATCCAATGTTAAAAGAAACTAGGCATTGAATGATGGCCATATTTTGCACTTGAACCTATTATGATATAGTCTCTGACACACTGTTTAAGGAAAAAATAAGTATGACTAGCTTGCAAAACTTGAGGAAATTATTCTCATCGCACCTTCTGTTAAATGTTAGTCATATGGTTTTTTAGAAGTAAGTGTTGGCTAGCATGGTTTCTTCATTAGCTGTTATTGTGTTCAAGCTATTTTGTTTGATTTTGCGGTATGTCATTCTTAGCAATTGACTATCCTTTCATTTTTTCTTTTGATAGGTCCTTGCCTTTAGGGATATAGCTCCCGAAGCTCCTCCTCATATTATAATCATTCCCAAAGTTAGAGATGGTTTGACTGGTCTATCTAAGGTATTTGTCAATGACTTTTATGCTCAGTAGTTATAATGTTCTCCACATCTTGTTAGCAAAATGTATTAATTTCATCCTGAAACACCATATGAAAATTAGTAATATTGCTCTTGCTTTATTTGTGGACTGTAAGGTATTCGATCCCGATTATTTTTCTCGTGTACGGCTATATCACTTATTCCATATTATAATTTTACTGTTGTCACTATTTTTCATTCCTAGTTTAAGTTTGTTGATGGACTTAGAATCACATTTAATTTGCTTCTCCGATGTAGCATCTACTTTAAACCTTCATGCTTATGGTCGAATTCCTTAAATTAAACTGCTATTGAAGATAGCAAAAGGAAAACAAACTGTATATGCAAAGATCTGGTGATGTCATTCATTAGTCACACTTATTTTCACATAACACCAATTTTATTTTTGCATTGGTAATTCAAATTGAATGCAGAACCTTCGGACACTTTTATTTTCTCCTACAATTAGTCTACATTTTGTCCTTCTTATATATTGAGTCACTAAAAAAATGTATGTGTTTATATACTGATATGATTTATTGTGGTTCTGTTTTCAGGCTCAAAACCCATCATTTTCAACCCAAGTCAGTCGGATAATATTATGCTTGGTGAAGAACAACAGTCAACTCAAAAAAACCGACGAACAAGGTTCACCCTGGGAGAAGATAAAATTCTCATCCAAGCATGGCTAAATGTTCCCAAGAAGAATGCAGTTGTGGAGGCAAACCAAAAAGCAGATTCCTTTTGGTTAAGAATTAAAAATAGGTACAATAAGAATCGTGGCCATTTCAAAGCGAGGGGAGTGTCACAAATAAAATCTCGATGGCATAAGTTGAATAGCATAGTTCAAAAGTTTGTAGAGTGCTACAAACTAGCCTATCAAAACAAGAAAAGTGATAGCTCTGAGTCTGTCATCATGGGAGATGCATATGTGATTTATTATCAAGATGTAAGTGAGCAATTCAAGTTGGAGTTTGCATGGCGATTGTTGAAAGATGAACCTAAATGGTCAAAAACATCATTTGAAGAAGCTAGCAAGAGAACAAAGATTTCTGCTTCTGGAGCATACTCGATCTCATCTAATTTGGACACACCATCAAGTTGTGAATACAACACAACATCACCTACTGTGGTTTGTCCATCGGGGACAGAAGTAGAAAAAGGAAAGGGAAAATCAAAATCGGATGAAACATCTTCTGTTAATGTTGAGCTAGTTGAAGTACAAGAGATTCCAAAGTCAAAAGTTCTCGTCATGGCAGAATTGGCCCGAGTCCAGGATGAACAAAATAAGTTGAAGGAGAAAGAGTTGAATATGAAGGAGAGAGAGTTTGAGCTGGAGTTCCTCTTCAAGGATACATCCAGGATGACACCCAGACAACTACGAGATCATGAGATGTTGGGTAATTTGATTAGAGAAAAATATGGAATTATGTGATGTAATGATGTTAGTCAAGGTAGCCATTGTTCAAAGTAGTTGTTTTTTTTTTCGAACTAGTCATTATGTAGTCTCTCAATATTTATTCGAACATAGAGGATTTTCACATCTCTGAATTTTGCAATCTTGTTTCATCTTCTCATCATCTTCATGCTTCTATCAGTAATTTGAAGCATGTTTTGATGTTGATCTTTATCTCTTCAGCCAATAAAATTCAACAGTGACTGAAATATGAAGAAAGCGGTCACTTTAACCTCTTTTAACTAGCTATTGTATTTTTGTTATTCTTATTGTTTATTTATTATTATATACTTGGTTCCTTGGGGCAAATTATGTTTGATGCAGGGAGTGATATATATTGTGCATCTTATTATAGGATATAGGTGTGTTAGAGATTGTTTTGTTGGAATGTCCATTTAGTATGATGTATTAAGTACCAAAAACTTAAGAGAGACATTGTGCACAAGTCATTCAGATACAGGAAGCTATTTCCAAAACCGAAAAGCTGAAATAATAACTACCTCAAAAGGCATATGAAATCATTTATGCATAGAAGAGAGATAAGTAGATCACAATTCGACTTTGAATAAATAGTCATTATATGAGTATTTCAAGAGGTTTATAACAGCTAGAGCTATTAGTGCGTCCAGAATTTTAGACTCTTTTTTATATATAAAAAAAATTAAGTAAATAAATAAATCAAACTTTTTAGCTTTAAAGAATGGTAGAGACAAATTGCTTCTAAATAAAATTTGTTTTCACAGAACTTTGGCTTATGAAATATTTTTTGTAAGAATATTTGTGGCATTATAAAAATCCTTGAACTATGGTAGGATATTTTTGTGCAATGTTGTTGTGCTGTTGTCTTCATGGTACACTGAAAACTGCAGGGTACAATATTATGTATGCAACGAGATAGTATTAATTAGGTGTGATGAATTTTGGATAAAATTGGAATTTGGACTGGGATTATGTTACAACCAGTCTGTTATCCAAGGCAGCTTGCACTATTGTAATCTTACCTTAAAGACATCTAATCTAATCTTCTATTAAAAAAGACACCTAATCAGAAGACACGATATTTGAGAAATAAATATTTTATTAAATAAAGAAAGAAAATGTGTTACATATTGAAAAAATCAATAGGTAAGATAATACTAGTAAGAAAATTATTGTTGTTGCAATAATGGAGGAAGAAAGCACTTCCTACGTCAACGACCGCATCAAGCTCAACGTCGGCGGGAAGCTCTTCGAGACAACACTTTCCACCATCCGCTCCGGCGGTCCAGACTCTCTCCTCTTCGCGCTCTCCCACCGCTTTTCCAACGACCCGAATCCGGTCTTCATAGACCGCGACCCGGAAATATTCTCTGTCCTCCTCTCTCTCCTCCGCACTAATCATGTACCCTCCACCGCACGCAGATTCTCCAAACAAGAACTCACCGACGAAGCACTATTCTATGGCATTGAATCCTACCTCCGTGCCGCCACCGCTCCACCACCGTTCTCTGGCATCGACGCATCCATCGTTGACTCTGTTCGTCCTGCATCAGAAGGTCTCCCTTCTACATTCTCCGCCGCTGAAAACGGCTCCGTTTGGATCGCTCACGGAGGTCAACTCTCCAGCTACGACTGGAACCTCATTCACTCCGCAACTCTCCGAACTCACCTCGACGAAATTAACTCGATCTGCAGAGTCTGGCCTGAAATCGTGGCTGTCGGATCTGAATCTGATGCCGGATTACACTTCTACAATTTCTCCGGTAGCCGACACGTCGGGTCGCTCCATTGGAGCGATCCTTCCGATCCGCGAATCTTCAAGGCGCGAGTCAACTCGATAACCGCTTCGGAGAATTCCGTTTTCGCCTCATTCGATTGTCCTCACAGGGAGAATTGCATCCTCGAGGTTGATAAAGCTAAAATTCAGATCGTATCGCAGTTAGGTCGACAATCCGGGAACCAAGCGAAGCACATGGTTCCTGGGAAGCTAACGTGGATTCCGGCGACCGGAGTCCTAGTTGGAAGTGCGGTCACAGGAGGAGCATTCGGTTACTCCGGTTACATCCGGCTGTGGGACCCTAGGTCCGGAGAAGTGGTTTGGGAAACGAACGAACCAGGTGCGGGTAGGAGTAGTAGGTTCGGTGATTCGTTTTCAGCTATAGATGTTGATGTTGAAAAGTTGTTACTATTTAAGCTTTGTTCAAAGTCAGGAGATTTAGCTATGGCTGATATACGTCGTTTGGGAGACGATCCTTGGGTTTATTTGAAAGAGAAGAACCCTAGTTTGGTGACAAATGGTGGTGATGGTAGCATTAATAGTTTAGTGCATTGTTACAAGGGGCAAGTTTTTGTGGGGAGAGGTGGTGGGTTGGAGGTTTGGTCTAGGGTTCAAGATATGGCAGAATTTGAGAGTGATGGAGATGGTGAGGGACTTTATAGGAGGAATTTTGTTGATAAGAGAGAGGATTCGGAGAAAGGAGTGATCAAGAAGATTGAAGGTGGTGGGGATAGGTTGTTCATTAGCAGAGAAGATGTTGAAGGTATTGAAGTGTGGGAGAGTTCTCATTCTGCTGGAGCTATCTCTGTTTTGTGACATGGGGATAGGACTTAAATTCATAGGTAGGGTTTGTGTTACCTTGTTGTATTTTAAGATTCTTCTTCTTCCATGAAAACTATGGAATTGGTTAATGTTCTGATTTTTTGTGAATAATCATAATTTTATGCAATTTCTATCACTTTGTCGTATTATTTTTTTTTTTATTTGCTGCATTTGTTGTAATTTTAGTTCTAATATCATGAATAAGTAAACCACAATGGGACTGAAATGAGTTTGTTATGATGTGCAAGATCAATTAACTTTTTTAGGTAAGTTTAATACATTATCTTTATTTTACCAACTTTCATTATGTTTTATATCTGACTTAAATGTTAACTTAACTGACTCTTCTAATATTACTAGTTATTATTACTACTATACTAATGTTAAATAGCAGTCGTTCTATGCATTCTCTCTTACTCCCACTTCCACTTTCATTCTTTCCTTAACTAAACTCTCTGCTGTGGAAACCTCATATTCATGTACTTTCTTTTGGTTTTGAACCCCTCAATTCAATGTTCTACTGACGGTTTCCAGATTTTGGAGTAACATTTGCTTTGGGTCCAATAATCTTCAACTTCAGGTAAGCTTCCATAGCATATTTTACTAGTAGTAATTTTTCTTTTGTTGATGTCATTCCCAACCTTTCATGTGTGAGTTTTATCATTCAAATATGTAGTTATTAGCCATTTATGATGATTTGTTGATCAAACTATTCTGCAGTTAATAGATGAGAAATCTGCCTGTTGTTTATTATTTATATTAGTTAATTAAAATTTGCAATCATATTCTAGGTTCGATGAACATAGCTTAAAGCATCATGAATACCTTACGACCCACCCATGTTTTATCAGTTAGTTGATTGCTATTTTTGTCACATATTCTTTATATTGTTCATTTCCTGTCACAAGCAATTGTGTAACGATGTGCTCTTATTTTCTGTTATTCTCATTAAATTCAAAAGCTCTACATATGATATCATTATGAGAGTTTAGATGCTTGTAAGTTATAACAATTGACCCATGGAGTTGGCTCAGTGAATGCACGCTAGGACTTCAAGTGTGGGAGAAAATGTACTATGAAATTCCCCTTAGTGTGGGATCCTTGGTTGAATTGGCTCAATGACTTTTGAAAAGTAAATCTCTTGAAGATAGGTCTTACCCTTGTTCCTACGTTGATTTTGAATAGTATTGCCTCCAATAGGAGGATACTTGTAGATTAAATAAATTTCATCTACAATAAAGTTCCAGCTATTGATTAGCCAAAATGCTGATAGAAATCGTTATAATAAACCTTGGTGAATTTGAAGTTTATGAACTTCCAATCCATTGAATTCCACACAACCCCAAAAGTTCCATATGTGGTAAATTAGGAAACGCAGACTTCGTGGTCAATTAGTTGTATATGTAACAAAGATATCAATTCATTTTGGCAAATTATATGTAACTAATTAAACTCTATATTAACGGAAAAATAGTCTAAACAATATTTTATTTATTTAAAAGTTTTAATAATCTATAAATACTTAAATTAATAATGCAACATAAATTTAATGAATACTTACGTAAAATATAAATTAAATCTAATTTTAAGGACTTGTATTAAAACCTAATTTGGTAACTATACATCTAAAATAAATTTTGGTTCAAACTATCCAAACAATATAAGTTGTTCAGAATCACTTTTACAAAAATGTAATTAAACATAAATTAATTTTTATTCAACTTACTTTTAATCAAAATCAATTCTACTAAAATCAATTATAACCACCACAGACCAAACACACGCGAAGTCAATAACCATTTGGTTCAAATTAATTATCTTCGCAAAGCACTACATAGTCGAAGCAAATTGTTTATTTTTTTTTGACAATTTAAGTAATATTAGTATGATACTTTGATTCCTTAATAGCCCATAGTAACTTTGCCGTTTTATTTTAAGCTTTATCTTTTAAGTATTTTTAGGTTATATTTTGTCTCTACGAAGGCATATTTTTATTGCATTTTGCATTATGAACCTTTGATAGGAAATCCTGTAAGTGAAATTAAATGTATATATTTTTACTTAATAGAATATAAACGAAATACAGTGAAAAGTATGAGCCAAAAAAAAAAAGGAGATTCTTATCAAATTATATACCACCCCTTCAAGCAACTGCTTAGTCTTCAAGGCAGAGATTAACAAATTCACCTTAACTGTTTCAGCAACCTCTACTTTTGGTATGCGATTGCACTTTCACTTTCTTGTGCTAGCACTGCATTGAAAATCATGGATTCAGTACCTAAGGTTGTGCTACATATATTTCAGGAGGCAAAGTTGCTTCCACATTACCCTTCCATATACATGAAAAAATTTGAAAATGGCCTAGATACCAATTACCATGGGGACAATTTGATATTTGATTATACTATATACAGAGCTTTCTTATGAATTCAATCTTTTTCAGAAAAATTGACTTGTCTAATATGAGTCTAAATCCATTATCTCTGAGATAGTATATGGGAGACAAACAACACTCACGTTTGCATTCAAGTCTGTCCCCACCACACTCAAGTTTAATCCCACAACTATACTTTTAAATACTTTTAGTTGAAAATCAAAAGATTAGAATATATATATATATATATTGATAAATTTGAAATAGTACTCATTTATTAAATTCATGACATCATGTATATTATAAAGCTAGGAATGTTAATAATCATGTCTAAGGGCATCCACCCTTCATATTGCCAAAGCCAGAAAATTTGAGGACATATTATGCCTCTTAATTATGTGTCTGTTCCTTGTAAGCCATTAAAATGATTATTTGTTATCCTCTTTTTAGTGTAGATCTGAATGGACCCGAGTATTTTCGACACCACCGTTTCATTAGTCAGTAAACAGTAGTTTATGTCTTTCAATGTCTCTGACTTGGTACTTCAGAATAGTATTATGTCCTCTCTTATCTGAATAATTATGATATAATTAGGATCTGGATAGTTCAGATATATTATTATGTCTAGGGGTGGACCAAAATCCAAGTAATCCGATCCACTTATTGAGCACTCGGGTGGGTCATAGACAGGTCACGAGTTAAAAAATATAAATTTTTGGTTTAAAATGATATTCAATGACCGGGTTCGGATAGAAAAATGGAACCAATGGACCGGTTTCGATATTCAAAACGTGAACTAGTAAATAAATTTTCTACTGCGGGACAATATCACTTTTTAAATAGTTCTCATATATCATTAGGATATGACTCTTTTAAAATAAGTAATTTATTTTAAAAAATAAAATGAATCAAATTAATTATTAATATTATATACATATATAATAAAATTATGAGTGAATGAAATAATAAATGTATATATAGAATATAACTCAAAAAAAAAAATGTATATACATAATAAAATTATGGGTGAATCAAATATTAGTTATTTGTTTTATTAACTTCTTGCTTTACATTAGGTGAGTTAAATCCATATTATTATGCCCTCCTATATGTCAAAATAATCTGATTTTGATTTCTCCGAAGATGCGGAGACATAATCCACTTCTCTAGCATGATCGTGAGACATAATCCACTCTTCTAGCATGATCATATAAGTCCACATTGTGTATGCATGCATAGCAACCTCTTATTTCCACATATATTTGATATTTGTTTTTGTTTTGAGAGTACTTTGTCACTCGAATTCATGTTATTCTACCAAGCCATTTTATGGTATACTCAAATTCCTATGCACATATAATATAACTAAAATAATTAATTTACATATATCATGATGAGTGAATAAAATATTAATTATTATTTTTCTAATACTTTTAGAATAATGAAGTACGTTAAGGAACATTTCCCATTTTGTAGTTTTGAGAAATCACTTTATGATTTTGTTTACTTTCAAGAATGTTACTAGCTTACACAAAATTTATTTCACTTTTTACTCTCGTGAGTGAAGAGAATTTGATATTTTTATGTGAACATCAAACTCTAAGTAATAACTACCTACAATTTTTTCCGCCTTAAAAAAAAATAACTACAAATTTTCAATCTCACTTTTGAAAATGTGATTTCATACCTTAAAACTAACATGTACACACCTTGGGTGTTTGAATCACATCCTCCGTGCCAAGAAGATGATAAGAATCCTTCATCAATCCCTTGGGTTTTAACAAATCATAAACATATGATGGCAACATGTTTGTGATACATGCATGCTCATATCATAGCTAGGATTCATTTAATTTGTTCATAGTTGATGTTACACTAATCATTTACATTTGAATTTCAACAAATATATAATATTATTGTCTAAGTTATCAGTATACAACACTCCATGCAAAGAGCAAAGTAGGTGCCTTAGAATATTTGCTATTAACATGATATGGTTTTGAAATTTGAGTTCTGATTCTAATTAACCATATATAGTGTATAAGTGGGAAAAAAACCTTACATGGTATTAGTTAGTTCTTTAAAATATCATTATTTTGTCATTTGATCTTTCACTATTTATTTTCCTTAATTTAATTTTTCATTAATTAATTATTTTTTAAAATCATTTAGTTCTTATGGGAATGGAGTTCTAGCAATTCAGATAATTTAAAGTTTATTAAAAGGCAAATAAAATCTGACAAAATATTATTTCATATTTTATTATAATTTATATTTCACAGTTATAGATACAGTTATAGATACTGATCAATAATATTATGTTTTTAGAAAAATTCTTCATAATTTTTTGAAACTAAAGCTCATATGAGATGGACTATTTGGTAAATGAAAAATTAATTTATAAGGGACGTTTCAAAGAAATTGAAAATGGTAAACACTCAAATATGAGTCTATAAATCATGAGGATTGATTATGCTATATAGATTCTCATAATGAATTGTTTCCATGCACGTTGAAGAAATGATTCTTAAAAAGCATAATCATGGACCTTTTGAGTTGGATTAATTAAAAAATTGACAAATGATGTATCAGTCTTTGGACTTATCGAAATAAAAAATGAATAGCATCGAGATTCGAGATATAATAGTATAATGTTTTTCTTTATGATAAAATAAATAGATAATGATATCCTTGATAGAAAAATAAGAATATTTCGACGTTTTTGCCTATGAACAAATTTTTTTTCTACTATCCACATATTTATTTTTAGAATCACGTGCCAGTAATGAGTTTGATGTACTAATTTTTTATTAGTTATATATTGATGATTTTTACCATAAAAGATAAATATTATATAAATATTAATTTGAAAAAGTTGATATATCAAAATT
>JBBPBR010000006.1:51391915-51408645 GCA_037974775.1 Cicer pinnatifidum
CTATCAAGAATTACCATGTGTAAAGTATGATTTCATTTTTAAAATGTCTTAAATTTCGATTAGAACTTTATAGTGGATAAAAAAACTAAATGTCTTATTTAGATTGAAATATGAAATGAGATTACTTATTATGTCTCACAAGTGGCGTTAATTTTTTTTAATACATATTAAAAAATACAATAATTAAAAGAAAAAGAGAAATTATATTAACCAACTACTTATCTTAATTATTGGTGAGTTTTTTTTTTCTTATCAATGCAAAATATAATAAAATTTTCAAAATTGTGTATATAATAATTATTGAAGAATAGTATAGATAAAAATAATTAAAATTCTATTAAAAATTGTGAATGACATTCATTTTAAGACTTTTTTTTAACTAAAATAACCTTTATTGTAAAACAGAAAAATAATAAAATACTATTTTCAGTCATTTATATAAAAGACATTTAAATCAATAAAAATTTATATAAAAGACACTTAAATTATTTAAATATAACAATATAAATTTTGTAGTAAATATTTTAGCTTAAAAATTAAATCTGTTAATTATATATATATATATATATATATATATATATATATATATATAAATGCTTAATAAATAAAAAGTTACCTTTAAAAATTTGAAGCCTTGTGGGGCCTTCTCACAAAACACCCTAAACCCTCATGTCCTACTTGGACAGATAACAATATAGCCTATTTCGACATGTACTACTTTCTCAAATTTGAAGTACATGGAAAGACACTACCGACAAATATGTGGAAGATCTAATCCTCTTTACTCATGATCTAGTCTAAAAAAATACATGTCTCGTGTCTCCCCATGTGATTCTGTATATGGACGGACATTGTACCCAAAAGTAATAGGACCAAGCATATTCTACATGTTATTTTTAATACATGCACTACGACGAGAAGAAAATAGAACAGACTACGATTTTGTATGGAAAACATTAATCTACAATCCAGACAAATTAACCTCAACTTAGTGAAAAAGAATTAAATTAATATTCATTGCATGGTTTAGCCGTAAATTTTGTGAAACTCCAAATTTAAAATTGTAGTCACTGCATTGCATGGTGAGACCGTGGATACAAACATATAGGCTCACTTAGTAACTCAATTGTCCTTCATCATAAGCCAAACTTGTGTTAATTAATACTAATTATTTGGGCGCATTGCTTAATTTGTAGCTTAGATTCGGATAAAAAAATAGCAGAGATGCAATATACAAGAAGCTCATGATGGTGGTGTGTTACAAGTAATAAATTGAAGAGAAAAAACACTACACTATTTGAAACCCGAAAATTGAAGAAATAATAAAACAAATAACGGAAAACCCTTGCCTTGCATTACGCAATGTAACATTGTAAGGGTGCATGCATCAAAATCAGAATCAAATTGCTATGTAGCAAAAGCAAATGAAGTGACACGAGGTGTGTTGTTGTTGTTGTTTCTGTGAGAATGAGAAGACCTAGCAAGCGGTGGTTTATTTACACCCCCTACCCTACTAATTACACCACCACTCACGTTTTTCCATGATGACGTGGCACCTCTTTGTCCTTCACATTTTACCGGCTGTGGCCCCACACTAACCGCTTTCTCACATCGACAACTCACCAACAACCCATTCCCTCCTTTCCTCTTCCAATGCTCCGCCGTCACACCACCGCCGACGCCGCTACCCCCGCCGTAGCTTTCTTCGTATCCATCCGCCGTCGTCACGCTCCACTCAATACTCGCCTCGCTCGGCTCGTAACACTCCGTCATCGCCGTCGTCGTCGATCCTTCGTCAAACGAGTCTCTACTGTTTCTACGGTACACAGCAGCGTGCGAAGATTGCGTCGCGGTTGAGAAACTCTCGATTTCGAACAGATCGGAGCTCGCATCACTCGCCGCGTCGCCGTCGTCAACTATGATTCGAGACATAGCCGGCGGGAAGGGGAAATTTAGGGTTTTCGCATCAAATGCAACTTCTTCAGGTGGTCGGAAAACCTCTAACGAGTCTCGCGGTGGATCTTCCAAAACGACGCTGTTTTTGAGTTTCCCTGTTGTTGATGTTGAATTAGGGTTTAACACTGGAAATGTGAATCCATCGGTGAAAGGTACTCTTATCGTTGTTACCACTGGTTGGAACCTTTGAGATTTTGTTACAACCTGATTCGGAGTTTGATCCCAATTGTCCATTGGTGGTGGTGATGGTGAAACCGGTGAAGGAATTTTGATTCTATTTTTGGGTAATTCTGTTGACTTTTTTTCATTGACTTGAACTGATTTTTTACCTGTGCATGGACATTTTCTCCTGAAAAGCCAAATTGGTTTGGAAAGTGATGTTTTAGGCTTGTTGTTGTTATTAGGATTTGGATTGGATGGGTTTTTTATGTTAACTGATATAGCACCTGGTGGATGAGATAACAAACCTTGTTGACTATTCCAACTAGCTTCTGATGAAGCTGTTGGTGTTGCAGCATGAAAAGAACGCGCTTTATAGTTTCTGATGTTTGAATAACCATCCACTGTGGAAGAAGCAGAGGAGTATCTTGTTGTGGGGGTATCTGGTATAACAATGTGTTCAACTTCTGTGTTAACATTAACCACCACTGGTGAAACTCTGCTACTGTGATTGTTGCTGCCGATTGTAACTTTTTGGATGTTGTCGTTATTCGTCACTTCGTTGAAGTATTTGTGTGCATCAAATATGCTGAGCTCCGAGGTGGGATCATCGAGCGGGTCGCGGTGATTATGATTATGTGGTTGGCAAGGGTTTGGCTTCTGGAGTGTGAGATGTGATGAGAAAGATGCATCTCTATCTCTTAAGATGGGTGATTTTGGAAGCAGGCTGCAATCAAAGGTTTTCATCTCTGTTGCTCTTTCCATATTTTTTTGCATTCACACTGTTTTTTTCCAGTGATGTTTTATTAGTTTAATATACTTGTAACTGGAATAGATGAGTGAAGATGAAATGAAACTTAGAAAACTACTAGGCTGTTGTTGGTTGCCTATCAAATTCCTTTTGCTTTGATATATATGTGTTTCAGGTCTGTGTACCAATTTGGCATGTCGCCAATTATTTATTATTTATGAAGGTGTTAAAACCAAACACGTCATATTCTCCTTACCCTACCTTTTTTTCCTTATTTTTCAATGAAACAAATTCCCAGCCTATGATCTGCCTCACACACTTGATGTATTATTATAAGCAAACAACAACGGTATGATTTTTTTTAAATTAAAGATATCCTAACTAGTTTATGATATCTATGAGGATAGAGTGATGGAATTATCAACTATATATATATATACACGTGATGCTTCATTATTTGGTTGCATTATGGCCATCTGATAATAGCTATATCTGTCTAGTGATTCAATGATTGAAACCAATTTCAGTGCCTTTTCATTTTAAGATGAAGATAACAGTAGCTAGGGCCATCAAAAACACACTAAAATAAAATGAAATAAATGGTAAAACAACAAAGTATTCTGTTTTTTAACACTATTTTAATAGGCTTGTGATTCTTCATGTTTGTAAAGGTGAAGCTCCTATCATGTACATTTTATTTAATTCAGAACATGTTTTTTTTTTTTTTACTTAGAGATGTACTAAATAAATCTTGATAATGCTGCCTCTAGGATTCCCAGTTGTGTTACATATCTGAGACTTACTTAATTTTGCAGCTCAATGGCATGCCTCATATTCCATTTAGGTAGAGCTATGTTATTTGTGCAAGCTATTAACAAAATGTAACATATATGTAGGATTCTATATTGATTTATGGGTCAGACATTGTAAGCATTTTGACCTCTGTTATTGCTATTATTACTGAGTACATATCACATGCCATTATATTTGTACAAGTTATGCATGTGGTCCAAATCATTGTCTTGGAATGACATAATAATGTTAGGTCCGTTTCACTCACAGCTTTGAAAAGTCACACAGGACTCCAGAACATTCACAATTACTATTACAAAGACCTATAATTGCCGGAATCAATTTTCCCCTTGAATGGATTGTTTCCTAACTTGATCCATTACCATTTCTCACACATTATTTTCCTATTTACTAAGTTGGTTGTCTCTTCATGTGACTGCTTGATAAGTTTGGTAGTATATTGACAATAAAGTAGGCAAGGAAGCAAGTCCTATCTGAGACATCAAACACCCGCCAGATAACAATGTGAATGCGTGAGGGTCCATTGAATTTGACATTTATAGGAAGAAGTTATGTCTGAACTCTTGATAGACCATAAAGTAATGTCTTTATGGGTTTAGCCTATCAATTATCATACGTAGATTGATTTGGGAAGCAAGAGTATAGTGGGTCACCATTAACCTTCCAGCTAACATGCAATGTTTTATTGCCTGCCTTTAGACCATTTACGCATGGCTCTTGATCTGGTGGTGGTCCAAATTTTACCTTATAACAATATTTTGATTTCATGCTTTCTTTCTATATGATAATATAGAATATTCTATTTACTGGACTATTCTTTATCTTGTTCTCAACATCTATTTTTATTTTACAAAATTTTATCTTGGTTGATGCAGCATAATACTAATTTAAGTTACTGTTTGTTTAGTGAAAGGTGTGCTTATAATATGTGTTTTTTACTACTGATTTCTTGTTATATTTTTATTTTATTGTTTCATCTTGGTAATTCTATTAGATGGGGATAATAGTATTTCAACCTCACGAAATTCGAAAAAGTATTGTGATGTTAATTGCTTTTAATATCCTTATTTTATTGTAAGGTTTATGTTTACTAGATGCTAGAAATTCACATATTTAAATGTATGTAGATGCATTTAATGAATATTATAGCTATATTTGAAAAAGAAAAGTTTAATATTAGTTGGTTTAAATGTTTTTCTTTGATTTATGATGATTTTATTTTTATAAAAAGGATCAAAGGAAGTGTTACAAATTTAAAATTTTAATTAAAAAACACACAATACGGCGAACAAGGATTTGAATCTCATTTGAAAGAATCACATCACACTTAGTTTTTAAATATTTGAAGTATGTAGTAGAATATAAAGTTTCACCGTAAAATGCTGATGACTGATGAGAGGAAAACTTGACCATCAAAAACTCAAATCACAAATACTTGTCTAATCCGCAATTGACCCTTAAAATTCACTTTAAATGGGTGAGGTAAATAATGTTAAGAACCCACTTGCTTTGGATCGACTTTATATATTGTGAAAATTTTCAGTACATTGTGGATTACTTAGTGACTAGATTTAATTAGGCATCTGTCTGAATTTTATGACATTATTAATTAAATTAAATAAAATCATAAACGGCTGAATATTAACACGTGGTCCCGTTTTAGGTGGTTTTTTATTTTATTTATGTTATGATATTTTTAAAAATTAGTTATAGTTTTGAGTGACAAACTTTAGTATGAGTTTTCAATTGTTAGTTATAAATTTTAATTTGTAGTTGAGTTCTGGTTTTTATTTTATTTGAATTAAATAAGTGTGTATATGAAATGGTAAATAAATTTGCAAGATATCAAAGTTTGAATCTAATACATGATGTCTTACGGATTGAATGACTCTCTTTAATTTGTTTCATTATAAAATACACTAAATATAAAAAAAAAAAAATATTAACACAAATTTAAAAATAACAAATAAAAATAATATTAAATTTAATTACTTTAAAATAATTCAAATATTATAGTTTTAATTTATTTAATTATGATAATTTTAGTAATAGTGGTTAAAATTGGTAGTTGTGGAAGATGACTATCATAGTAGTAATCAATTGTTGAACACAATTGAAATGGTCAAATAAATTGTTGATGGTTGAAGGTGGTAGTCGAAGTATGATAGACAATGACTGTAGTGGTTGGTGGCGGATGTGAAAGATGATGGGTGGTGTCGGTGGTGGTAATAGTTGTCCAAGGTGGGTGGATGCGACAATGGTGGGAGGTGGGTTGTTAGTAATGAGAGACGGTGGTTGGTGGTGGGAAGTGGGTGGTGGTAGTTATTGATGGTTGTCGGTGGTTGTGGCGGTCGAAGGTGGTTGATCGGTGATAATAAGATTGGAGATGAGTAGTCTGGGATGGTGAAGGTGGTCAAATGTAGTGGTAATTTATGATTGTTGGAGTAGTGATTATGTTTATTGATGGTGACGTATTAATTTTAAAACAAAATAAAAATTGTAAAATAACTATTTTTTTTCTTCAAATTTAAAAGAAAAATAATTTTTAAATTAAATAAAAAATCAATTCAGTTTCATTTTAATTGAACATATTTTAGATTTAAAATTAATTTTTAATACAAATAAGAAACTCACAATCACCCCATATAAATCCAAAAACTTTAGTCAAGCTCTTCAAGACTAATAATAGTGGTATAAGAGATTTGAAAGGAATGTACTTCCCATCCCAACACATAGTCTTCTCACCAGTCACTACTACAAATTTATTAAATTACAAAATAATCCTTCTATTATTAGTTAAAAAATGTTTAAAATAAAAATGAAATTTCGTAACTTTTGAATTTTTAAACACAGAAAAACTCGGAATACTAATTTTTTAAAAACCCAAAATATATCAGAATCATTTTAAATTAAACTATTGAGAGATTAGTGTTGAGCGGTGCACGTGACACTTGATTATCCAATATTTTACAGCTCCAATCTGTGTTTTTTCATAGAACAAATTACTTTTATTTTCTGTAATTCCAGATATTTTTAGCTTAATTTTTTTTAGAAAAATAGGACTTTCCATTTATTTGAAAAATCGGACTCTTCATTTCTAAAAATGAAATCTTCACATTAAAATTATGTTCCGAATTTTTTGAAAATTTCGGTATACTGAATTTTTTAAAAATGTTAGCGTTGGTTGTCCAATGCAAATCTGGATGCTGCTATAGAAGATTCCGATATGTTTTCTGGGTATTTCTAGTGTCAAGTGTAGCGTGGGTTGGCCGACGCTGCAGTGTTAAATTTTATAATTTTCAAAATATATTTATCATATTTATTATTTTATATAAATAAAATGGAGGACAAAATTGGTATTTAATATAAACGTAAAGATGTAGTGTTTAGTTGTTGGGGGTAATCAATAAATTCCTAAGATTTTATAGGAGAACTATTAGCTGGATGTTTGAACTCCTGTAGGGCTTAATAATTGACTCCTACAGGGCCTAATAATTCATTTGCATGTGCTCCAAATCCTAATTACTAGCAAGCCAATCAAGAACATAGAGACAAACAATGAAGAGATTGGATTGATTATGCTGGAATCAATTAGCATGCGTTTAGATGTGAAAATATTTTGTTTTTGCTACAATGTCTTTATATAGAACTTTATTTTTTATTTTTTCAAAATCTATGAAAAAATTATGAAGCCACATAAATTAGTGTCTTGAGTATTTGCATAAGAATATTTTTATTTAATTTTATGTAAATATTAGTATAAAATAATCTTTTCAGAGACGTCAAATTAAATCTTATTATTTAGATATACTAATTTATGTTAAAAGAAATACTTAAGTATCTTAATAATGAAATTTAATTGGAGCATAAAATTATTTTAAACTATTAATACATACAAATTAAATTTTTAATAATATACAAAAGGGATATAGAAGACTTATTTTACACCATAAAAAATTGTGATAATGTCTAAGTTTATAGAAATAGATAATAATATGTTTATAAAATATTATCTATTTATTTTATAAGCTTTTCAAAAGACTTAGTTTTAGAGGATCAGACAAATAGAATTTAAAAATCTCTATGAATTTTTATTCTAATTGTAGAAATTGTTCATACAATAAAGTCTCAAAGTTCATCCAACTACTAAATCATATGTAGTTTAAGAAAGGTTCTTACAAAAGAACCATTTTTACAAGTGGTTTCTATGTTAACAATAAATAACACACAATTTACAATAATTTATAATTTGAATACTGTTAGCAACACTTTAATTATTTATTGAGTAAATGTTTATTTAGACTATTTACCAAAACAAATAGAATGTAGTCTACAACAAAGTAAAGTTTCATACATAACTTCTAGAGGGAATATCCAAATCGATATCAACAATAACCACATAGACCAATCTAGTCCCTTAGAAATTAAAAGTGCTTAACTTGGATTGCAACAATTTCAAAAGTTGATCAAATTAATCTTTTTAAAAATAATTTTAAGAGATATTTTTAGTCTTTATCTAACACTAATAATTTAACCAATATTTTAAAAATCAAATTGATGCTTTGCACTTCTCAGTACCAAATTGGCCTGTGTGTGTGTGTGTTTTTTTTTTCTTCTGAATTATTCACTCTAAATTTTAAGTGTGCAAGAAAGTGTTATCTTTTTCTTGTTTGTCACAAACTTTCATCCTCACCACATAAAAAAAAAAAAAAAATGAAAATATGGCTAAACCATTGAAAGCTTTTCTCGCCATTCATCCTTTATGGCTCTTCTTCCATCTTCTTATTCCCTCAAAACTATCTTCCATACCTCATCCCAACCCTATCTATGGCTACACAACTCCATCAATTTTACTCCACCGTGTTTCAATCCAATAACTCATTCAAAGCAACACTTGAACCTCAAAAGCAGCAACTCCAAGCTATTTATTGTTTCTTATAGGTATTTCACTAAAGAAGAAGATGAAGATGAAGATGAAGATGAAGAACACAACTTTGATGAAGCAGTTACTCTGTTTAATGGTGGAGAGTACTACAAATGTCATGACTATCTTGAATCCCTTTGGCACAATGCTGAAGAGCCATCAAGAACATTAATTCATGGAATACTTCAATGTGCTGTGGGGTTTCATCACCTCTTCAACCAGGTTTTCTATATAAGCTTCTTTTCCCAATACCACTTTTCTTAAAAACCACACATTTGTCGGCAACTATACTTTTTAACCCAAAAAACTGTTCTGTTCAGAAATAAACTTTTGGACAACTTAAAAATCATGTCTTTTTAGGACAGATACATTCGAAGTGCCTTTAAAGTGGGAACACGTGTGTCAGAAATAATACTTCTGAACGAAAAAAAAAGTCAAAAAACTGGATTTTTATTTAGAAGTATACTTTTAAACGACATAACCAAAAGACAAAAACTGTGTTTTTTTATTTTTTATGTAGCTCCGAAGTGACTTGGGATGAGAAAAGAAGCCCTCTTTGAATATTACTTGTGTCTTGTAATTAATTTTCATTTAGTTAGCTGTATGGTTTTTGTTGGGTTATGTGTTATTGTTCAAATTAAGTAACATATGTTAATGGATTGAATATAGAACCATAAAGGAGCTATGATGGAGTTAGGGGAAGGACTATGTAAACTGAGAAAGATGGAGTTCTCTAATGGACCGTTTCTTAAGTTTGAGAAAGAGATTTCAGAAGTTTTGGATTTTATCTACAAGACACAGATAGAGTTAGCTGCATGTGAGTAATTACAACCTTCAAATCAAGTTGAATCTAAAACCGAAACAAAATTGAACTTGATCAATATGAATCGCTATGCATATCTATATTGGACATGAATTGCAGCATCAATCTTGATTCGTTCGAATTATTCACAACTGGTCTATAAACTTTGTATAACCTACCACTTGTTGTCATTTCGATATTTGAGTTAATCGAGAATTATATCATATCAACTGGGATTTTTTCCTATGGCATGTTTTAACTTAAAATATTTTTATTGATCATATATCTATCAACTCATAAGATAAGATTCACATGATATGTTGTCTATTCGGTTTTGAAGAAATAGTATTTTATTTTTTAAAAGTCTTAACTTGAATTTGAGCAGGTAGTGAGGATATTTGTGTTGCAATGGATCAATCAGAAAGATCCTATCAACTTATGGGGGAATATGCTGCAGGGAAGCGTGTATATGATTTAGAACTTGCTTGTGATGCATCTGTGTACATTTTGTTCTGCCCTCAAGGGTCATATGGTGCCACTGAAGCCCCAAGGGTAAAGCTTCCCAAGCTTAAGGCTACCTCAGAACATCTTGTACCCTATGAATACAACAAGTAAATGCAAAATTTATTCTTCAATTCTATTAGAGACCAGATCCTGTATAAAATCATGTAGGATACCATATGCTAAACTTGTGTTTTGTAATGATTTAAAAAAGGACCAAATTTCATAAATCCAAGCATTTTCCATTGGTTTATCTATAGATTTAGACCAACAAAGCACAAGTGCAGATAGAAAATTGAAGGATATACTAAACCAATGCCTTTTTAAACGGCATCAATAATGTCTCGTCAAAAATCTCAGGTTCACAGATAATAAGTTGAAAAGGAATGCAAAATGGTAGCATCAACAACCTCAAAGAATGAACAAAACCACTTTGTTTTTCTGGTCACCAGGCCAATGATTTTTAACAATTAAGCAGCTATCACCATTCACCAATTCATCTTCATGCTCACGTATCTAAGACAACTTGGTGGAGATTGAAATATTGCTATAACATCCATGTCAGCTTTATGAAATAATCCAGTTTTGATTGAAATCGGAGAAAAGCACCAGTATTTTTAGCCAACTGAAAGTAAAATTAACCATAGCAGACAACATTATTTATCAGATTATGATTTCACAATTGGAAGAAATACATAGTAATACATGTACATATTCTGTTTCATGAGCATAGACATTGTTATGATGGTGACAAACAGAACATTCCCTCATTTTTTACTTTCCTTTTTTCAATTTTAAATTCCTCTAATTTCCAGCTTTTTTCCTTGCTAAAACACAATTAACTTCACCTTCATGAGATGTGTATCCCTCCAAATAATACAATATTCTTTGAACCAATCTTCACGGCCAAAGTTCCAAAAGAATAAAACTTTGTTCTAGTAATTAACTATCCTCAACTCCTTTCGTGTTACAAATTACAAAAACTACCATCCTTTCCCAATTTTTATATCAATACAATACCTTCTCCTTTTCATTAGTTTATTTGAACTTTATTAGTCTTAGAAGCCTTTACATCAGTATACTACCAAAAACAGATATAATTGAAGACGTATTAGAAACCAAATACATGGTATGCATAAACACATCCGAAAATGGCACAGAAGCACATGCATATATATATACATACAAGAGAGGGTAAGAGACCTGAATATCCTTGTTTCTTCCTCAATAAGAAACAGTCTGATGTTTATATTTATCTACAGGCTTGAGGAGTTCCGGCAGCGAAAATATAAAAACTGCATTAAAATCTAAAACAGATATTAAGGTAGACATATCTATTATGCCTGCTGATTTCTGCACATGGTTCAACAGGAACCTCATAAACATATTATCTATCAGTTATTTTTGTTTTCTTTTAATATTATTGTAGTTATAGTTTGTATTCTCTTTTATTTTCAGTTAAAGAGTGTTCCTTATAGTTTGTGTACGAAGATTGTTCCCTCAGTGTCTATAACCAGAATTATTATTAATTCATACAAAAAAGGAGAAAATTTATATTCCTATCTAACAGGCATAAGAAAATTAATGCTACATATCTTTGCTGACGCTACATATAACTCAAACTATTTAGAATCCAGTTTAATCTTGTAAGAATAATTTGATAGGCTAGGTCATGGGTTTGAACCCGCCATACCCCTCTTTCTCCACATTTAGTGTGTGTGAGTTACGCTACTAGGCTCTTTAGAACCTAAAAAAAAATTGATAGAAGATAAATATATAAAATTAAAAGGATACAAAAGCATCAAGAAGGACACATCCTCCTGCATCTACCAGCCATGGTAGATTTGGTTTGATTATTGACCAATCCATGCTGCGCACAAGTATACTACATAAAATGATAAAGTACAAACTCATTAAATACAAATGATAATTTCACATCTTTGCTATATTTTCATTTGGCAAAAGTCACTTTAGAGCCAAAACTTAAAATAGAGAAGATAATATAATGCAGAAGAATACCTTAAAACATAAGTGGCATTCCCAATTAAAGCAAAGAGAAACATCAAAGGATTGAGGCCCTACAAATCATAAAAGACTTCAAACTCTTTCCTCTGAGCAAGAATACTGCTTCATGCAACTAGAATAAAATATCTTTTACTGCTCTCATAAGGGTGAATCTGGTAAAGGGATTTTAAGTTGCTAATGATAAACAAAAATAATTTTTTTAAAGGATTACAGCTTTAATAGTTAGAGTTCCTGACCTCAGCATGTCCCCTTCTGATCTGCAAAATTGTTGAGATGTGCATCAATATAAACAATCAGTTGAAGTGAATGATCTACTAAAAAATGAAGCTTATTAGATGACTTTGAGTTTTTCAAAATATATAGTGCATATTTCCTAGTTTATTCAATAACAGGCTAAATGATGTGATGAATGACTACAGTCCATTACCAGAATTTTTATCTCATGTAACAGAATTTTCAACAATAAATAATCTCGTCTCATGTAACAGATTTTTTATCTGCAGTCCATACTAAGCTACAGAAATTAAATATATCACTCACATTTAAACAAATTTGAGGCAGTCTTCCACCCATATATATAAATGTCATTGTCCAACCAAGGAGGCTTCCAATGCTACTGGTTCCTCCTGCACCATTTTCCAGCAACTGATCCCCGCTAATCTGCAATTGCTGTAAGAATTGATCACAAATACCGCGAAGAAGATTTCATTTTATTTTTGTTTTGACATGGTTGAAAGTTTAACATATATATAATGATCATGAACCACAATTATTCTAAACACTCAAGTTGTTTGGTTTTTGTTAAAATCTGTTGGGTAAAAGTATGAATAGTTTATATCTGACATCTCCACTAATGCAAAAGTCCTTTGGGCTTGAAGCATGAACTATGCATCAAACCATCCTATCTTAAGCCAAAATTTAAATCGTCCTTATAAGAATGAAGGTAACTTAGATTATCTCATAGGATTAGATTCTTATCTTGATATCTTAGACTATCTTTTAGAATTAGTTTCCACGTTTCCTAGTTATCATCATTATTTGTTTCCCCAATTAGGATTTGGAGTCTTATATTAGAATAAATAAAGGCTAGTACTTGGTCTTTTTCACATCATCAAGTAATCATCAATCACACTGAACCATGATCATACTTCAAAGACCTTGTTCTTGTTGGTTACGATGTGTCCATTAAGGGACAGTTGTACAACTTTCATTAGTGATAGCCATATAATATCTTTCCTTTTGTTGTAAACAATTGAGTGAATTAGGATTTAATTAGCTTATTTACTTGTACTCCCTAGGCTATTTATACCATTGTATTATGTACAAAATCAATGAGAAATAAAACACTTTCACATTTCTTTCTCTTTCTCCTTTATCTAAAAAAAAAAAGAAGGAATAAAACAAGAAGGTAATTAGGAGACGGTTACCCTTTCATTCTGTAATTGAACAAAAAAGATGGAACAAATGAAAAAGAAAAAATTCAGCCGATGATCAAGTTATTCATATTTCTTACAGGACACACTAACAAAATTATTAACAATTAGGTAACTATGCAAGTAGGATTATTGATTTTTTACACAGGTAACCGAGTTGCAACTAGCATTACCTGAAGAAGCTTCCGTCCAACATAAACCACAAATTGTTGTCTTGGGTTTGAGACCATGGGGTTAATTCTTTTATCAAGTGATTTTTGCAGATTGATAATACCAAGAAAAGTTAATGTGGACACCTGAATAGAGACTTGATGAGATTAGATTTCAATGCTAACAATGTCATAGTCATATACAGAGTAGTAGTCGTAATAGAACTATAATGTTTACCACACATAGAGTAGACTTGATCTTCAAAGTTGGGGCAGATTGTGTGGCAACAGCTGAACCAAGCAACTTCTCTTTTATAGAATCTAAACAAGGAGAATTAGATAGTTCTCTTTGGGCTAAGACGGATCCTGCTGTTGGTGTATGACTCTTGTTCAGAGATCTTGCTGACCTAATGAATTCAAAATATAAATGATATACTGAGAACTTTTTGAAAATTGAAGATTTAAACTGACAACTTTTTGACGAAATGAATTGAAGTTTATCTATATACTGCTCAAGATTGAGGAACAATCAGATATTTTCTTCATACCAAACACATCAGGGGATTGAGGATGACTAAGAAGCTAGAGCACAACAATGCATTTTAAACAGATTTAATGAGAAAGATTTATTACTGGTAAAATAATTCGCTTCCAGTAGATATATTTGGAAGAGGAATAGGAGAACTCCGACCAGTGCCTCTACCGAAATTATCAAATTCATCACTGACTTTTTCTACTTGTTCAGCTTTTGTTGGTGTCTCAACCTGCTCATTCATGGAATGAAATAATCCAGATGAAAAAAAATGTATTAGCCAAATTAGAGTTTACTGAATGTATCTCAACTTGTTTGTCTATAATTGCTCACAGTTTTTTCGAAAAATAAGTGTAATTAAGAGTGTATTTTGTGACTTTCTCTCTAATGACGTGATATGGTCATATATAGTTCCAAGAGAAAGAAAAATTCCCACAAAAACTCTTGGCGCATACAAGCCGAAAAGATCATATGAAGCATAAGTACAGGGATATGAAATTGTACCTTGAGCTGTCTCTTGTATTTTGATCGGGGATATATGCATTTATAGTAAATGGATTGTGAACCAAGTGCAACAGTTATAATGGTATACAGCTGCATGTTAATACATCAGAAAAAAAGGTAACATCACACCGACTAACAGAGTGAGAAATACATATAATACACTAAGAATTATGATTTCCTAGGTAGCATAACCCATCAGTCTTCAGCTAGAGTCCTTACCAGTGCCATATATAATTGAGTTGGAAGCTGCATATAGAAATAAATAAAAATCACTAAGCATACCCTTATTAATTTTGAGCATCACCAATTACGTATTGGCATATTTTACAAAGTTCAATATGAATACTGTAAAGACTGAAGGGTATTTGTTTGAAGAATAAACAGAAAACAAACAAAATAGATAGTTTTGACAGTAAGAGCAGTTAGTTAGTAATAGTGGACTAGTAACATTAAATAGTTAGCAATTATGTGTCCAATGCTTGTCTTCTCGCTTGGTTGTTCAACAGTATAGTGATGCTGAATTTTTTCTTTAATGAAATGTTGACATTTTAAAGATAGCTCTTAAGACTCAAAAAGCAAGCTACTTGAATATTTAAGACAGGAGAGAGACACTCACAGTTGCAGGTTCCAGCATGCACCCAAATAGGTTGAATAGATCTCTGCAGTAAATAAATAAGCTGTATCAAAATACTGAATGAACAGTGCAAAATATTGTCAAATTGCTGTTGTAGTGACACTATAGCACTGTTGTGTAACGGAAATTTGAACAAATTGCTATTTTCCACGATCCACTATCGACAACACTGATTTAAAAACTTGTTGCAGAACTCTCATTCAGCAATCTAGTAATGTGAGATCTCAAATAACATACTCAATGTTGAATAGATTATATTAAGTATCAAGAGGTGTTAGTAATTCAAATAAACCAACAGAAGAGACAAACAGATACAAATCTGTAGTAAGCAATAAATAATTTAGACCGAATCTGATAAAAATCTTTTTGAAAAAGGTAACTTACCCAATAACCCATGTGATCAAGAAAGTGGCAGAGAGACCATCAGTAGATTTAGCTCTGTAGTTAGTGATAACTTGAGGTATCTCAGCACCAACCCAAACAATAACACTTACAACACCTAAGACATAAGAAGCTGTTTCCCTCCCACTGCTCATGTAATTTTCGGTTAATTCCAAACAATGCTGATTACTATGACACCAATCTGAAATGTTGAAGATCTCAAAGACTCCCATTGAATCAAATGAATTGATATCTATCTACAACCTAGAAATGAAATAACAAAGAAACAACAACAACACACACTCTTACACATCAAAATGGAAATCAAAATATGACAGAAGAATCCAAAATTTGTCAGTAAAACAATATATATATTCCACTTTGACAATAGCCAAAAAGAAGTAATAATATATAATAATATAATAAAATGGAATCTTTTTATTGTTGACTTAATAATAAAATGGAATTTTGGGGATTGGTTAATCTTGAGAAAGTTAAGGCCTTTTTGATGTGCATGTTTTCACTTTATTGAATTGTTTTGATGTTGGTAAATGAATGTTACGAATAAACCAAAAGGGCAAATCAAAGAATAAAAATTGAATATTCAGAATAAAACAACAATGAAGCAAAAAGAACATTCAATGCAAAGAAAAACGAATACCTTTTGAAAGGAAAAGAAAATGAGCAAAAGTTCGTTGAAGCTTGCTTCGCTCAAGTTGTTACATACATCATTTTCGTTACGTTGCACTTTTCACTCCTCTCATTTTTATAAGGCTTTTTATCATTATTTTATATTATTATTATTATTATTATTATTGTATTTGTATTTTATATACAATACAATTAAATAAATGTAGTATTTTTTCAATTGAATAAAAAACTATATATTGATCCAGTTATAGACTTATAGTAGTATCCTATAAAAAAAATCAATAATCAATAAATAGAGTATTCTAACACCCCACACCTAAAAGACCACAAATTAGATGGACACAAATATTAAATGCTTATCTAATTAACTAAATAGATACAAATACAATTTGTGGAGTTAAAATATTCCTAGAATTATTTAAAAAGATATTCCTGAAGTTGATTCATTCTTTTATCGAAAATAAGTTTTAATGTATTTAGAATGTAGCATAAATATGGAAATGTATTTGAATTCG
>JBBPBR010000006.1:51408960-51430546 GCA_037974775.1 Cicer pinnatifidum
TTTTTAAAAAAAAAAAAAAGAGAGAAGCGGCCGTATGGACTAGTGTTCTTGTAACATGCTTTTGTCTTCTACCAAGTTTTATAAATTTGTTTTTTATACATCGATTAATGAGTTACAACTACATTTGAAAACGTGGCATACTATGTTTGAGATAAAAATACATTAAAGTAATTGAATAATTAGTTTCTTTTGGTTACAATTGAATAATTAATTTGGTATCATTAAAATTACATTAAATTGATAATATATTTGGGTACAATATCATCAGACTGTGTTTATATAATTGCAATGTATGGTTAATATTTACTCTTAGAATTTTATTTTATTTCAAAGAAAATATATTTTAAAATACAGTTATTACATTAAAATCAATCATTTATATGTTTTGATTGTTAATATATTTCGGTTTATTAATTAGTAATTTATTATATGTAAAATTACGTATTTAAATTAAAAGAGAATGAAAAATAAATTAAAAAGTAATTTTAGATTAAAGATTGATCTTAAACTAACTCTCTTTAATAAAAAATAAATAACCGATTGATAGAAAAATAAAAAGAGAATAAAACCGCGAGTACAAGTGGAATACTAACTATTTTCTTATGTATTGGACTACCACCACATAACCACCAATTGACTACCACCACATATCATTAACCACCCCACCTCTCACTATCGCCACTACATCCGACCACTACTGCCAACAACATTAGCCACTCATCTATAACAATTACATGATCTCCGACCACCATCAGCTATGACCACCTCTGTCGCCACTACCAACCATTATCTTTCATCTCCGACCACTTTCATCATCACCATCCACCCTCTAACAACCACAACCATCTCCTCCGACCACTGTCACTATCTCTGACTACCTACATCATTACCACCCACCTAACTTCAACCATCACCTTCGCCCACCGACCATCCACCTCTGACAACCACCATTACCGTCTATAACCATTGCCATATGGATTGAGCCTAATAATTTCAACTCAATCAAAATAAACCCTTTGTCTGCATAACTAGTTTAAACAAAAATTAAAAATAATAAAATTGAACCACATATCCAAATATAAAAAGTTGACCAAAGAAAGTTCAAAGTCACTTACCCATCTATTTTTCAATAGGAATGCTCATTCAAATGGAGCTAGATATCGATTTACATTTTACACACATTCAAATTAATTCATTTTTAATGTATTTACAATATACCATAAAAATGATTAAAAAAATAGGCGTGAGAGAAAATTTTCAATTTAAAAAGTTGCAAACAAACTAAAAAATGATTTTGAAAAAAACATGCGGACTATCTATCCAACCCGCAACTCACCTAAGGCTAGATTCGGTTCTATTTTTTAGTCCATATATTAAAATAAATTTTTTGACCAAATTAAAAAAAAAGTCTGCAACTCATTAAAGTCGGTCCTAAACGGGCGAGGTAGTCTATTTTAGCACGTCTACCAAAAACCACCCGAACATAGAGACGAAAGAAAATCAAAAGTATTTATATATTCTTTTTTTCTTTCTCTCCATTTGAAGGGAAAATAATCAAAATAGAAATTTTTAACAAAACATCTAAGTTTAAGAATGAAAATGCTTTTCTTAGTTCTCAGCACTTCTTTCACGAAAAGAAAGCATATTTTGCATCTTACAACTCTTTTTTTTTTTGACAAAACATCTAAGTTATAAAAAGAAAAAGTTGTAGAAGTGATTCTTATAACATAGTTTTGGTGTTAAAAAAGCATACAAGTTGCGGGGGGGAAAAAAAAAACTCATGCATTATTGTTTTCTTTGGCCACAGTTTACGAATCCAATGAAGTTTTTCAAGCAGTTTTTTATATTTTATCATTCCAACCTTGTCTCATCTTGTTCACCTGAAGAAGATATATGTACCTTATTTGAGCCCATTTTCTCTGAAGTATCTATTGTAATTGATAATTATTTGTTTTTATTTCATTTCATAATTATGTAATTTTTTTCTTTGAATATAATATATTTCATTTTTTTACAGGTAATAATATACTAAATTTTTTAAAGATGAATAAAATATTGAAATTATAGTAATATATTAAATTAGTAAACTACCAACCAGCCAATTTTAATATAAATTTAATGAATTTCTTGTGTAAATCACGATTAAGTCATCGTTAAAATAATATAACGATTGTGATTGACTAACAAGAGTTTTTTTACACTGACAATGTATATAAATTAAATTTTTACTCTATTTGATCTCAAATATAAAGGAAAATAGTTCAACCAAAAATTGAATGTATTCAGTTCAAATTTTAGTTGTATACCAAATATTTTCTTAATTGGAAAGTGGAAGAATTCAAAAACATAAAACTATTAATTTATTTTAAAATTAAATAATCAAATTACATATTTTTATAATATAAATATTTTACTAAATTGACTATATTTTTGGAAGAAAATTACTATTTAAGACCGATTGATATCAACATTTATAACTAAATATATAATAAATATATAAAGGTATAAGAATCACATCTACAACTTTTTATTTTTATAGTTTT
This sequence comes from Cicer pinnatifidum, assembly GCA_037974775.1. Lineage (NCBI taxonomy): Eukaryota > Viridiplantae > Streptophyta > Magnoliopsida > Fabales > Fabaceae > Cicer > Cicer pinnatifidum. Next base: position 51,411,504 of record JBBPBR010000006.1, read on the forward strand.
GTGAACATTCTTTTCGTACAACAATAAGAAACAAAATATGTTTTCTTTACGTGAAGGAATCTACGTTCCTCAAGTGGATTAGCCGGAGAACAAAACAAAAAAGAAACTTTGATATCACTTGATTCGATTTCTTTTTCTTTGGCCATAGTTTGTTTCTGATTTGGACAAAGTATTGGAATTTGACGATACTTTTTATTTGTTTATCATCCCTAGTGGTATCATTCATGCTTCTAAATTTGTATAATATATAACTTCTTTTGAGTCCCCAGTAAAAAAGAAACTTTTTCTAACCCATTTTCTCTTTGAAGCATATGTTATAATCGGTAAGTGTTATAATTATTACAATTTTACTACTAACACCCCCTAATTTATTACCTACACCTCTCAAATATTTTAAAAAATTAATATTCCTAAATTATCCTTCTCTTTTTCCTCTTCTTAATTAACCTAATCCATCTTTTTCTTCTTTATTTTATCTTCATCATCTTCATTCAACACCTTCTTCATCTTCTTCATTTTCTTCAATATTAACCATCATCATCATTAACCATGTTCATAAATTATTATTAATCATCATCAATCTCCATCAATCATCATTAACGGTATTCACAATTTTGCTTAACATTTACATAAACTCAATTTCACGTAAGTTCATGTAAACTGAGTTTACTTAAACTGAATTCTAGTAAATATAGTGAACTCAGTTTACGTAAACGTACGTGAACGTGAGTTCACGTAAATGGTTTGATTTTCAATCTTCAATTATTTCGAAATCTTAGTACATGTACGTACATGAATTAAGATTGCGTACATACTAAAATGTTGAATTTTCAAACTCTATTAATTACGCAATCTTAAATCACGTATGTGTATGTTAATTAAAATTGCGTAAATTTTGAGATTTTTTTTTAACGTACGTAACAATACAACGTACGTGAATCCCCAGATTTAGAAAAAAAATTTGAACTCAAAAACAAACCAATAAACATACATTTTTAGGTCACTTTAAAGGGCATTATAAATATCAACGAACATTTTAAAGGGCATTAGAAAAAAAAATTGAAATCAGTAAAATTGTAAAAAATATTATAAATATCAAAGAACATTTTGGATGTTATTATTATTATTATTATTATTATTATTATTATTATTATTATTATTATTATTATTATTATTATTATTATTATTATTATTTCATGATATATCTAACTAGTAAATATGGATAACAATTAGACTCAGACCCAATGAGTACCCGCAAAAAAACCCACAATGAGTAGGATAAAAATCTGCATAATGGGTATGGGCACGGAGACGGGTAATTACCCGCAAAATTAAGTGGGTATGGGTGCGGGTACGGGTAGTATAATATCCACCGCGCCCCACACCCGCACTTATATAAATATATTATTTATTTATTATATTAATATTTAGTTTAATTAATTGTTTTCCTTTATCTTTTAATATCTATTAATATCATTGGATCATTGCAATATTTATAATCAAATTAAAAGATAAAGTTTGTAAACTTTTTAAGAATTTGATTATGATGAATAGTTAAATAATTATGACTTTATAACTAAGAGTTATATCTTATTAATTGTGTCTTTATAATTATATTTGCAACTTCTTATAAATTGTTTTTACTGATCTCAAATAATATTGTCGTAAGACTTGCAACTTCATAAAATATTTTTACTGATCTCAAATAATATTGTCGTAAGACTTACAACTTTATAAAATATTATTATGGATATTTGAATGAGTATTGTAACGAGTGTTCATTTGAAATGTTTTGACTTAAAAAATATTTTAGTTTATAATACTTTATGATTGGATTTATGATATTTACATAATTTTTAAATTTAACCACAAAATAGTATTTATTTATCGATCTATTTTAGTTAAAGTGTGGGTAATGGGTATGAGTACGGGCATTTGAGTAAGGGTACAAATATTAAATTTGATACCAAGATGGTACAGGCAGGAGTATGAATATTTTGCCCAAACCCTACCAATTACCGTCCCTACTATTAAACTGTTTATTTCAATCCAGTAATTTTTCTAAGAATTCTTAAAGACAACTTTATTTATTGACATCAATATATCCATTTTGATTAGCTATGCATTTTTTTTAGTTCTAATTTAGGGAGAACACCAACATTTAAGGAAAAGGAAGATGGAGTTTTGTATTGAACTATCAAAAGAAGGTGTCTCGAAACTTGGAGAATTGGGAGTGGAGTTTGTCACGAAGCAATTTAAATACCTAATCCAACACAAAAAAGTTATATCCAAATTGAAGGAAGAATCCGATGAGTTGAAGGCTTTGAAACAATGGTTGCAAGGGTGGGTGGATGCAGAAATCATAAAAGGAAACGAAATTCCACCTAACGTGTCAATATGGCTCTCCAAAGTGAAAGTAATTGAAGAAGAGTTAGATATCTTGTATGAAAATAAATTTAACAAGAACCCAAAATGTTTTGGTGGGAAGTGTCCAAATTTGATGTTGAATTACTCATTGGGTAAGAAAGCCAGTGAGAAATCAGAAGCTATTACAAGATTTAAGGAGGAAAGAACCAAACTTCAACTTATTTCCTACCCTAAACCTCGATCATCGCTTGATTTTATCTTTACAAAAGATATCAAAAGTCTTGAGTCTAGAAACAAAATGATAATGTCTGTCATAGATAAACTGAAAGATGATGAGTTTAAAAGGATTAGCATTTGTGGTATGGGTGGAGTGGGAAAAACCACTCTGGTGAAAGAACTCATCAAAATTGTAAACAATAAGTTATTTGATAAAGTGGTGATGGTTGTGGTTTCCCAAAATCCCGATTACGAAAAAATCCAAAGACAAATTGCTAATGGTTTAGGATTGGAATTGAAAAGGCAGGAAGTAGAAGAAAGAGGTTGGGAAATACTTGAGAGGGTGAAGGAATTAGATGATAAGAAGGTTAAGGTGTTAATTGTCCTAGATGATGTATGGAAAAAACTTAATTTTGAGTGGATAGGACTTTCTTCTCAAGATCATCAAAAGAGTATAAAAATATTATTCACATCAAGAGATGAAAAAGTGTGTCAAAATATGGGAAGCCAAAGTAATTTTCATATCTCTGTGTTGCTAGAGGAGGAAGCTTGGAGCCTATTTCAAGAAATGGCAGGAAAAGCTGTATACAAAGCTGATATCAGTCCAATAGCAAGAGAGGTTGCAAGGGAATGTGGTGGATTGCCACTTGCAATTGTAGCAGTTGGAAGTGCACTTGGCAATGAGGAAAAGATTGGATGGGAGGTTGCACTTCAACAAATGAGAAACTCTCAATCATCATCCTTCTCAGACATGCAGGAATATGTATATTCACGTATTGAACTTAGCTTTCATTTTTTGGGTAGTGACCACAAATCTTTCCTTTTTCTTTGTGGTTTATTTCCAGAGGACTTTGACATTCCTGTTGAAACTCTATTGCGCCATGGGGTGGGCTTAGGGTTGATTGAAGCAACTGATGCATTTTGGAAAGTAAGAAATCATGTAAATTATATGGTCAACAATTTGAAAAAATGTTTCTTATTATTAGATAGTGAAAAGCCAGGGTGTGTGAAGATTCATGATGTTGTGCGTGATGTTGTCTTAAAGATTTCTTCTAGAGATGAATATGGAATTTTGGTGCAGAGAACTGCTGAATTAAAGAAGGTGAAACAACAAGTAAAATGGCTTAGAATGTCACTTATTTTGGATGAGGAGATTCAATTAGAAAACAGTCTAGAATGTCCAACACTTGAACTTTTACAAGTGCAATCACAAAGTGAAGAAAAAGGTATGATTTCGTGGCCAGAGAATTTCATCCATGGTTTGAGTAAACTCAAAGTTTTATATTTTCAAGAATTGTACATTCCAAAAATCTCATCTCATTTTCACACCTCTGTCAACCTTCACACATTACAACTAGAAGGGTGTGATGTTGGTGATATATCTATAATTGGTAGGGAGGTTAAGAAACTAGAAATTCTAAGCTTTGCCAACTCAAATATTGAAGAACTTCCACTTCAAATTGGTAACTTAAGATTACTCAAATTATTGGATTTGACAGGATGTGATTGTCTTAATTTTATTTCACCTAATGTCTTAGCAAGGTTGACACAATTGGAAGAACTTTATTTTAGGATAAAAAACTTCCCTTGGTTGTTAAACAAAGAAGTTATCACAGAGCTAATGAATATTTTTTCTCGGTTAAAGGTTCTTGAAATCAAATGGAAGGTAAATATTTCATCTCATGATCTAATATTCAAAAATCTAGAAAAATTTTGGGTTTATGTAGTTCCTTATACTTCTCATAAAAAAGTGCGTCGTGGATATTTAGAGTCAAATATAGTTCATTTAAGAGCTTTAGATTACAACTCTATTAAGAATAGCATGGTGACCATGCAATTGGTCAAGAAATGTGAAATTCTCATATTAGAGAAAGTGAAGGACTTGAAAAGTGTCATACTTGAACTAGATGAAATTGGACTCCATTGCATCAAAGATTTAAGGGTTGATTCTTGCCCCGATTTTGAGTGCGTTATAGATTGCAATCCTCCTCGATGTGTCTTACCACTAATCAAATCATTATCTCTAGAGAATCTTTTTAAGTTGAAGGAAATAATTCGCGTACCAGTTCATTCTGAAAACAATAAATCAATGATCGAGTTCTCAAATTTAGAAATATTGGAGTTGAAGTTCCTAAAAAATCTAATTGGCTTCGGTAGCAACATTTATTTGAACCCGTCCATTCAAATTCATCATGTGAGTAACTTATTTTTGTTAGTTATTTTCATTTTATCTTTATTTTTATTCTTTTTCATTCAAATTAGAGCCTCCAAATACACATTTAAATTCATCATGATTTTTTTTATTAAAAAAAGAGAAAATAAAGAGATGATAAATATTATTATCATCAACTCAAACATACTTATCTATAATGACAACCACATAAAATATGTCCGATTGGAAGAAAGGGAATTAAGTATATGAGTTTAAAAATATTTCCTTTTATTATGTGTTCAGGAATTGAGTTTGACCACTAAATTAACTGATACAACAAACATTGAGGATGGCTCATCAATTAGTGCCAAATTATTTTCATTTAATTGGATGAAACAATTTCCAAAATTGGAAACAGTGTTATTACAAGATTGTTATTCCATAAAGATTATATTTGATTTGGAAGGACATTTGGATTTTAGCAGTGATATACAAGATTTTTTGTTTCCTCAACTACAAAAATTGGAGATATTAGCCCTGCATAACTTGTTATATGTGTGGGGTAATGTTTCAAGTTGTGTTCAAGGCTTTCAGAATTTGAGATTTCTAATAATCTCAAATTGTAACTCTTTAAAACATGTATTTCCTTCCAACATTGTTGAAGCAATTATAAATCTTGAGGTATTGAAAATAAGCTCTTGCACAAAGATTGAAAATATAGTGATTTGTAGCAGAGATGCTAAAGAGGGTGATAATAAAGGACATGTGACAACTATTAGGTTCAATAAACTATGCTATTTATCACTTTCACATCTTCCAAATCTTGTGAGTATTTGTTCGGATTCTCTTGATTCAGAATATCCATCTTTAAGGGAATTTGAAATTGATGGTTGTCCTTTGTTTGAAATATCTTTACTACCAACTCATATCCATTCAAATCAAGAAAACGACCACAACAATGTCACCTATTCAGCGATTACAAAAGATGACAAATCAAGCTCTTCTATTTGTCCCCCAACAAGATGCATGTCATTTCTACATAAGAGAAATAAGAGAATTAATAAGGTATGGAATTTCATTACATATACTTTTAAACATTATGATTTATGCATGTTGCCTCTAATTCTATATAATATACTTTGAGATGAGACATTCCCTTCAATATGTTTTATATAATAGTAAAAGTATTATTTGAGAAAATATTGTGTTAGCAGGAAATATTAGTAACACGAGCATTGGAGGATCATATACCATCCATATTTGAAAAGAAGACCAAGAAAGGAAAAAGTCACATGCCTATTTTAGAAGACCTTAACATAGCAAAATGTGATTTGTTGGATGGAGTATTTTATTTTGAAGAAAAGTTCAATTTGGTTGTTCCATCACATATGAAAACAATCAAAATTGAAAATTGTGGCAAGTTAAAGATCATTGTGGCTAGAAGAGAAGAGAGAGAAGATACAATAAACTATTTTACTCAATTAAAGTCTCTTCAATTTAGAGAACTTCCAAATTTTGTGGGATTTTGCTCTTCTGAAATGTATGAGTCTTGGAACAAACAACAAGACAAGGTGAGTAGTATAACTATTTATCACTATGCTTTGTATTTTTTGTCCGGCTCAAATATATAGATAAAAAGTAATACATACAAAATAATTTAACATACATGTTAAAATAAACTCATTTGTTATTTTATTATTTTATTTGGATTTATATTATAACTAAATATACACTACATAAATTAGAAAATTGAATTTTTATTTTTATTTTTAAATTTTGTAGGGTGAACATGAGGGAGATCATAGAAAAATAATATGTCGTCCACTCATAGATGAATCCTTGTTTCCAAACTTGACTTATTTGTTCCTAGACGCTTGCCACAAAATCAACATTCTATTCTCTCATTCATCACTAAGTAGTCTTAAACATCTTGAAAAGCTAGAAATATACAATTGCAAAAACATGCAAGAAATAATATCTCATGAAGAAGAGATAGAAGAAAGTTCAAGTAATAAGATTACATTCCCAAATTTGAAAAATCTAATTCTTGGCAGGCTACCCCAACTTAAGGCCTTTTGCCTAGGTTCCTATAAATTCTATTTTCCATCGTTGCAAATAGTGATAATTAGAAATTGTCCCAATATGGAAGTTTTTTCAAGAGGGTTTTTGAACACACCTAAGCTTGAGACTGTTACTTTGGTAATTGAATCATTCCACAGAGACTATATACATATGAGCAACATCAATGCCACTATACAAGGATTTAAAGAATTTGTACGTATGTCACATATTATATATATATATATATATATATATATATATATATATATATATATATATATATATGTTTCATTAATTAATAACTTTATTTTGACTACAAATGTATGGTAATAGTTTGGAAAAATCCATTAATGTATGCTTCACAGGTGGCATCACGAGGATCCAAGATGTTGAGATGGAGCATGTATCATAATGACAAATACTTGATCCACAACTCAAAAATATATATCAAAGCGTTTCATGAAGTTTTGTTTCTTGTTCCGTTCAATGAGTTACAAAAGCTTCAACATGTGAAAGAACTCAATGTAAGTAACTGTAATTCACTAGTTGAAGTGTTCGAATCAGGAAGAGAACGTACAACAGAAAGGAATGACATCACACATTATCAACTAATAAACATGACATTGGAGAATTTGCCAGTTTTGAGTCACATATGGAAAGACAATATTACAGAGGTTGTAAGCTTTCAGAACCTAACAAATATTGATGTATCATATTGCGACAATTTGAAGAGTTTGTTCTCCCATTCAATTTCTATAAACCTTGTGCAACTTCAAAAACTAAGAGTTAAAAGTTGTAAAATGATGGAGGAGATAGTTACAAAGGAAAAAAAGAATACTAAAGGAGGCAACATAGTCAAGACTTTATTTCCTAAGTTGGAGGAATTGATACTCATGCTTCTTCCTAACTTGGAATGTGTTTGTTCAGGAGTTTATGACTATGATATTCCATTGTATACTATTGAAGAGGACGAAAACATGAATTGCAATAATACTAATAATAAGATTGAAGTTTCATTTGTAAAATTAAAGGTGTTACACTTTAAAGAAGTGCCAAAGCTCAAGTGTTTTTATTCGGGAGTATACGACTATGATATCATGATGTCTCCAATTATGAAAACATTTCCACAAAGAAATGTTATTGTAAAAACACCCAACCTTCATAAACTAATGTGGGACTCTCAAGATGGGTTCACACACGGAGATCTTAATTTAACAATACATTATCTTCATAATTCCAAGAAATACAAGGTAGGGACACACACATTGATCATTATATGGAAATTTGAATATAAAATAGATTACATTTATGTATGTTGTGTGTAGGTTGAGTTGAAAAACTTAGAGACATTTAAAGATATCAATGAAGAGCTGGTTGGCTACATCAAAAGAGTAACAAAACTTTATATTGTAAATTGTCACAAGCTATTGAATTGCATACCATCCAACATGATGCACTTATTCTCACATTTGAAGGTTCTCTGTGTTGGAGAATGTGAGTACTTAGAAGAGATATTTGGATCAAATGATAGTATGTTGCATTATCAATTAGAAATCATAGGGTTGTTTTTGCTGCCAAAACTGAAGCACATTTGGAAAAATCACGATCACAAATTAGGCTTTAAGGATTTGACAACCATATACATAAGAAAATGTGATGATTTGAGATGTGTGTTTTCGGATGTTTCCATGGCCACAAGCCTTCCAAACTTGCAATATCTTACAGTTTGTGAGTGCGAGAAGATGGAGGAGATAATAAGGAATAATGATGATAATAATTGTAATCCTATTACTAAGAAGATCATATTCCCATCTTTGATTGATATTATACTAAAGAAGCTTCCAAGACTCAAATGCTTCGGTGGAAGCTCTTTCCCTTCCTATGTTGAGCTGCCAGAGGTTAGATACATAACCATTAAAGACTGTCCAGAGATGAAGATTTTTTGGTACAATGGGATCTTATACACACCATATCTTCATAAGAGTTATTATATGGACAATACTATATTTGACAAAGATCAAGATTTGAATGAAGTGATACAAGGATCCAGTTAAATGCCTCATAAGAAACTACAAAGGTTAGTGTGTATATATATATATATATATATATATATATATATATATATATATATATATATATATATATATATATATATATATATGTATATATATATATATAATTTAGTATTCTTGTAACTTTTTTTGTTTTATAGTTTTTATCTCTCTTACTTTTACAGTTTCATTACAGATGATTGAAAACATTTCAGGATTCGCCACATTCGTGGTCGGCGGCTGAATTAAGGAGGTTAGGCCGCTGCCGCCACAACTACTGAAGGTGAGTGGTGTATTCTCTTGATATCTTGTTTTTACTATACTCTTTGTTTTCCTCTTCTAAATCTATTCTTGATTCTTAATATTTTCATGAAGTTCTGCATTTGTTGCAAGGGAAACATGGTCTGCATCTTAATATTTTTAGCACAGAGTTAACTGAAATTCTTATTTGTATTTGATCATATTAATTAGTGATACTTGTATAAATATATTAAGGTTAGATTAGTCCTATTGAGTAATAATTTAGATTAGATATTAAAAGTACTTTTTGTATTGTGTCCTGCAGGTTGATAGTTCAAATCCAAATTCAATGTTGGTTACCTTCTTAAGGACTTTAGTTGTGGTAACATAATTAAGGAACTTGGTTTAGTTGTACTTGTAATCCTAACCAGGGTTTTAAGTTGAGATTGATGATGTTAGATCCCAATAAATAATGCTTAGAAGTCTATATAATTTTTAGTTTTGTGTCTTATTGTTGTGCCCAATTTAGTTGCACTAGCATCTATTTAACTTAATCTTCTCTTGGGTTAAATTGAGCATTTGAAATTTGTGTAAAAGATATTTATTTAATATTTGAATTTGAAAATTTCAATAATTTAATATTACATATTTAATTATGTTCGATTTTATCTGTCTCAGTATCAATATCACAAGACATTGTCTAAGAATACTACAAATTAAAGATGAATTTCAAAAAATTGGAGATATTCATGAAAAATGACAAATTATCTTGATGTTTCCATCATTGCTGTTTAATGACTTTGAAAAATTCATTGCTTTATGAATTTTTTTTCTTTTTCTTTTTGAAGAATAAAATTTGATAAGTGACTATATTTATTAACAAAACCTTTGGCTTTGTTTTGATAATGAGTATTAGTGAGGGTTTTTTTTAAATGCCAAGGTTGTTTTTATTTTAAATAGTTGTATTTAATGTTCTTGAGATTAATTATAAGTAAGGATGACAACACAATCTCCACTCACGGGTATCTACTCGAACTCTTCTTGATTTGAACGAAGAAAATATGTTTTAATTAAATGCGGATACAAATTTTTCTCGAAATTAGAGGCAGAGATAGGTTTGAGGTGTTGAGATCAACATCTACTCTATTAGTAATATTATTTTTGTTTTTAAATTTTATATACATGTATATATTTAATTTTTTTAATATTAAAAATTATAATATTTTTATAAAAAATATAATTTTAATATTTTTTTAATTTAATTATTGTATAATAATAATTATTTTATCATATTAATAATAATAAATATGATTTTGAATTTTATTATTTTATATATATAAATAGATACGGATACTGACGGATATATAACTTAAATTTCACATTTGATAAAAATAAGAATAGATGCGGATTCTTTCCAATCAATCATACGCATACGTAGAAGAAGTAAAATATATCTCCACCTCGCCCGTTCGTCGTTCCTACTTACAAGGACGGCTAATGTGTAAAGTTATATGCTCTTATTTATATGTCTGATTTTTGTCTTTCAGATTTTGGGTAAGTTTCTCCTAACTATTGTAACTACGATCCTAAATTTAGTTATATATTTATTCCTTGTGCTGTCCTTTTATTTATTTTCTATTTTATAATTATAATATATATATATATATATATATATATATATATATATATATATATAAAATAGATCAACTTTCATATGTTTACTTTTAAAAGAAGTTTTCATATGTTTAAATTAGTTCAAGAACTTATTTATAAACAGCAAATTAGTTTATGGATCTATTTATATAATATATGCTACATCAATATTGACTAATATTTCTTTGACAAAAAAACCTCGATTTAAAAAATAAAATAGTTCAAGTACTTAATTACATTTTTTTCAGTTGAATGACCTATATAAAAAATTTCTAAATAGTTCAAGGACTTGCATATTAATTAAACCTTTTATTATATATTTATTTAGTCTTTAGAGAATTTGTTTTTTGTTTTTTATGTTAAGTCAACTTATGTGGATGATTTTAATATACAAATATTTTTTTTCAAACATATTTAAAACATTATGAATATCTTCTATAAAAGTTTAGATTTTTTTAACAAAGAATAAATTTTTAATATAAATATTTTAAGTGTCAAAAACTCAAGAAATAACATGAAGTGTGCCCTTTGTTGAATGATAATTCTAATTTCATTTACATGAGACTTTAATCCATAAATTTTACCCGTCTTTATTTTCGGTAACATATGTTCATATCTCTTATTTCACATAATCTTTTTCAATGATTCTATAGCTTAAATTGTGTTTTAGAACGTGGTTTTTCACCTCGTTTTGAAAACGTGTGATTTTGAGTTTCATAGTGTGAGATATTGCATTTTTCATCAAAGCACAATTTTCCTTCAATTTGTAAATTTTCAACCTAGAAAGATCTCAAAGTTATTCATGACAAAGAGTTAATATTTGAATCTTTATGTACACTATGATTCATAAAAAAAATGTGTCGGACCAAAATAGTATAAGATAGTAAGTAAACATAAGTTCACATTGTGACGCGTGAATTTTTTGTGGTTATAGATATTAAAGACTTCAAAAAAGATTTTGATTTAACACAAAAGATTTCATATATCATAGTGCAAATTAGCGTTCACTTACTGTCCAATACTAAACACCACATAAAATTTTTCACGTATATAATTATGGTTCACTTATTGTCGTATGAATATTACGGACAAGTTAAATCAAACAAATGACGGTCTGGTCGAATTTGACTAGTTGTATTTGTAGTATAAACAACTTAGATCAATGATCAAATAGGATCAGTCGTATGAGTGTTACAAATAATTTAGGCGATAATTGATCAAATAGAATCTATCTTCTTAAGGACATAGTTCGATTAACATCATTAATGATAATAGAATCAATGTAAAAATAACATAAAATATCTATAAAAAAATTATTAAATAATATTTATAAATATGAGACAGGTGATTCGAATTGTTCATTTTAATTGGTGGCACATGGAAAACATATTGATAATTCTTTTAACGCAACTTAAACCCCACCGTAAATATATCATTGTGATTATGTGTTCCTTGCAATCATCGTCATTAATTATTAATATGAATCAACAATTACATAAGGAATTGGACGTTGTGATTTCAGCTAAAAGGGTCTTCAGTCATTGAATGGATCTTAGCCTACACTTGTTCACTGAGACGTCAAATGCATGCTTTGTAGTCATGGGCATAAAATTAAAAGATAATCAACCATAATTTTTCACTACTACATCATTCCAACACATTTCTTTTTTATTTTTAAGATTTTCGTTTTTTCAATAAAAGAAATCTTAAAAATATTTTTAAAATTTTTAAAAACAAATTAAAATAATCAATTAATAATTATTTGTAAATTTTATCAAAACAGAATTAAAATAATCAAGATTAATAATTATTTGTGATTTTTTTTTTATTATTTGTATTCTCCTAAACTATTAAACAGTTTTATAACTCCACGAAGATTTCAATTGATTTCCAAAATAAAATTCATATGTAAGAATTATATTCTTGAGATTACAATATATATAATCTCAAATATAAAATAAAAATATATATTTATTATAAAAATTCAATTTATATATCAATTAAAGAATTTTTATAAAGATTATACTCTTATTATAAAATATTATATAAAATTAATGATGATACACTAAAATTTTTTAGAGTGGTCCATCTTAATTCTTCACAACGTAATTTTAAAGTTATTAAAGTAAAAATTAAATATTAACCATCTGATTTGATTCATTTTCAATAGCCAGAAGATGATCATCTTAAAGTGATCTTTTTTTTTTTTGACAGATATCGCCTAATAGACACTAGCAGCTATCAGACGATAAACGTTATCGCTAATCGATCGATTGTGGAAAACACCTATCACTCGATAGGGGATAATGTCTATCAGTCGATAAACGCTCCCTATCATCCAATAGACGTTATCACCTATCGGTTGATAGACATTATCACCTATCGGTTGATAGACATTATCACCTATCGACTGATAGGTGATAGCGTCTATCGGGCGATATGCGATAGCGCTTATCAGGCGATAAGGGCTACCGCCCATCGCCCAATAGGGGCTACCGCCTATCGCCCGATAGGGGCTACCGCCTATCGCCCGATAGGGGCTACCGCCTATCGCCCGATAGGGGCTACCGCCTATCGCCCGATAGGGGCTACCGCCTATCGCCCGATAGGGGCTACCGCCTATCGCCCGATAGGGGCTACCGCCTATCGCCCGATAGGGGATACCGCCTATCGCCCGATAGGGGCTACCGCCTATCGCCCGATAGGGGCTACCGCCTATCGCCCGATAGGGGCTACCGCCTATCGCCCGATAGGGGCTACCGCCTATCATTCGATAAGGGATACCGCCTACCATTCGATAAGGGCTACCGCCTATCGCCCAATAGGGGCTACCGCTTATCGCCCGATAGGAGCTACGGCCTATCAGTCAATAGGTGCTATCCCCTATTGTCCGATAGACGCTATCGCCTATCGAGCGATAGACGATAACAACTATCAGGGGATAGGCAACATCACCAATCAGGTGATAGGCTTTGTCGCATATCAACTATTAATTATTAACTAATAATTGATAGGCGATAATTGATAGTCGATAGCTTATAAACAATCGCTAATAGGTGATAGGCTATATTTGATTGTTGATAGCTATTTAGTTTAAAATAACAAAAATGTGATATTTTTATCCAATTTTCTGTCTATTATTTAACTAGAATTTTTTTTTTTATTCAATCCATTTTCACACTTCACTTTATTTCTTATGTTTCTTCTTCTCTATATTCTCATCTCTCATTATTTTTTATATTAGAAATTATCATCCTCCCAATATGATTGCCCAAGCAACTTGTTGCATCATGCTCCTAATTTGAAAACTCTAGATTAAGATCAACTTCATTTCCCTAATATGTTAGTACCTATTTAAACACTCTTCTAGTCTTAGATTTTCTCATTCCCTAATGTTGTCTCAACTCACCTAAACTATTTTATTTCAACAACAAAAAAAAGGGAAATAAAATATTCCACTCGTGCAAACACATTTCTTATTTTTTTACAGTACAAAAATATTTCTAATCTAAAGGCTACAAATTTGGTCATTATTTTATTTTCTAAATTATATTTAACTTAAATATCCCTTGAATTATTATACATTTTTCTATACCATATAATTGGAATTCCAACCTCATATTAAAACAACATATTGTAGCATGCAGCTCCTTCAAATTGAGACAATCCATTGCACAAATCTCAGAGCAACTATATTGAGACCAATTATTTAATTCAAATGATGGATGGTAATGTCACAATAGAGAAAACAAACTAATTGATGATTCATAAGGTCTTGTGATTGCCAACACTAGGAAGACATGTCAGTTATATTCATCGTGCACCTTAAACTTATTTCACTATTATAGCATCTTGCAGAATATCACATGCAATTAGTAAATATCATTCACATATTCACAATGTTGGGTAGACATGTTACAATTCAATAGTAATACATCAATTAGAAACAACAAATTTTTGTTCTTTACTTTTTCTTTTTTTATTTTTAATTTGAAGTTTTAATTCCTTTCTAAACAAAGGAATTCATCAACAAAAAGTGTAGCTAAAACTATGAAAGTAACAAAAAACATTAAACCACTAGATGAGCCCAAACACCTAGCAGCAAAGTATACTGTAAATACAGAAAAAGAACAAAAAAAAAAAAAACATTGCAACCTAAAACAAAGACATATCTTCAAAGCTAGAAAATCTAGATGATGTAGCCAGTAGCCAACAAATAAATTCCATCACTCTCGAAAAATTAAAATTAACTAGAGAAAAACTCCATGAATAAAAGATACACACAAAAGGGAATTTAAAAATGAAGTCTCGGAATAAGACACCAACCATCAGTGCATAACAGCTCAGGATGCATTCCAGGGTTTGCTTTTACAACCCGCACATAAAGCAAAGTGCTTGCCTGCAAAGTGAAGAATTAAGCAAAAAAACACAAACACCTGCAAAAACAGGGTAGACGAACCAGGAAACACTATTTAACATTAACACCACCAGGGGAATGACAGGTTAAGTGTAAACTGCAGTTAAGAGAGGAAGACTCTCAAATACCTATAAATTGAATATGTAAATTTCATTCTTGTTTTCCTTTTATTTGTGAAACAGATGACTCACTGTTTTTATATTATGTTTCCTGGTTGTGTTCATTGTTATTCATCCATATAAGAACCATTGCTCAATGGTATTCTTAATTCTTTATAATCTATTCTAACATAGACACAAGAGGCAAGATTTCTCAAGCAGGCTAGTGACTTGACTTAAAGATAAGTAACAAGACCGTGTCATGTACTGGTCTCAAAATATGTGTTTCGGACATAACTACTCAAGGGTACTAGTGCCAATGTTTGGACGCAATTTTATTGTCCTTGGTATAATGAATAAACAGGTCTCTTCACTTATATCTAGTTAAGTATGTTTATATTTATAGTCTAGGTCCCTAGGGTTACATTATAAAATGAACCCCATATCATTTAACTATTACGCGTGCACAATAACGAACTCTTAATTCATTAATGTTGTCCTAGATCCCTCAACAACCATGATAATTGTGAATGTCATAATTCATAAAGCCAAGTAACTAAAAGATGTTGCCATTAGTTAATGTGGAAAAGGATACCGCAAAGAGAAATAATTATCCTAAATAGATCTCTATTTTGTAAAAAGAATGTTCTTTACATGCACTAAAAAAGATAAAATTATATATACAGAAACTAAACTTGAACTATTGCACAGTTATATCAATATGAGTCGTGAGAGATACCAAATATAAGTTATGCAAATAGCATACATATAGAATTTATGCACACCTCAAAGTTAGGTATATTTCTTCTAGTTCTTCCTTCAAATGCAAGCACTCGTAGAAATGCTAAAGCAGGTCCTTTTATATCCACAAGAAAGTTCTGCACAGATATAAAATAAAATAGAATAAACCTCAAAGCTAAGAAAAAAATTCAATTACTTTCAAGGAAATAGAAGGTACAAGAGTTGAATGGAACCAAGAAATTCATTCATTTTGTAATTTGTAGTAATTTTTTATTTCTATGTTATACGTTAAGATACATTATAGCATCGTTTGATCCATGTAGCCGACCCCACCCAGCAGGATAAAGTTTGGTTGTTGTTATATGTTAAGATACAACGAACATGAATTACCATCATGTGCTTTGTGTTGGTGTAGGCAAAAACTACATTTTGAAGAAGGCCAGTATCACCATGCAATGGCTAATTCACTTTTGTTGGCCAACATTAAGGACTTAACAAAATAGATAAATATTGATCTAGAACTATAAGCCTTGAGCACTCCAATAGGGCAATGTACTCATCTGACTCGGGTTTCAGAAACGTCGAGGAAAAGAGATCTCAATATTGTATGGTTATGCGAGAAAAGGTACAAAATGTTTTATTGATGGTATCTTGATCATAGAACACCAAAATAAAATAACCCTATTTTATCCTAGAATAAGACAATCCAACCTAGGATAAATCCCTACATAAAAATATCCTAAATGGAACCCCTAATTTCTAAATTGAAATCATAAAACTACTTGCCCAATTGATACCATTACCATAAACTTTATATAGTTAATAGAAACTAACAAGTTATAGTGCCTATAAAAATTGCATTCAGCAAGAAAGTAGAGCAGACCTAAAGAACTTCAATGAACAGAAAAACTAAGCAAAAATATAAAGTTTCTTACATCTGATCTGGAGTCAACAACTATTCGAAGAACCGAATCCTCTGCATGAGGCACATACTGTACAAAACAGCATACTCAGAATAAGGAAGGAAAGAAGATAGCATTTTTCTGAGCCTAGAGAAAAATAATTGCAAGCCTCTTCCATAATGCAAATTACAATTCATCTTAAAAAGCAAAAAATTAACTCTCATATACTAATACGTACAGAGTGTGCTAAGGAGTAAAAATTTAAAAGCAAAATAGCGCACACATCACTAACCTAATTTCATGGTTACCACCTCATTCAATAAGGTTACAAAGAGATCGAAAGCAAACATTGTAAAAGGTTCAACACAAATCACATGACAGGTATTGTCTCCAAATATAAAAGACAACCAAATTTTGACACTAACAGAAAGCATTGAAAAATGATAGCATTGATTTTGGGATATTATTTCCACCAACTTCCACTTTAGCCCTCTTGTTGTAGGTCGGAAACATATTAGTACATTCTATTAAAATATCCCAGGAATACATATAATAGAAACACATGCTTGATTGTAAGGCATATATTATAGATATTTGACAGTAAATTTAAATAACAGATAAACATGTTATAAAACCATAATGGAATTGAAACAGTAACTTTGAAAAATCAACATTGTCACGTCAGTCAAAGAAAGCCTTTACACTACTATACTCACCCTCTTTTGAGATCTTTCAACCCAATATTTATTAGGCTTGGAGAACCTAAGCTTGCCAGCCTTCATTACAGAAATCACATCATCGTCCTAAAAAAATTTATACAAATGAAAATCTGTTACTAATATACTGGAAAAAATGAGAAAATTGCAAGAAAAATCCTTTACTATTTCCTTCTTGCTTAGAAGATACCAAATATTGAGATGAATAAAGAAATAAGAGATTTAGAGCAAGACACCTTAGGTTCACACAAAATTGAAATTTGAAGTTCCATAAAGTGTGTACATATATATTTTTTTTTCTTGCAAAAACATGAATAATGTACTCATTATAATCAAGATTCTTTTACAAAATCGGTTGCAAGTCACGATTTCAAATAAGAGAAAAAATCAATATCAAATACGAGAAAAAAACCAAGTCACAATATTTGAAAGAAAAAAAAATCCCTTCTCCTCCTCCCCTTCAAAAAATAGCACGATGTTTGAAAAAAATCAACATAATAGAAGAACAAAAATTCAACGAAACAACACACCAAAAAAACAATCAAAAGGAAACTGAAATGTTCAAAATAAGAACCAAAACAACCATTGAAATAATATAAAAGAAGAATAAATAAGAGAAAAAAGTTGATAAGGATGAATAAAAACGAACCAGAATTAAACGATTAAAAAAGAAGGAAGGACGGTGCCGGCCGAGTTGCCGTAAAACGATGCCGGCAGGTGGAAGGTCGGTGTCTTGAATGATCGCCGAGTGAGAATGGTTTAGGAGTTTCAGAGAGACGATTAGAAGTGAACGTAAAAAACAAACGAAAAACAAGAAATTTATATTTGTTTTAGTCTCTCATTTCTCAACTCTCCTATTTTAATTATGTGGCATATTATTCGTACTCTCCTAAACTATTAAACAATTTTATAACTCCACAAGATTTCAACTGATTTCCAAAATAAAATTCATATGTTACAAAAAGAATTATATTCTTGGGATTAAAAAAAATTATAATCATCTCAAATGTAAAATAAAAAATATATTTATTATAGATTTAATTTGTATATATATTGATTAAAAAGTTTTTATAAAAATTAAATTCTTATTATAAAATATAATATAAATTTAATTATTATGCACTAAAAAAATTTAAAATGATTCATTTCAATTGTTTATAGAGTAATTTTAGAGGTGATTAAAACAAAACTAAAATATTTATAATAATTTTTTATTGTAATTGATTAAATGTCGTAAATTTTTTTAGATCGATATTAATATTTTTAAATTAAATGCAAATAATATCGAGAGTTGTCTCTTTAGTTAGTAGAATTGTTTACTTTGTTTTTGTTTTTTTTATTCATAAAAATTATTAAAAATATTAAAATATAATTTTAATTTTTTATTTAAATTTTAATTATTTTTTACTTTTTTATCTTTTATAAGTAA
>JBBPBR010000006.1:51471423-51494127 GCA_037974775.1 Cicer pinnatifidum
CCATGATGATAAAGTAGATAAAGGTTTAATAACATATCGTTCAAAACACTTTTTCAATTGAGTTAAAAAAACTCTAATATTCATTTAATAATTATTTTATATTTAAAAATTATCATATCACTTAAACTATTAGTTTTCCGAAAAAAATTAAAATAATTATTAAATTTAAACTTAAATATGTTTTTTAAATCTTTTTTATATTTATTAATATATAATTTTGATCTCTTTATTTATAAATTTGAATAAATAATTTTCCAATTTTAAATTTTTAGAAAAAAAATTATTGCTAAATTTTAAGCTTATTTTCGTTAATATGCATGTTAAAAAAATAAGGCGGCAATTAAGTGGACGATGTGACAATATATACAATTAAGTGGACGATGTGACGATGTAATTATTTCGTGTATTACATTTTTTATATTAACATTTTTTAAAACAATAATTTAATGAGATAGACAATAAAATAATAAATTTAATTCATATATACATTACCACTCGTCTCTGCGACGTTAAGCTAAATACAGACTTTTAAGCTATTTATTTTTATCGATTAAATGAGACCAAATGTATTTAACATTAAAAAAAATATAATATAGAAAAACATGATTGAAAAATAAGGTCCTAGCATTCCTCATTAAGAAATCCTAGGAGAGAATAATCGATAGATATTATACTTCTTTTTTGGATAACATCATTAGATTTTATACTGTACTTTTCACCGAAAAAAATAAAAATAAAAATTATACTGTACTATAATTAATAGATAGTAATGATATGGATAATAACGATATAGATACAACAAAAGTCATTAAAAAAAGTAGCAAATAAAAAAAAATGATGTACTTATCTGATCAGTTACTGACACGCAGCAAATGAGATTACGTACGGCTAAAAATAAAAACAAAAGGTGGGTCCCACTCAGTTCACAAAAGCTTAAAACAAAATCATTCATTCATTTATTCACAAACACACTTTGCATTTCCACACTTTCACATTTCAACCAAACCGTGAAAGCAAAGCCAAATCCAACACCAACATCACTCTAACCCTTTTCCTTCACTCAATTCAATCCTTATTATTACTCTATAAAAACAACAATCACACCCTTATCATAAATAATTGATTCAACAAATTCCACACTCACTCACCTTTTCACTTCATAATATACATACATGTGAGTCCCTTTATACCTACATATAATTTGTCTTTTATGATTTTGTTAACTTTTCTTGTATGAGAAATTCAGAACTGTTTCTCTTTGTGATGTTGCTGACGAATTCATCAAATTCTGACGCTTTTAGATTATGTTTTTTTTTTTTTTTTAATGTAAAATTTGACCCTTTATAGAACATGGTGTGTTTTGCATTCAATGCATTTCAGAACATCAATAGACATATTGTTGAAGAAATTTTCAATTAAATTGACTTAATCAGTTCCATTAAATTACTAAAATTACCTATTCCTTTTAACCCTTGAAACTGGAATTTTAGCAATTTTAGCAACAAATAGAAAAAATCGCTGCAAATGGAACAAGGCAAAAAAAAAGGGTCGGTTATTATTGTCATATTGTATGATCAAGCGGTGGTGGTGACATGACTCATTAGTGTTAGTGAACTTGTTGCATATGTTTCCTTTTTTGACCAAACTTGATTACATGATTTACATCAATTTTGTTTTGGTTTTTCTTTTTCTGCTATATAAGAGTTTAGTATTCCTGAGAATTTTCATTACATATTGTTGTTGTGAGTGCAGATAGATTGAATGTTGTGAACAGACAAATGGGTTTATCCAAAGCCTCATGCACTGATTTTCTGCTTCAACTGTTCATAGTGGTTTGTCTTGTGTTCCAATGTTTTGATGTCAAAGTGCATGCTGATCTGAATGCAACACTGACTGTAGATGCTTCCGGGGCGTCTGGAAGGCAAATACCGGAGACTCTTTTTGGAATCTTTTTCGAGGTGAGGATAACTCTGTATATTGCAATTGACAAATATTGTTATTTGATTAATAAGTTGTTATCTTAATCCAAAATCTATTGCATTTGTGGATTATGTGTTATTCACGGAACTTAGTATTGTCGAGAATTAGCTTTAATTATGGGCGTGCATGTTTGTACTTGAATCGACAATGCTGAAATAGCAGAAAATGAAGAATTTCTTGAATGTCATATACAGGAGATCAATCACGCTGGAGCTGGAGGGTTGTGGGCTGAGCTTGTGAGCAACAGAGGTCATTTTCATATTCTCTATTATTTTAAATGACAGAACTACCACTAGAAGGTTTTCCCGAGCATATATAACAAATGAAACGGTTTATTGTTTAGCTTGATGTTTGTTATTTATAGGTTACTTTTTTCTAGTATAACTGAAACATAAAGATAAAATTGTTTCAGGATTTGAAGCTGGGGGCCCTAACATTCCTTCGAATATTGATCCTTGGTCAATTATTGGAAACGAAACATCTATAAATGTTGAAACTGATCGTACGTCTTGTTTTGAACGTAATAAGGTAGCACTTCGATTGGAGGTGTTATGTGACAATACAGGCAACAACATTTGCCCCGCTGATGGTGTTGGCGTTTATAACCCTGGTTTCTGGGGCATGGTGAGACTAATTGATACTTTTGCATCAATTTTATCATAAATTCAATGCGCATATATTCCCTGAATATTGAAACTAAAAATTGAACAACATTAATCCAATTTGTTAAGTCTGTGATGTAATTTAGTTTCATTTATTAGGTTATAAATTTTGTTTGATTTTTGTCTGATTATTTTCATGATGGCTGAGACTGCAAATATCCTTAATAATTTGATGATCTTTCAGAATATTGAGCAAGGGAAGAAATACAAAGTTGTCTTCTATGCTCGTTCGACAGGACCGCTTAATCTAACCGTTTCGTTGACTGGATCTAATGGTGTGGGAAACTTGGCTTCAACTGTGATCAAGTGAGCTCTACTTTTATGTGCTGTAGAGACTTGATGTGTAAAAGTTTTAATCTAAGAAATTATCTTCTACATCTATCAGTGATACTAATAATTGAGCTTGCAGAGGTTCTGCATCTGATTTTTCAAACTGGACGAAGGTGGAGGCTTTATTGGTGGCCAAGGCAACAAATCCAAATTCAAGACTTCAATTAACGACAACCGCAAAGGGTGTGATATGGCTGGACCAAGTGTCTGCTATGCCACTGGACACATATAAGGTTGGCCTACATCCTGAGTTTGATTACTTTTACATCATGATAGTTTTTTGAGCCTAAATATTAATATATATGGTTTTTTTGTTGAGGTTGAATAATAAGATTAATTTTCATACAAACTAGTTGTGGAAACAGATTCTCAATAATTAACATTAATGTTTCTTAATAATAGTAAAATTAACTTTCTTTGTTCGGAAGTATTTCTGGTGGTCAGGGTAGGGTGGGCAAATTATCTGCGCTCTCAGAAATTGATTTTTAAGGATCATAGATTCTTCATGTCTCTTATTTCTTTCTAAATATTTTTATGTACAGATCACACTTAAATATACCTTATTTGGTCTTCCTACATTGCTGTGATTACATATCTTTTAATATGCACGATATGAACATTATTCGATTAATTTGGGGTATTCCCGTGATGGAATTACATTTCAGCTATCCATGTTTTGTTGTCGTTGACTTTTGGTATGGGATGTTGTTCAATTATCCTTGACTTGGCACAGGGACATGGTTTCCGAAGTGATCTTGTTCAAATGTTGGTGGATATGAAACCAAGTTTCATCAGATTTCCAGGTATGCATAAAGTGACTCAGATTAATAAATCTCAAACATAGAACTGTTATAACTTTTTAATTTTTCATATGCTTTGTTTTTGTTGTGTTATGTGTTCTAGTCTTGCATATGCAGTATGTGGTACTAGTATGCTCCCTTGTAAGGATAGAAAAATGGATAGGAATGTGAAAGCAGAATATGCATTTTAATTGTAATAGTTCATAAATACTTGGTTTCAGATATGTCTCACAATCCTCAATTTACATTTATTTAGTTTTTAAAGAATGGTTTTCTTGATTTTGTTCTCCTCTTCTTGACAAGAGAGTTGATTTTGGTGAAGTTTGAGTTTTGATGTACAGAGATGATGTATGGATTTTTTACAATCTTTAAATTCTGTAGTACATATTGTAGTTTAAGTAAGCATCATTTGCAATCTCACTTTCCAGTTCACTCTTCTAGTTTGTGCATAAGCAATCTAATTATTGATCAAATAACATTTTGGAATGGTATTTTTTATTAAATTGCATCAGGTGGTTGTTTTGTCGAAGGAGATTGGTTAATGAATGCATTTCGATGGAAAGCAGCCATTGGACCTTGGGAGGAGAGACCAGGGCACTTTGGTGATGTATGGAAGTACTGGACTGATGATGGACTTGGCTATTTTGAGTTTCTTCAAGTATGTGTCTCTTTACAAATATTGATTTCAATATTTCTGATGTTCAAGTTTAGTATAAATGCTTTCACTTTGTGCTATGCAAGTAAAGTAATGTATATTATTTAATATTATTGTTGAACAGCTAGCAGAGGATTTGGATGCTTTACCAATTTGGGTATTCAATAATGGTATTTTTGCTTTTATCTCTGTTGACTAAGTTTTTTTTCTAATAGCCTGAATTGGTAAATTTGTGTTTGTTTTCTAATTGAATATATCATTGTAGGCGTCAGCCATAATGATGAAGTTGACACAACCGCCGTCTTACCTTTTGTGCAAGTAAATGATCTCACTCTTATTTATTATAATTTATTTTTTTCTTTTAAAGAAAGTTGGCTTAAGAATCTTGAAATATTGATTATAGGAAGCTCTTGATGGAATTGAGTTTGCGAGAGGTGATCCGACTTCAAAATGGGGTTCCATTAGAGCTTCTATGGGACACCCGGAGCCATTTAACCTGAAATATGTTGCTGTAGGAAATGAGGATTGCGGAAAAAAGAACTACCGTGGTATGCATGTTTTTCTTATGTATTTCTTTAGAACAAAATGTGATTGTTCTTTGCAAACATACATCAACACTTTTAATTACTTAGGCCAATATGTGGCACAAAAACTATTGCTGGAACTGATGCAAATTGTTTTCATGTTAAATCATTGAATGACCAGGAAACTACTTGAAATTCTATAGTGCGATAAGACGTGCTTATCCAGATATCGAAATTATCTCAAACTGTGATGGTTCTTCAACGCCTCTAGATCACCCTGCTGATATGTATGATTATCATGTAATATATCTTAACACGGTTTCTTTGATTACTGATTTCAATGGAGTATTGTTTTTCAATTCAGATATAGACTCTGATCCACTTCTAGTATCTTACCCCACCATTTTTTTGGTTAGATTTATACAAGTGCAAATGACATGTTTTCTAGAGCTACAACATTTAACCGAGTAACACGAAGTGGTCCAAAGGTTTTACAAACTCTCTTGAACACCCTTCTATTGATAGTTTATTATTGGCATTTGCTTTCGTGCTCAATCTAGTTGAACACTTTACAGGCATTTGTAAGTGAGTATGCGGTGACTGGAAAGGATGCTGGGCAAGGAAGTCTTTTGGCAGCCCTAGCTGAAGCCGGGTTCCTTATTGGACTGGAAAAGAACAGGTTTACTGAAGTTTCTTATTAACTTTTATTGAGTATTTGAGTAGAAGGTATTAATAATGCATAAAATTGAAAGACGGTCCATGAAATCCGGCCAGCTACAGAACATAATATTTATTAAATCAGTATGAAACATTCATCTAGTTTACTAAATATGGTACTCATCATTTTCATTTTTTTCTTTCTGTTTGGTGCAGTGATGTTGTCAAAATGGCTAGCTATGCTCCACTTTTTGTAAATGCCAATGATAGGAGGTAATTTCTTATGTTAAGCCAGGAGTATATTATAGCTTGGTTTACCCTTTCCTTTAGATATAAAACTATGTGTCTGTACCTATTAGCCAAAAGGTAAAGTAGATAATTAACTATTTCATGTTCCTAAACTATTGCTTAATAAACAAATTCAGAAAAGTATCTTCAGAGGATTTCATTACTCTAAATATCATTACAGGAAAACTATTTTTAATTCAAATACTTAGATGATAAATAAATTATGTACCTTCACGACGACCAAACTAAGATTTTTGTCATTTTTCTTTCATTAGGTGGAACCCCGATTCAATTGTATTCAACTCTTTTCAGCTCTATGGAACTCCTAGCTACTGGATGCAGTTATTTTTCTCCGAGTCAAATGGAGCAACACTTCTGAATTCATCACTTCAAACAACCGGTTCAAATTCATTAATTGCATCGGCTATTACTTGGCAAAGCTCTGTCGATAAGAAAAATTACATACGGATAAAGGTAATGAAAACAACTCGCATTAGTTACACATTTCTGAGTCATCTTATATAATTTCTATTATAGAGAATCAAGTTCTAATTGCTTTTATAGTTAATGACACAAAGTTAAACATTTTATATTGATCTCACTATTTATTGCCTACTTTTTGCAAGGTTGTTTTCCTATGAAATGTCATAGGTTTTTTAGAAAGTCACAAAGATCATGGCCTAATTAAACCATTAGGACATTTTGGTGTCACATAATAAGTTAAGTATAAAAATCTTCATCAAAATTTTAGTTAAATTGGAAATTAATTTAAAGTTTATATTATTGGATGCACAATCCATGTGTTGATTTGTGATTGGAGAGCGGTAAAAACTACATCTAAAGAACTGCACCTAAGTTTTTTCCATTAATAAATGAATTTGCCGTATCATAAATGCTTTCATTAGCACCATCATTGCACTGAAAATGTTAACTTTTGCAGGCTGTGAACTTCGGTGCCACCGCGGTGAACCTCAAGATTTCTTTGAATGGATTGGACCCAAATTCATTGCAATCATCTGGGTCAACAAAGAGTGTGCTTACATCTACAAATGTAATGGATGAGAATTCCTTCTCACACCCAAAGAAGGTAAATAAAACTATTCTTTCCAAACTTCTTATTTGTAATTGATCAACTTGTTCTTCCCCCATGTTTTAATATATGCACTTTAGAATCCTCAACTTTAGATTATAATAATGTTTTAACTCTTGCTTGAAATAATTTCACAATTACAGTAAATATCTTTCTGAATCCTTCGGAGTAAACTTAGAGCATGTTTGATAAACATTTTCCACTCTTCATTAAAAAATCGCAGCTTTATTTTCATTTTGTTTCATGTTTCCTAAGATTATTACAGAAAACATTGAAAAAGAAAACATTTCATTCTTTTCCACGCATAATTTTGTTTTATTTTTCGTTGTTGTGGATATTTGAAAACAAGAAAAGAAGTGAAAATAAGATGGCAATTTCCTAATTAAAAGTAAAAACTATACAAATTTGTGAACAAAAAAGTGAAAATAAAATGTAACTAAACATAACATTTTACCAAATAAAACAAGCTAATCATGGATGATTTGTCAATGAAATTTGGCATAATTAAAGATTTAAAATAGTGGAGTTTACTATGCCAAATTAGCTTATTATTTTGTTGTTTGTAATATGGATACAGGTGGTTCCAATCCAGAGTCTAGTTCAAAGTGTTGGGAAGGATATGAATGTGATAGTGGCACCACATTCATTCACATTACTTGATTTGTTGAAAGAATCTAGTAATCTGAAGATGCCAGGGAGTGATTCTTCCACATGGTCTTCTATTTAAAGTGATAGAAATTATTAGACCTAACAATAAAAAGGGGATGAAATGGTTTATATGCAATTGTTGCATATTTGATCGTCCACTTCTTTATGTAATTTAACAATGCTCTCTGTAAATAATAATTATATAGTTTGGTTTACGTTTAGTTTTTATGCATTTCAATGTGAATTTCTTTTCTTTTAGTTATTATTAAAGAAGTTACATAATAAGCCCAGCCTCTTCCCTTAAAAGTTGAAACTAACATAAATTTTCAGACTGATTTGGGTAAATGGATGTGAAAGAAAAGTGCAAAAAAAAGAGCTGTGAAATTGTATCATGTGTCATTAGGCCAAAGTGAGACTACAACTATGATAGCTTGAAGGCCTTATCGTTCATTTACCTTTTCTTTGACTAATTATTGTTCCTTTGCTTGTCACTATGATGACAATGATAATAACAACAATATTTGCACACATCACTTCAAATATATTTCCATATCGTACTTGAATTACTTGCACATATGTTTTTTTTTTTATTTTTTTATTTTATATCATAAACATAACCAGCGTTGTTGAATATTTTGAACACAAACTTTGGTAGCATTCTCTTTTACACTTTTTTAGTTTTTATTTTTAATTTTTTTTTCTTCAAACAAGTGAACAATTTATGACCCGAATGTGTATCTTAAACAAATAGATCAATTATAACTTAGTTGTCAATTGTTGTTGAACAAATGTTTTTTTGCTAATTGTTGTCCACATCTATTTATTGAAATTCTAAAATTGCTAGTAATAAATAAATTCTCAACAAATATATTTCCATATCGTACTTGAATTACTTGCACATATGTTTTTTTTTATATCATAAACATAACCATCGTTGTTGAATATTTTGAACACAAACTTTGGTAACATTCTCTTTTACACATTTTTAGTTTTTATTTTTGAATTTTTTTCTTCAAACAAGTGAACAATTTATGACCTGAATGTGTATCTTAAAAAAATAGATCAATTATAACTTAGTTGTCAATTGTTGTTCACACAAATGATTGAACTTTCTATTTATATTCGTTGTCATAGAATTCAAATTCGAAATTCTATGATTGATAATAATAAACAAATTCTCAATAAAATTAATGGTTCTCCTATTCGTGGCCTTATACGGAAGTATGCATCTCATAATCTAAATTATACTATTAACAAAACAAAATGGATGGGCTGATAACATTTGAACATAATGTATTATTATTATTAATATTATTATTATTATTATTATTATTATTATTATTATTATTATTACTTCAATTTTATAAAAAAAAATTAACAAGAAAAGGATCGTAAATAAAAAGCAAAAGATTCACAGAAGTTGACAGTGCCGTAACATGAATTACAAAAGCTCTATTTCGCTCAAATACATCACTGATTCAGGTCTTTGCTAATTGTTGTGCACATCTATTTATTGAAATTCTACAATTGCTAGTAATAAATAAATTCGCAATAAAATTAGTGGTTCTCCTATCCATGGCCTTGCAGGGAAGTATGTCTCTCATAATCTAAATTATACTATTAACAAAACAAAATGTGTTGGTAGCATTATATTTGAACAAAATGTATTTATTATTAATATTACTTCAATTTTACTAAAAAAATGAATAAGGAAAAGAACTTAAATAAAAAACAAAAGATCCACATAAGTTGGCAGTGCCGTAACATGAGCTACGCAAACTCTACTTCGCTCAAATACACTACTGACTCGGGTCTTTGTTAATTGTTGTCCACATCTATTTATTGACATTAATCACATAAACTGTGTCATATAAATACAACCCTAAAACAAAGGGAAAAAAAAAACAGAAATTAAAGGGTTAGCTTATATGATTTGGTGTTGAATTTGATCGGGAAAAAAAATGACTTTTTCAAAAGCTTCTTGCAGTAGTATTCTTAGGGTCTACCTCATTATAGTGTCTTGCATTGCATTTCAATGTAATGCTGATGGTAATCACACTTCAACTCTAGTTATAGATGCTTCTGATGGATCTGGAAGGCCAATTCCTAACACCCTTTTTGGAATATTTTTTGAGGTGGGAAATTGTTATGGTGCTTCTAGTACTATCACACATATCTTCAAAAAATTAAATATAACAAAGCTATACAAACTTAAATTATGGAACATTTTACGTAATTGATTTTCTCATGACTAGATTAATCTGGATATTGGTTTCTATTTAAATTTTTAAAAAATAATAATTAGATTTTGAACTTTTTATTTTATTTTGCAGGAGATCAATCATGCTGGTAGTGGGGGATTGTGGGCAGAACTTGTGAATAACAGAGGTCATTAATTTCCATTTTTTCTCTAAATAAAACTTCTAAAATGTAACAAATTTTAAGAATTAAAAAAAATTATTTTAACATAATTCTTTTTAAATTATACTAGCACTCTAGAATTAATCAATATATATACTACTAGTAGTACTTCTTAGAATAAACAATAAGTTGCATTAATTGCACCAAATTGATTATTTCATTATGCATAGTGTTCTAATATGAATTTGTTTTTCAGGTTTCGAAGCTGGGGGTACAAAAGTTCCATCAAATATTGACCCTTGGACCATAGTTGGAACAGAATCATCTATTGTAGTACAAACTGAGCTTAATTCTTGCTTTGAACGCAATAAGGTTGCTTTGAGAATTGATGTGCTATGTGACTATTGTTCTTCTGATGGTGTTGGAATCTCTAACCCAGGTTTTTGGGGCATGGTGAGAATAACAAAAAATGCAAATCCCTACTTCTTGCAATACTTGATATTGTAAAACACTATGGTTAATTTTGTCATATGAAACACTAACACATATATCACACATCATGACATTGAAACGTAAATATTAGTAATAATTTGATAAAATCTGACATCCATTAAAAGATAATTGAGAATCTAAAACTATATTGTGTTAATTAAAATTACTGAAAATGATTACATCAAATTTTTATATAGACTAACTAATTTGTAACTAACTAACTCTTAATCTATAATTTTTTACACGAATGTGTCGAACACTAAACAATCTTCAATTTATAGTGATTGATGTCGTGGCAACTCTCTATAGTTATTGATGCACTTGATTCTTTAAAATAAAAAAGAAGTAGAGAACTTTGTTATGACACATTTCTAAAACTCACAATGTAATTAGACTTTTATACACCCAAACGGTAGCAGCCCTGTTCTAACTTTTGAGAGCTGAGTGATTTGCATTGTAATTAATGATGAAATCTTGTTTCAGAATATTGTGGAAGGGAGGAAATACAAGGTAGTGTTGTTTGTTCGTTCAATAGGAGCATTAAATATGAAAGTATCATTCAGAAAAGCAGCAGGTGGAGAGATATTGGCTTCTAGTAATATCAAGTGAGCACCATGTGGTAGCATCCTAGAGAGACTGTTATATTCTCAATAGTTGCTTATAATTACAATCCTCTTTTGTATATTTGATAATTATGATAAAAAAATAATTGATCTTGCAGAGGTTCTGCGTTAGAGGTTTCAAAGTGGACAAGGATGGAGACTACATTAGTAGCCAATGCATCAAGTTCTAATTCAGTTCTTACCTTAACAACAACTCAAAAAGGGAAGATATGGTTGGACCAAATATCTGCTATGCCTCTTGACACATTTAAGGTATATGCTCCTTCTGGTATTAACTTTTACACTTTTCTAACTATAAGCATGAACACAAATATAAATACAAACACGACATTAATAATTTAAGAAAATATAAATGATTGACTGTTTACACGGATCAACGTCGTGTTAATGTCGGACACCAACAGGACAACAGATACAACTTTGATTTGAAATGTCAGTGCTAAATAGACTATTGGCAATACTATTTTTCTTTTCAAAAAAGTTATTAGTAATTCTTCAAACTTTCTTGGCACAGGGACATGGTTTCCGAAGTGACTTGGTTGACATGTTAGTACAGTTGAAACCAGCCTTTCTCAGATTTCCAGGTATGCATAACATGAAAAGGAAAATATATTATGTTTTTCATTTTATTGTTATATAGCATGGCTTATTAAGCATGCTTTAGTAATCTAGGTGCAAAAACTGAAAATTTGATATCTTAGTAGACAATTAAGTTTTTGGCAATATTTATGGTAAAATTGATCCTATGATATAAACAACTGGTCCTAGCACTTTAGTAAGTGTGCATGTTTTGGATGTATATCAAGGGATGTGAAAATTAATTTTTATTAAGGCAAATATAATTTGGTATTTTCACCCAAAAATGTAATTTGGTTCAAAACTTTGTTGTGCTTAGAAATGATAAAAAAAAATAGTTTGTGTTAGGTTGAAAAATTTATACTAAACTTTATACTAAGAGAAATTCAACAAAGGCTCAATCTTTTTATAATCTATCCCTTTCTCTCCTCTTGTTTGTTTTCGAGTGATGCTATTGCTATCAATGATTCAAATAACTTCGAAATTCTAATAATGTAATTTATTCTCTTGCAAGAGGTGGTTGCTTTATTGAAGGACACAAATTAAAAAATGCATTTAGGTGGAAAGATAGTGTTGGACCCTGGGAACAAAGACCTGGACACTATGGTGATGTTTGGAATTACTGGACAGATAATGGATTTGGTTATTTTGAGGGTCTTCAAGTAGGTCCATTTATTTCACATTTTGTTTTTGTTGTGAAATTCAATCATCATACACAATACTTTTTCTTGTGTAGCTAGCAGAGGACATTGGTGCAAGGCCAGTGTGGGTCTTCAACAACGGTATATTTTACATTTATTGTTATATATACTCTACAAAGGAAATTAACCAATTATAAAATTTTCTTACCATGCATGGATAGCTTTTTAATCATGCCATTTTAATTATTCTTCTCGCATTTTTATTAATTCGTTTCACCCAACATTTTCATGACTTTTGTAAGACTCATGTGAATTTTTAAGCTATAAATAGATTAAAAAATGTATTACAGTATTTTTCTTGTTTTTTAATATGATGTGAGGACCATTGTTGAATTTATCCTTTTATGTGTTTAATTTTATTTTTATAAATACAGGCATAAGCCATACTGATGAAGTTGATACGAGGGTCATCGCACCTTTTGTGCAAGTATATCATATTTTCCTTACTTGTTTTTCTATTATTTTTGAACCAATAGTATATTTAATTTGTAGTTACCTTAATTTATAGGAAGCACTTGATGGGATTGAGTTTGCTAGAGGTACATCCACTTCAAATTGGGGTTCCCTTAGAGCATCTATGGGACACCCACAACCTTTTGACCTAAAATATGTTGGTGTTGGAAATGAAGATTGTGAGAAGCTAAATTACCATGGTATGCTATGCTATGTACATTTCAATTTTTCTCTCTCTAAATATTTGTTAATTGATAAAATAATAAGTGTAGAAAAAATAATCTAACTTTTGTTAAAAGCTTTGTTTATTGATTAGGAAATTACCTAGCCTTCTACAATGCAATACGACAAGTTTATCCAGATATTCAAATTATTTCAAATTGTGATGCTTCTGCCAAGCCGTTAGCTCATCCAGCTGATTTGTATGATTATCATGTAAATAAAGATTCATTTTCTTTAATAAGCAAACTTATGCATATATTTTTTTTTAACTCAAATTTTACCCTTTTATTCATTCATTCTATCTCATACTATAATTAAATTTGTTACCAGACTTATCCTCTTGATGCTCGACATATGTTTAGTAACGCTCATGTTTTTGATAAGACTCCACGCCATGGACCAAAGGTTTTGTAATTAAATCTCTGTTCTTTTTGTATGAAAATATTTGTTTATATTATTGTGTAAGAATTTGGTAGTTGAATTAATACCTCTATTAAATGATTGGAAATTTGGAATGTCCTATAGGCTTTTGTCAGTGAGTATGCTTTAGTTGGAGACAACCAAGCTAAGCATGGAACCCTTTTGGGAGCTGTCTCTGAAGCTGGATTCCTTATTGGATTAGAAAGAAACAGGTTAGATTGATCATGTTATTCATCTTGCTTTCAATCTTTGAAATTGGCCATGTGTGTGAGGAAATTTTGCAGGCCAAACTATGATGAAGGGTTGGATAAACTTGGTTTATGCTTGGATTGATGGAGTTTGACAGAATCACGGTGTGACATTGTGATTTTGGCAAAAACTATACTTTGTAGCTTCAACATAACCACTGTGTCACCGTAATTTCGTCAAACTCGCCTTGATTCCAAACATGCATTCGTGGTATACACCATTTGAACTGATTTTGCTGTTTCCAAATGTGTTTGGTTATTGTCAGACAAAGATTTTATCTTAAAACCTCAATTTGAGTTTAACTAATAAAAACTAGCTTTTGTGTTAGATTAAAAAATTTACACTATTTTTCACGTCAAACTTACTTTTAAGTAAAAAACTGAATCACAAATCACTTAAATTCAAATTCAATTATAACTAAATCAATTTTACAAAATAAAGTTTATTCAAAATCACATTTGGTCACCTAAACACAGGCACTCAAATAACACAAATCACATTTGCTTGTTGTTTATGTTTACAAAAATAGCACAAAGAATGGTCCAATTATGAGAGTCAATTTAACTTTTTGGTTTAAATTATGTACAACTTCATACTGACCATTATATTTTTCCATTTCTGATGCAGTGATCATGTTGTAATGGCTAGTTATGCTCCACTTTTTGTAAATGCAAATGACAGAAAGTATGTCTCTAGTTCCTCTTAACTTGGTAGAATAAGTGTCGTGTTCCATTCATGGAGTAATTGAAAACATTGGTATGAACCTGCTAATGGGAAGTACAAAATTAAGAACATAGTCAAATTTTAAATTTCATTGAAAAGACAAGAGCATATTTATGAATTAAATAAAACTGTTGCTGCATGATGGCAAAATTGAGATGTGGAATTTTTGTACTTATAGGTGGAACCCAGATGCAATTGTTTTTAACTCCAATGGAGCTTATGGAACTCCTAGCTATTGGGTGCAATACATGTTCAGAGAGTCAAATGGAGCAACATTTCTCAACTCACAACTTCAAACAACTGATCCTGACTCAGTGGTTGCATCTGCAATTCTTCTGCAAAATCCTCAAAATGAAAAAACTTACTTAAAAATAAAGGTAACTCATTCATACTCTTTAGTTATCTGTTAATTTGTTGTCCTAAAGAGTTACACATATATGCAAATTATAGAAGCAAAAAAGTATATATTTTGAACATTTTGGTCTTAGCGTCTATTTGAATTGACTTATTTGATCTCATACACTAGCATAAGCACTTTTGAGACTCTTTGGGAAAACTTATAGAAACAACTTATGGAATGTCTAGAAGCTGCTTTCGGCTTATTTTCTTAAGCTCTCCAAGATAGCTTATGAAAACAACATATAGCTTATATGAAAATAGTTTGACTTCATTTTATCTTTTGTTTAGGAAATAACTTATATATAAACACTTATATGATAATTGCTTGATTAAGTCGTTTATCCAAACATAACCTTGAAAGATTTCTTGCTAGTCAATTGTTACAATTACAATATTGTCTCCTGTTGCTGCAATTGATTCTTCAGATTGCAAACATAGGAAACAACCAAGTGAATCTCAAGATTTCTATTAAGGGATTTGGGAGCTCAAATCCATCTGAATCAACAAAGACTATTCTCACATCTGAACATGCATTGGACGAGAATAACTTCTCAGACCCAAAAAAGGTTCATGCATTTGCTTTATCATGAACTTGTTAGTTGCAAAATAAGAATAGTAAAAAAAAGTAACAAAATAAGAAGACTAGCGCATGGATCTTATATCTAGTTATTTTTGTTTTGTATGCAGATAACACCACAACAAAGTCAACTTCAGAGTTCTGGCAATGAGATGAATGTCATAATCCCTCCAATTTCATTAACAGTACTTGATATGTTTAGATAATAGTACGATACATAGGATTCACAAATTGTACTTAAATGTTAGTGAAATTATACCCTTTGTAATGAAAATAAATAGAGAATGAGGGTCGAATAGATAATATGATATAGAAGCAACAAAGATAGCTGAATTACAAAAAGATAAGGACATGTGGCAATGGATGATTGGTAACAAGACAATGGAAGCTTGTATGGATAATGAGGCAAAGGAAGGTTATGTGGTGAGGTGTTGCTCTGCAAAGATCAAGCTAAAGGAAAATGAGCCGAAAAAGTGATGTTAAAAGGGTTACTATTGAGAAGGAAAATGTATGGAAATGGAAAAAGACAATGTTCATAACATATAGAATGAAATAAAAAGGATACATTTTGTGTGTAAAATATACTGCCAACAGTATAAAATTTTAAATATACTTGATTATCATTCCTTGAAGCATTGATTTTTTTCTTTCTTTCAAACATATGAAGATTTTATCATCAACTACATTTTATTTGATTTAGTGCAATAAATAGTAAACATAATTGTTCACGTGTAATGATACATGAGATGTGAGGATACACACTACTCAATTTGTCTACAAGCCTAAACCGAAAATTGGCCTGCTAGGTTCTCAAGAAGACCCCTGACTTTTCACTCCCCCTAGCATGCAGTACTCTTTTAGGTTGAACCTCTGCTAAAATGGCCAATATGTCACTAATCTATGTTGATTTTTTTAAGGGACTAATCTATCTTTTATTTTTTTGGATAATATGGGAACTATAATCTATCTTGAATTAGTCCATGTAATACTTAAATTATATTTTACTTTAGTCCCTAAAATATGATATTGATTTTATTTAATGAGGAATTAATTCAATTCAACATGAACCAAATATCATATCAAATCAAAACAAAAAGACCAAAAACAAAAATATCTATCTTGTAAAGATAAAAGTAAACTTTTTCATAAGCACTAATAAAAGAGAAAAAAACATTATAGGAACTAAACAATTATGTAAACCTCAATAATACTACATGTGTCTTACGGTACTTGGTGGCACTTTTCTATTAATATACTAGTGTGTGTATACAAAAAGAATGGTTTCTGTTGCATGTTGAATTAGTTCAAAGTGAGTGTGACATTTCATTCATATATAAAAATCTTCTCTCTTTCGAGGTGTAAATTTTGGAATCTTAAAATCTTCTTTGAATATTTTTATTGATTTCGTAGTTGTGGTGTGATCTCAACAAAGGTTCAAGTTTCTTTTTTAAAAGATATTTGTTTAAATAAAAATGTTTTATACACTGACATCAAATAAAAATCTCTAGGATCGGTCTATAATCCGTGCACATTAGAGTAGGACACGTAACCTCAAAATTTTAAAGATCATAAAATATTACTTATATATTATAAACGTTTACAAATTATTATGTGTCTTTTAAATGATTCACTAGTAAAATGTAATATTTTATAGAATATTGATATTTTTTATTGATAATATGAAATTGTTTTACACAAATTGTGAATGCTCGTTGATTTCAAATTTATTTAAGTGGTGATGGCATAATGTTTAAATATATTTTTATAAAATTTGTCAAAAAAAATTGTAAGATTAATAATTCATAGTAAAGCTATAATATTTTAACTTATATTGATAATTTCTATACATTGATAAATAAATAACTTCTTTTACTGGTTTATATAAATAACTTCAATTCCGTAAAATAAAACAAAAAAACTTGAAAATAACTTAATGAATGCCTTTAAAGTAATTTATTTAATTTAATCAAACCCCTTTTATTATTATTATTTGGTGGCTTACCCCGAAAGAAAAGAATGATTAGTTTGTCAAACACGCATTAAACATCATATTGCTACTTCTGAACTCAAAGTTAGGGTTTTGAATTGCATTACTAAGAAAGGGGTTTCTGTGTTGTTGGGATCAAATCAAACCAAAAATGTCGATATTCGAGTACAACGGAAGTGCCCTAGTGGCTATGGTTGGTAAGAATTGCTTCGCCATTGCCAGCGATCGGAGACTCGGTGTTCAGCTTCAAACCATTGCCACCGATTTCCAAAGAATTTCTAAAATTCACGATAAGCTCTTCATCGGTCTTTCTGGCCTCGCCACCGATGCTCAGACACTGTACTATTCACACTTTTTGTTTTCTTCTTCATTTTATTTATTTGCTATTTTCTGATTTTTTTTCCCTTTTTTCTTTTTCCTGATTCAAGGTATCAGCGTCTCGTTTTTCGTCACAAACTGTACCAGCTTCGTGAAGAACGCGATATGAAACCGGAGACATTTGCTAGCTTAGTATCTGCTATTCTCTACGAGAAACGGTATTACAATTTAGATCCGAATTTTATTTTTTTGAAAAGAGAGGTTTATTTTGTGAAGCAAATTGAATGATTTGTATGTTTCAGTGGAATTAAGGAAGATCCGCGTGATGATTATTAATGCACTAAGATTAACTCAAATTTATGAGTTTGATAATCATCATCTGTTAAAAAGTGGCTTGTGTATTTTTAATTTTAGCTTTTGGCATGTGACCTAACCCTAACAGCACTCGGTGTGACACTGAAGATATATTTCATGTTCATTAGTGGTGGAGTAGAGGGATTGGGTCATTAGTTAGGTCGCAAAGTGAATGGTTTTAACTGCAATTTCAGTGTCAGTGTAAAGATTTTGAATGCCTTTGCAACCATATATGTCACAACTTAAATACTGGCTGTAACCGCAATTTTCTGCATCATTAAGGATTGCTACAGAACTGCGACTGCAAACTACAGTTTTCAATCTTTGCAAAGTGTATTATGGTAGCTTCTGATAGACTGGTTAGAACTGAACAAAACTTGAATATTTGATGCTTATTGAAAGGAAAAAATAACAAGATAGATTGTGTCCTATTTTGTTCTGCTTTGTGCCAAATGCTACTAAATCCCAACAACGATTTGGACTGTATTGGGTTGGGGTTTGAGAACTCACCAGATACTTGTTTTAAATGATCATGGTGAATTTTCTATCTGTTTTGCTGATAGGCATAGACTGATAGCTTGTTGTAGGTTGAACCCTCTGAAATCCATTGTCTCTTGCTTTCTTCCTTTTGGTTGTTTGCATACCTGATCACATCACAATAAACCACAATAAACTATTAAGATTGTATACTCTTTTTTGTGATGTTTATATCACTATGTTGAAACATTAAATTCTATGTTTCTTTTTTTTGCTTTTTAGGTTCGGTCCATACTTTTGCCAGCCTGTAATTGCTGGATTAGGGGATGATGACAAACCGTTCATTTGCACAATGGATGCAATTGGAGCAAAGTAAGTTTAATTGTTATTCTGTTTGTATTTTATCTTGAAGAGGGGGGTTTGCATGCTTTAAAATTTGTAAATGTTTGCAATGTGTATGTGTATTATAAATACATAATGCTATTTTAGTAATATGCATGCTTCTTATATATATATCTATGGGCTGTATTTTTTATTGTGTTATGCATTTATTTGGTGGTCTGGGGCAGGCATCATCTGCATATCTGAACAATTTTGCTGAACTTTAATAGTTCCAGACTTCCAGCTATTCAAGCTACTTGAAAATTAGACACTGGGTGGAAGTTTTAGAAATGTTTTGTTCTTGAGTTTAGACAGCATAAAAGTTGGCGATTTCTATCATGTGATAGAAAGCAAGTAAGAAAATTCAACAAATAATGAATAACAAATAAGAGCAAGTTGGAGTGACAGAATTGTGAACCTAGAAGTTAATAGATTGTATACTTGTGTATGTTGGTGTATTCGGTTGGCGTAGAAACTCTGATATCTTTAAGAAGGTTTGTTTGGCACAAAAATTAAGCATTTGTCTTGTATTTTGGGTATAGCATGTTGCCTACTACTTGGGTTTCACTGACAGATATTATAACTTTCATGATGTTTTTTTGAATGCAAACTATACATATAATCAAGATGGTTCAAAGAATCAGGGGTAGCACTCTTGTGTTTCAACCCCTCTATCATTGTACTTTGAATAGTGGTGGGGCACTGTGTACTTGCAGCTTCTTCAATAAGCAAGTGAATGAAGTAGGTTTGTGGCAAACAAAACAATTCATCGAGCCATTTCTCACCTCAATCCCCTATACTAAATAGGAATTGGGGTGTTTCATAAAAGTGGGAAATTGCTTTGCACCTGACTGTGATAGCCCTCTCGGCACCTGATTGGACCTTTGTTTCTTGTGGCACTTTCCCCGCCTCTAGCGCCTTTTGTTTTTTTCTTCTTTTGCTTACGAGTTAAGATGATTCCTTATCCTCCCTTTTCTGCTAAAGTTTTTCTCTTTGATTTGATGAAATTATTCTTTTACTAAAAAAGAAATTATGGTATTATATTATACATAGAAATCACATGCTGTTTGAGATACGTAGTTTGATAACAATTTGAATGTCATTTTCAATTGGGCATACTTTGACATCCAAGTCGTTATTGGGATAGTAATCATGCTGATATATACTCGTAGGATGAGTTTTGAACAAAAATGCTTTTCATTTTCAGATGCTATTTTTAGCTTTTCACAAAAAAATTTAAACGTTTTTTGATAAATTACTGGAATTACTAAAACAATTTGTAAAATATGGTCTTCATTTATTGGGATTTATCATGAAGAAAAATGTTATTTGGATAACATCAGCAATTATAAATGGTGTATTTTTATATGGTGTTGGGTTTTTTTTGGAAATAGGTTAAGGTTTATGCATATCATTATCCACAAAATTTGAATCCTTATGAACAAAATTTAATGTCTCCCCCCCCCCCCCCCCCCCCCTCATTCATTCATACTTCGTGTTCTGTAATCTGCATCCTTTGATCTGAAAATATTTGACCATGTATGTTGTTTTGAAGGTTTCTTTTAGCAAGCTTATTCTTCCCCTCAAATATTAGAATAATGTGTTATATTTCATATATATATAAGCTGCATTTATGTGATTCTAATACTTTTATGTTTTCTTATACAGGGAGCTTGCAAAAGATTTTGTTGTTGCTGGCACTGCATCTGAGTCTCTGTATGGTGCTTGTGAATCGATGTTTAAGGCTGACATGGTTTGTCCCAAAGTTTAACCTGTTGTCTTTTACTCCTTTTCTGGGTGCTTTTGTGAATTTGGGGCAGTCATGCCTAATTTTCACTTGTTTTGGTAATGTTTTAATAACAAATAAACATATTTAAACTGACATGTCCTCAGACGACTATACTTTAACATGGATAGTTTCTTAAATTAGATCCAGAACATCATCCATGCATTGTAGACTAATAGAGCTTGATCAGAAAATAATAAAGCAGTGTTTATTGGCAATGAAGGGAAGCTTATTTTTTTTCTGCTTGGTTTCTTAATACAGGAACCCGAGGAATTGTTTGAGACCATCTCCCAAGCACTGCTATCATCTGTAGACCGCGATTGCCTTAGTGGCTGGGGTGGTCATGTCTATGTTGTGTAAGTTTATAAATTATTTCTTCGTTAGTAGTTTGTTCTTGGGATTTCTACATATTGTGTCATACGTTTTTCTTTTTATGTACTTGTTATAACTTCACTTTATATGCACTAGTCCATCTTACAAGCCACCACTGGGTAGGACAAGTGACTTTTGCCTCATTTTGACAAAAAGTCATGATAAAAACAAATCCCTGACTAAGAAAGTGCTCTAGGTTACAGCCTGCAAGGCTGTTGTCAGTGGTTTGTGACTTTAAAGATACCCATTCATCTTTATCCATTGTCTGATTGCTGGATCTCTTTGAAAGAGAAACTCTCAATAATACTCCTTGTATTCTGCTTTTTATTTAATTTTTTTCGTTGTTTTTTTCCTGGAATTT
Organism: Cicer pinnatifidum; assembly: GCA_037974775.1. Lineage (NCBI taxonomy): Eukaryota > Viridiplantae > Streptophyta > Magnoliopsida > Fabales > Fabaceae > Cicer > Cicer pinnatifidum. The sequence continues at coordinate 51,492,890 of JBBPBR010000006.1, forward strand.
GGGTCATATTTATCCTCCTTTGATTTTTGAGCTTATTTAGGTTTTTTATTGTATCCCTATTCATTTGTAATATATTATCATAGTGGCTTATTGGTCTTTGAATTTGTCTGCTGCAGCACACCAACTGAAGTAAAGGAAAGGATTTTGAAGGGAAGAATGGATTAACTTCTAAGACTCGTGGTCAACTACTTCAATTCACTTTGTTTTCTGTTTAATTCGGAGCTGAATGGCAGAACATGTACCATCAGTTGTTAATCGGTTACCTTGTTATTGTGCACTTCAATCAAACGTATGTTCAGCTGCTCTATATAGAATTTTTTAAATTGATCAGTGAAAGTAGATTCTGGAATCGGGTATTGTTGTGAATTAAATTATGATATATCCTATTGGAATGTTTCTAGAGGTGACTGTGGCATGCAAGACACAGAAATGATGCATTGAAAATTGTGACCGGATCCAATTCATAGTTTGTTTTTACTCTTAAAGATGTACTCTTCCGGTCTCTAATATAAAGAAAAATGAGTTAAAATTAATATATTTGGTCCTTATTTACGCCTAAATACATCAACTTATCGATATTTGTTAATATTTGAAATCGAAATGCTTCATATATAAATGAAAAATTCTCACCAATCAATACATTAATGAAAACTCGTCAATATAGACAGATCATTACTTTGGGGGAGAAATCAACTGCAGAAGATGAAGGCAATGCATAGGGGTTAAGAGATATAATGGATCGAATAGTTTGTCTCATTTGAGCCCCTTCGTTATAAATTAATAGAAAAGAATTCATTGCAGTTTTTATTCTTTTATTTTCATCAATTTATAGGATTGATCTTTTTATTTTAAAATTATGATGGTTTTGATACTTTTTTAGATTTTTTTAACTGAAATAATTATATGATATTTTTAATTTTGAGATACAATTTTATTATATATATATATAAATTATTTATATGTTATTAATTAAATTTTAAAATTAAATTTTTAAAAGATTTTTATTGTAATTTCATGTGTGAATTATTTTATATCATTATATTATATTATTAAAAATAAGCTACATTATAAATTTTTTAATTAAAAGAATGAAGATCCAAATATGTTGGATTTTAAAATAGGGGCTTTCAAATTTTAAAATAAGAGATCAAAATCGATAATAATAGATGGATTGAAACTTTATAAAATTTAAAAATATAATTTTAATTTTTAATTTTTATAAAAGTTTATTAAAAAAT
>JBBPBR010000006.1:51504032-51518530 GCA_037974775.1 Cicer pinnatifidum
TTTTAAGTTATATATCTATTGATTATCAAATAAAAATAGATTTCAAGATAAATGATCTACAAAAGAAATTAATCATTAATTATTTTAATACATCATGAAGTGAAATAAAATATTATTGAAGAAAAGACAAGGATTACATAAAAATTAAAAAGTATAGAAAAATTAGTTTTATGTGTATTATATAATGTCTAAAATTTGATTTGAAACTTACATGTATTATGTGAGTCCTATTGTCAATGCAGTGATCTATTAGTAGCTCTTATTCGAAGTATTTGGAAGAGAGCTGCAACGCTCAAATTCAGCTTACCACGCAATTGAAAAACTCTAAGGTTGAATTTATTAAAAGAAAATCAAATGAGATTGTTTTAAGTCTTAAACCCATGCAACTGCATCTTTAACTAGTTTTCATATGTAGTAATAAATATTCCTATTTGTTTTCAATTGTTTATTGCTAATGAAATGATTTAGTTGTGCTTTGGTAAAAAAAATTTGATGTATCAAATCAAAAATTGAAAGAAGTTTTCTAAAGGTCTTAGAAATACGGTTAAATTTTTGAAGGAGAATTTTATCGTCTATTATAGTGCTACACAATTCAAAAGATTATTTTTCACAGTTGCATGCACTAGATCACCCAAATACCCGATTTACAACCACAAAAAAGACTGAAAATTGGATCACCGAGGCCTCTTACTCAAGATTTAATTGGGTCATTCCGTTGAACAAAACAGACCATTCAACAAATCTTCACCTAACATGGTCGTCTAAAATTATTTGCCATTAAACTAAATTATACCGTGCATTTACTTTATTAGAAAAAAAGTTACTTAGAAGAGTAATTCAAACTTTTATGTTAATTGATTATGTAATCTTTCTTATAATATAAAAATACATAATTATTTTCAATTCATTCATCATTCAAAAAAGTAATTAATTTGATATATTGTAATTAATAAATAAATAAATAAATAACTGTTTAGCGCGCAAATATTTCATTTTTGCTCGGGCATGCTCCTTTTACTTTTGGCCAACTGGGTAATCTGTTTACTTATCCTGGTTTCCTAACAAATACTTATCCTTTATTTCAAGGCCAATATTAAAATACACACAAGAAATAGCAATGTAACCCCAAATAAATAAGATAATTTCAAAATATTAGAACACAAGATGCTAACATCAATTTGTCAAAAAAAAAAGAGCTAACATCAAAGTTAGCTCACTCCAAACTGTGCCCAGCGAACAAAATTTCGCAAAATTCCTATTTACGAAAGCATATGAGAACGGAATAAGAGAGGGTAAGTGCAACAAAATCCACTGCTCCAACACTGCATAATAAAAGGAACATTAATATGAAAAGCTTTAAAAAGTTTGTAATAAGAACCGATAACAAGATGGTACATCTAAGAAGTGTGTAGTCAAAAACCAGCATTATCTTTATCTATAAAGATTCTTACTAAGTGTTAATTATTTTAGGGCCCATAGAAAAATTTAGGTAGAATGGCATTCATAATTATGCTATCACAAGCATATTCACATATGCACCTCAAAGAACTATACATATAACTTGTTGAGGAAAACAGTTTCAGAAATGAGGATAGCAGAAGCGAAACTCAAGACAGACTTACCACAGAGAGCAATGGTCCCTGCTTAAATTTCCCGTGGAATGAAAATGATATTGGCTTTGGATTGTCTCCAGGCCCTCTTATAAATCCACTAAAACATAATGAAAAGTAAATTATTGCAAATGACTAGTATGTTAAAAAATAATAATTAGCAAAGCAAAGAATATTTAAGACAAATAACTTTGACATTTAAATAATTGAAAAAAATGACAATAAAACAAACACCAATGATTGGAGCATTTTCAACATAGAACTCACATTAATGATGTAGATATCAGAGGAGACCGTCTTGTATCATAGATGGCAATGAGACCCCCATATACATCATCTCCACCTTTAAAAGACACAGCCAATCGCTCTCCTGAATTATCCCATGCTATTTTTTCAATTCCCTGACTGAATAAAATTATATTAGATATTCCAATAACCATAGTTTCTATCAAAAACATGATAACCATATGATGCAGGAAAAGGAATATAAAGAACCTAGACAAAATAATACAAAAGAGACCATAAAGTTGGGGTATTAATGTTGCAAGGGAGATTAAAGAAAAGGGAAAAAACCAGAGAACAGGAGGAGAAAGGGCTAAACATGAGAACATGAGAACATGAAAACACAAAACATCAACTTCACCTGAGAAATCCCAAAAACAGTTCTAATTTCTATGATCAATAAATATCTTACAAATCAAAAGCCAAAAATATCAGCAGCCCGAACTAATCAAGCATCATCCAAATAAAAAATACATTATGATAGTATAGGAGGAGAAAGGGCTAAAAACTAAAATAGCTGATAATGCAAAATGCAACAGTCAGTTACGGCCAGTCTTTATTACAGTATTAAGAATTGGTTAATATGGAATTTGTAAAAAGGTAAGAGACCTTAGCACCAAATTACAGCCAATCAAAACATAAAATCAAACCTAAAACCATAAATTCATATCTACCTGCCTGTCAATGATAATATCTCTGGCAAGTCAACAGGTAACAAATGTGCATCTGGAAAAATCAACAATGAGTAATTATAAATGTACCACATGCTTATATTAAAAACAATTAGACAACAAGAATGAAGTGAGGCTAGAACATGGACTTCAGACTCACAAGAATCACTGTCTACAAAATCATTGTGTTCTTCTGTTCAGCTAGCAGGACATTATTATACACAAACTCTGGAATTGGATCCTTGTAAGTGGTAGACCACGAGACAATTAAAACAATTCCTTCTTGCATTAAGGATACTACTTGACGGTGATATTTTTTACCACAATTTCACTCCTAATACTAGATGTCGAAAGCCATACAAATTTTATTGTAAATCCATGTTTAATATCAACCATCTACTAATTCAATTCAATTAACAAACTGAATCAGTTGATAAATATTCATGTGTTTGGAAAAAGTTTATTAAGACATTACTTGTAGGCTGTAGCGGTAGTGCATTACGCTCAAATTAGAGGACATACATGTTTTTTCAATGACAGTTTTTGGTATGGTTGTAGTGTTTTGAATGACAAACATTCACTTTTTTAGGGAAATATGTTTCATATTGTTCCATCTCTATATCTATTTTCTTGTGAAAAAAAAAAACTCTATATCACTTTTCCTTCCCATTCAAATTACAAAATTTTCAAGATAGGAAAAAAAGTGGTACTGTATACGTGATTACTGTTAGGCTTTTAAGAGTTATTGTTTACTAAAAATTGACATTAGGTAAGCCTTTTTTAGTAGAATATTCTATACTGATCCCTCTTCCTCTCTTTTCCCTTTACCATCTCATACATACATTTGAACATCATATGTTTCCCTTTATCCAATATCAGTATAGCATGATACAAAAACAGTAAACAAATCAACACAAGATCCTTGAAACAAAAGGTACAATACCTAATGCAGGAGGCTTCGATGCAAAGTGAACAGATCCCAAAGTTGATGATTTGGAAAATGCAAGCAGTATCATACGCCCATCTGGATCCCATGTGGCACACTAAGCACACATCATTGAAAGTAGAAACTATTTAAGTAATAACATTATGTCACAGTCATCAGCCAAGAAAACTTACAACACTTCCGCCAATTGCTTCAGTTTATTACAGTATTATTCGACTCTAATATTAAGCTACTATGTCATTTTATCTTCGTGCACTCTAAAGATATATAATATTATTAACTCCCAGTCTCATCTTGATATGAGTCTTGTTTATAGGTTTTCCCTCAAAAAACAAATCCTAATTACACATGCTAAGTTTAAGAACAAATATTGTCTCACAGTAAATATGTTACCATGAAGCACCAAAACCAGAATGTACACCTCCCATACCTTGACAAAACCACTAGTTGATGACCATTGTTCTGATGTCCACGTGTTTGTCTCCCAAAGATAAAATGTTCCATCACTGTCAGAGAGCGTATAATAAGATTATGGTTTATGAATCATAAGCAGTTCATGTGCAATAAAACACTTAGTATTTCCTTAAGCCAAATTTAGTATGCTGCATTACAATTTTGAAGCAAAGAAGTAATCTCCAGTTGGTGACCACTTTAACATTGATATGCCTCCTAATCCTCGTCGAATGGGTGTTCCCACACCTACAGATAATATGAAAAGTAACCAGATATTCAGAAACAAGAATCCGTACTCGAGATTTTTCTATTAAAATGAGATGACAATCTAAATATAGATACAGTCCTCACCTTCCTATCCTTTAGACTCTCAAAATTGAAGACATAGAACAACACATCTATCAACCTAGCATAACTAGGGCAACAGAAATTTGTCACTTGTTTTTTTGTACAAAAAAGTTTAAAGGGAAGGGAGGTTGCCCCTATACAAGGAAAGGCATGCCATATGTCTCAACAAGGTCTTACATTGATGCTTAAACTTACATGTGACCTTATCAATGAATGACCACAAGAAAGGATTGAATTGAAGAACTCTGACTGGATGCAATGCAATCTTACAAATGTACATTCAGTATCTTTTAAAATTGAGGATGAACAATTCAGGTAGAAAACAGAAAAGACAAATTCAGAACCAGTTTTAAGCTTATTCAGCATATTATTGTGATTAGTGAGCAGAAAAGGAATAATAAAAGTAAAAATTCAACTACTTAAGGAGGCAAGGATCTACATCGTACCTTGAGCAACATCCCACACAGTGAACGAAGAGCTCTCATATGAAGCAGAAGCTAAGTATGTAAAAAATAAGTTAAGAAAAAGATTGTGAAGTAGTAATAGTAATTTAAAATTAAAAAAAGTTGAGCATCAAGCTCAAAAGTTTGACCAACAGTTAATGATGTCTGTATGCACACAGTGGAGAAAAATGTACCATCATACACAAACATCTCTTGCAAAAAGAAAATGAATATGTAGGTGATACTCATATTTGGGAATTGAATGGCAAAATAAAAAAGGACTTTTTGACATTTATAAGGATATCTTCCATCGGGGCTCCATGTAAGGGCGCTAACATGTTCATCATTTTGACTTCGAAGAAAATCGACCAGGAGATACCGAATTCCAGAGCCTCTAGATAAACTTCCTACAAAGGAAATAGTGCCAGATCTAGCAGATGCTGCATTTCCAGGATATGAAGCAGACCATAAGCAAATCCCGCTCCTGCATGAGTAAATCCAAGTCCAGTAAACAAAAAAGCACAATGACCCAGCAACTGACACTGTACAGACCTCAATAATCATGCACAAAGACAGAACCTCACTTGCAACCCACAGCAAGCATCCTCCCTCCATTGGGCCTCCACTCTAGTACTCTAACATCTCTCTGAGACTCATTGGTCAAAATAATTGAATCCTTCCCATCTATTCAATGTGCAAAACCATCAGTGCTCACAACAAAACTTATACAGAATAAAACAATAACAAAAGAACATTGCTATTCGGCGCAACCAAATTCTGCACAGAACATGCAGAAAGAGATGGAAAACAATCAGTGTTTGATAACCATACATGGGGAAGATAGTTCTGAAACATTTACAGCTATCTACATAAACCACATTCTTTGGTTGGTTTTGTTCAAAAGCAACTCACAAACTTTTGCATATTCCTAAACTAAAACAATAAGCTAATAAATTATCTCACAATTGTAACAAGTTAAGTACCTGGATCTTCATAATCACGAACTAAAACTTGGTTTGGCCCAGATATAAAAGCAATTATATGCTTATTAAGGTGCCAACTAACTCCTTGAAGGTTAACCTCAGGCAACAAATGAACCTACACACAGACATAAAATTCGCACAACAAATTCTAAATTAGTAACTTACAAGCAACACACGCATTAAAATTAAATCACAATGCAATCAATAAGATCAATTAATCGTATACATCGTTAGGGTAAAAGAGTCGTCTGAGACACTCGTTTACAAGGCCTTGCACGAGTGCTACAGGACTTTTTCTCGGAACGCTTTCAGCAGCGGTTACAGTTGTTTCTGTAGTTCCTTCCTGTTCGGGAACGTCGTTCTCGAGAGGCGGCGGTGGTGGCTGAAACGGCACGGGGCTGAATACCAATCCCTAATTAAAAAATAAACTTAATTAATAAATAAATAAATAAATAGGATTTGAATTGAATAGGAAGATGCGGTGCGATAGATTACGAGAAGCTTTCCGTAGGTTTGGTTGGCTCGATCATCGGAAAGAGCGTCGACAGTGACTGCAAAGAAATTGAGAGTTAGAGAAGAGAATGAAGAGAGAGAATGAAGAGAGAGAATGAGGGAGAGAATGAGAGAGAGAGAGAGAGAGAGAGAGAGAGAGAGAATATACTTAGTTCGCGGTTGAGTTCGCATAGGGTGAGTGAACCGGGAGGAGGGAAGGAAGCCATGTTTGAGAAGAGTAGGGTTTTAGCTTAGCTTCAGAAACAAAGAAAATCGATTCTTCAACGATGATGAATTATGAAAATTATTATAATATTTTTCCCGCTTCTCTTCCTTTTTTACATTTATCTAATATATATATATATATATATATATATATATATATATATATATATACTGAAAAGGAAGATAAATTTGATATTATATGACTATTTTTATTTTAAATATTTATCATTAAAATATATTTTTAAAAATATATGATAATATTCATATTTAATAAATATAAAAACTATAGAGTAAATTTTTGTTATATATTGAAATATAAATTTGTGAATGATAAATAAGAAGAAAAAAAATAGAAAGAATAAATATTTAATATCAATAAATATAAAAATCACACGACAAATGTTAATCTCTTATTAAAAAAATATGATACAAATTGATATATAAAAAATACATGACACATATTTATTACGGCTAATTTTAAAGAGGTTGGATTCTAATTTTGTATCTTTAACATGCAATGAAAATCATTTACACCAAGAAATCTCTTTGAAAGACATCATCCACGTTAAATATGTGAGTCCAACATGCTCTAGTGAGTGGATCCATGGATGTAACATCAAGTGCAGATCTAGCATAAGTAGTGGGTGCAAGTGTTACTCAAGTTCGTCGTGGTTTTAGGTTTTCTTCTTCTTCACTCTTTACCACGAAAAATTTAAGGATGAAGTTTTTATTGATCTCAGGTTTAAGATTTGCACAATAGGGTGGTAGTATGGTATCACCGTGTTCAACACACAAACAAGTGATTAATGTTAGGAAAGTTATAGGTCACACATTTTGTTTATCTTTGCCAATATCGTTGATTTGATTATAAATAATTATGCTTATATCCCCTTATTTTCCTATAATTTTGTACCATATCACGTAAGCTACATCCATGGGAGGGTCAAAGGTGTGACTTTTTGGTATGATGTTATGCAAAATCAACTATAACCATATAACAAATACACTATTCAATGCTATGTCTTGAAAACTTGATCGCCTTGCCATTTGCTCCCACATCATAAGTTTTTCCTAGTAAACATAAATCTGTAGCTATCGCGTCACTGTCCCAATCTCCTTTGATTGTATGTTTGCTAAAACCATCATTATGATTAGCTTATAATATGTTCCCTAGGTAATCATTGATGGTATATTGATCATAAGACACGTGATGACCTTTGACCCAAGAAATTCAGATTTCAAGTTGATCCTTGAAAGAGTATGCATTGATATGTAATTTCTTAACAATATCCATTTTGATATTTTTCGTAGGTTGTGCTAAAATTGTCCATCCTCTTATTTTGATCTCATTTTGGAAAATGTTGTACTCGCCTTTTTTTAACACCATCCTTTTGGGCTGTAGTTGCCTTTTTTCCAGGTGACAAATTTTTTTCTTCGTTTAACTATTGAGGTGTATCATTAGTCTTCCTTTTCTTGGAAGCAACTTCTTTATCTTTTTTGTGTAGTGTCATATCTGAAATTAAAATGCAAGAGACAACGTAAAAAAAATTAGTTGTGATAGTAGTTGCAATAAAGGATCATAGTGGGACATACAATATGCTAATAGATAACACAAAATGAAATCGAACACATGAAAATACAACATTAGTATCAAGAAAATATAACATTAGTATCAAGGACTCTCAAATTCGCTTACTCATCAAAAATAATTTCTCAGTAAATTTATACAAATAGATTGTGTATAAATTTCATCATGTATGTCTCATGTAATTACACTAATTCTCTTTTTCTTATCACATTCCTCTAAGGCCTACTTGCTTTTTTGGGTATAAGGATAAGGGGTTGAAATAAAATACACTTAAAAGACATACAAACTAAAGAATGAAGATTGAATTCCTCTTTATCTTTTTAAATTCACACAATCATCTATTATATTCTCACGCAAATTATCTAATAAATAATTATTTTAGTCGATAAATGTGTAATATTATACCACTATACTTTATGAGTGTATTGAAATTGCGATTATATTTTTAATATTATTTTGTTAACAATTTTGTAAAATAAATTAATTAAAAAATTGATTTAAAGATTAGATTAATTAAATAAAATAGTCGGGAACTAAAATAAATACAAAAGATATATTTATATATATTTATGTGATGTTAATATATTATAATTTTTTTTTTATCAATAGAGATGATAAAATTTTGATCACATATAACTGAACATTATATTTAATCTAATAATATATTTTTTTTTATTAAGTAGATTATGATTTAATAATTAATATATTAAAGAATTATTATAATATAATTTAGTGAAATGAATCGATTATTAATTATTAATATTAATTATTTATCATCGGTAGATATATTGATTAGTGGACAATTATTATAATATAAGGCACACACACTAGTTGATTACCATATGGAGGTTACATGTCGCGAACGAATGAAATAACGATGAGTACATAAACCCCTAAAAAACGAACACAAAACATGTAGTTAAACCTTTTTCGAATCGAAAATGGCGATGACTGGAGCATGCTGTGCACCATTAACACAAAACCCCCTTCTGTTATCCCGCCCCCTCAGTACTCCCATTCATCAACTTCAATTTCAAACACGCTCTTCTTCGCTCCCCTTCTCTAACCGCTCTCCACCTCCCTTAACACATTTACGCTTCCGTTATTCTCGCCCCTCCGCCCTCTCCAGCGATGGTTCAGGTGGAAATGATGGACGTGACGGTGACGGTGGCTCTGGAGGATGGAATTCCGATTCCAATGAATCCAATGATGGAGGAGGAACATGGTCCTTCTTGTCATGGTAAACATTTTTTTTTTAAATTTTGTTCAGTCAGTTAGTTAGGGTGTGTTTGGAATAATAGAATTTGTATAACTTTTTAAGAGAACTTTTCAGTAGCTTATGACATATTCAACTGCTACTTAGTTTAATTTATTTATTATAAATAAAAATTGTTTACAATATATGTGAAAATAGTTAGGTTAATTAAGTTTTTAGTCTCTATAAATTTTTAAAATAGAGACTAAAATTAATATTTTTAGTCTCTTTAAGAATCTCTATAAAATTAAAATAGAGACTAAAAATGAATAAATTTTTTTAGGGATTAAATTTGAAAGGTCATAATTTTATATTTTGTAAGGACTAAAAACATATTTAATTCAATTTTTTTTAACCACATTGTTGATTTGAGTATAGAAACAGCTTCTACACCGTTAGTATATGATAAACAGTTAAACTCTTATTCAAATATCTTAATTAATTTGTTTATCTAGCACACCCTTAATCCATGATAAAGGCAAGTAATTGTAATTTGCAATATTATGTGGTAGACATAGACATATAAATAGAGCATTAGCAGTTAACAGTAACACTATTTTTAAAATTTTTTTTTTCCATTGTTCACAACTTTGTACTTTTTTGTAACACACATGTTTCATGGTCTTCCTGATAAGTGGCATAATTAGTTTTTTCTGTTTTTATGAGGATCTGTGTCTGTATTTTAAATTTAGGATTTGAAAGCTATATTGGCATCTGTCTCATCATCTTCTTGAATGGTAAAGCTGTAGTGCAACTTTTAGTTTTCCTGTATGCTGTATGGATATATAGTGTTCCATTGAAAATAAATTTACAAAGGGAGGGGTTATTTTCCACACGGGATTTATATAATGGAACTTTCTGGGTTCAATAAGGAAAGAAAGAAACACTAGTTACAAAAGAAAATGAACTAATAAAGCTCTTTTCTAAGGATTGGATAAAGACTGAAACATTGAAAATTAATGAAACATGAATGCCTCTAGGCAAGGAACCGAAATTGCACTAAAAAAAGAAGATTTAAAACAGGTCCTGTTTCAAGTATACATTTTTCATAAATCTTTTGAAAGCATTTGACATAATTGTCACTATATCGTTCATTTTAGCATGCAAAGAAGCTTTGATTTTAATATAGAAAAAAGGCAAAACAGTTTTTGAAAGCAGCCTATTACACATCAAGCAATTGGTTATCTGCATTTTTGAACCTGTTTTCGGAAATGTAACATGACTTTACTTCAGGTACTTGGCTCTTCTTGCAAAATACCCTGTTGCCGTAAAGGCTATAACATCTGCTATTTTGACACTAATTGGAGATTTGATTTGCCAGGTATTACAATTATTTTCTACCTTCTTCTCTTTCAATTTTTTTTTTGTCAAATGTTGTGGATTGGGTTGGATTTTTCAACTTCGTGAATGTTTCAAGATGTACAAGATACAAAGGAATAAATTTCACGTAACTTAAATACTTTTCTTCAAGCCGCTTGGGCATGGCTTATGTGTTCTGCATAACAATAATTTGAACCTTGTGGTGTGCGTACAAAGGTATCAATTATGTAAGGCTTCCCAAGAATTTAGAGGCACCAAGGAAGAATAGTTATGCTCAATTTCATCGAATAAAACCTTTGGAATGAGGATATGGTTATATGAATAAAATTACGAAATGGATATTTAAAGAAGGCCAAATAGAGTCAGATTATAATCATTTATTTAGAAGAAGATTCAGGATAATTCCACCAAAATCTGAAAGTGCTTGTTAGAAAGATTTTTGTAACATTGTGTTCAAGCAACAATTAAGGAGAGATATGTATTCATAGCTATGATTAAAAATCCAATGTCCTTGTCGCCTGTCAATTTGTTACGAGTCTATCTACCATTTCTTTGGAAGAAACTTTTTTCTATTCATTGGCTGATTTTTTATTTTACATGATGCACAATATATTAAGCTGTGATTTCAACATGGTACAGGCTTAACCAAACACCCACCACCTTTAAGTCTATCCCTTATTAATTTTCCGTTCTCTTTGCTATCGATTAGCAGGAAATTGATGCATTTTCTCATTCTCCTTTCAGAATATTATCTCTTGGCTTATGTGACCTTTTGATTAATCCTCTTTGGTTTTAGTGTCAAGCTTGGTACATCATAGCATTTGAACTGTTTTTAAGTGAATAAATATTTATGGCAATATTTGATTTACTTTCTAAACTATTGTATCTTTTTGCATTCATTTGCCTATATGAAGTTTTAAATTACTCTTTTACTTTCCGCAGCTTGTGATAGACAAAGTGCAGACACCAGACTTGAAGAGGACATTCCTATTTACTCTGCTCGGTTTTGTGCTAGTTGGTCCAACATTGCATTCATGGTAATTCCCTAGAATCTGCCTTTGTATTCCTGAAAGTTAGTTCTGTTTAGAGGCTATTGATTTGCGAAAATGGTTTAAATAATATAAAGAAATACCATTGCCTATAATAATAAGGGCAGTTATGTTATAAGTTATAATCCTTGTGCTGTTCTTTTGTTGCAACAACATTGCAACTTGCAAATATTCTTTCTTCCCCCAATTTATTTATTATTAGAATCTAATAAGTGCAGTTATGTAATAATTCATAGTCTATTGATTTGTGATATTCTGTCCCCCTGTATATAGTTAGTGTGGTCATTATAGTGTTGATGAAGACAAGCCATTGTCAATCTGTCATCTTTCTTGACATTTGCTTTAATTTACAGGTACTTGTATCTGAGTAAATTGGTTACTCTTCCTGGAACTTCAGGAGCACTTTTGCGGCTTGTACTTGATCAGGTGGGATACTGTCACTTTATGTCAATCATTAGTCGTGTGTTTGTTTGATATTCTTTTTTTTTTTTGGCTACAATTTTGATATTATAATTTTGAATGTGATGAAATGTGATTGCAGTTCTTATTTTCTCCCATATTCATTGGAGTTTTCTTATCTACATTGGTGACACTAGAGGGAAAGCCATCACAAGTTGTACCTAAGCTTAAACAGGTGCCGTAACAGTTTTATTTGACTTGTATCTTCTTTGCAAAATGTTCTATTCGCATTGTTATACTCATCCAGAAATTTAATTTTGCAGGAGTGGTTTTCTGCAGTTCTAGCAAACTGGCAGTTATGGATTCCTTTTCAATTTCTCAACTTTAGATTTGTTCCTCAACAATTTCAGGTTAGACCAGCATCCTAAACTGTATATGCAAAATTGGGAATTTGACTCGACTATATGCAGAATCTGTTCATCTCTATGAAAGCTGTTGGAGTTTTCATATAGCCCAAAAGGCTATAACTGCTAGTTTTCACTCTTCAGATTCATATGAGCATAACAGTTCTCTCTATATTTAGTCAACTGCTTCTGATGAAACTTTTTATAAAATGGAAAGCAGTATTTTCTACCGATGTCTCACATATAAGTTCTGTTATCCTTAGTCAAACAGCAGTGGAAAATAAGGAATGCATTTCTGTTAATTATTCGTCTTGCGTCATACTAGGATTTTTTTTCCCTTACCCTGCATGTTTTCTATATTGACCTTATCATCTATAATTTTCTTTGATGTTCTATGATTTGCTTTCTCCATTTTATTAATTTTATGACTGAATCTAAAATGTATGGAAATAATTTCAGGTCCTTGCTGCTAATTTTGTTGCTTTGGTATGGAATGTTATCCTCTCATTTAAAGCACACAAAGAAGTTCTTCCAAAATAGGTAAGCTTTGTGTTACTTAACAAGCGGTCTCAGGCTTGAATTTTAGCCCTGGGAATTCAGACAACGTAAAATGAGTTTTTTCTGTCGAGCTGGTCCTAACCAGCTCGAATAATTGGTCTCCACAGCTACAAAGGGAGAGAATAATAGGAAAGGAAAACGTTACTAGTTACACAAAAATCGAAGGAACTATCTTAACTCTACTCGCTTGGCGACTTAATCTGTAATTCCATACAAGGATATTAATAAGATACCATGAACCTTTTCTAGGAGCACCTCTCCAAAGATACTTGCATTTCAGATGACAATACTGTTTGTAATAATCTTTTCGTTTTATAGTTTAGTAAATAATTTCCATCATTGTTGGACAATGTCAATGATATTTATGTTCACTGATCATTCTTCAGAATTTTTTGGGCTAGGAACTCGCGCGGAGCTTCAGGAGCTGTATTGAAGTTTTTTATTTATTTAAAATGTTATGTTAATTTAGGTGAACGTGAAAACTAGCTGTTGTATAAACTCGCATAAACTCGCATGTAGAATTTTACATGCACTTTTGTGGATACAATCTTCCTCACTGTGCTCCCGAAGAAGGAAGATCCTACATCATTCAGACATCAACAAATTCAAAAGGAAAATGATTTTTGAAAGTGAAGTTTTATATCTGATTTTTTGTGAGTGGTGAGTTTATGAATCTGAATTTACATTTCCAATTTCATGATTACAACCTTACTTCATTTAAAGTGAGTAATTTGTTTTGCATTCATTTTAGACGATAAAGTAAACATCTCATGCCGTCATTTGACTTGCATAACAAATCACATATTTGTTTCGGAGATTTGTTTGATTGTCCATTGTTGATTTAAATTCATAAAATGCTCTAAATGGTACAGCCTATTTTAGAGAATCAAATAAATATTTTCCTTCTTAAATATAAAAATTGAGAAATTTGTTTATCGTGCTTTTTATAAGATTCTTTTTATTTTTTTGAGGGCGCATAAGATTTTTTTATACTATCTCTTGCATCGGTTATTTTCTTACAAGATACTACTACTCTAGGTGTGTTGCTGATTTGTATTATTTGGGATGTTTTGCATTGTAGTGATGCTTTAGCATATCTAATTTGATTTAAAAATGACTTGAATATCTTTAATTATTTCTATCATCTCTTTTTCTTTCTTTCTAATTATTTCATCATCTCTAGTTTGTAAGGATTAAGAGGTTGAGTGATGAGTCTCAATACTATATAATTAGGTGCTAAATTCAAAAATACTCTTAAATTTGATGCATTCTTGTATAAAGAACATGTTAAAAACATCTACACTTAAAATAGATATATTATATTAATTGCCAAATTTTCTTAATATATTTGAAAAGAATAATATTTTACATTTGACAATGAATGTAAACTTCAATAAAAAAAATTATTTTAAAATAATGTTTTTAATGCAAATTTAATTATTATTTTTTCAATTGTATTATCCGATTATTAT
>JBBPBR010000006.1:51559446-51582836 GCA_037974775.1 Cicer pinnatifidum
TAATAATTAATAATATAAATTATTATCATTGGTAAATGACTAATAATATTATAAAATAATATAAATAATATAAATAATATAAAATAATATAATAGATTATAAAATAATTTATAAATATATTATAGAATAACTTATAAAATAGTTTGATAATAATATAGATTATAAATTATTATCAAATTGTAAAATAATTTATAAATTATAAATTATTGTAAAATAATTTTATAATTTATAAATTTTTATAAAATAATATTATCAAATAGATTTTGGAGGTATTAAAAAAATTGTGGATGAAATAGGAAAAATAGAGTAGGATTGAAAGAGATTAGATATTGAAAGCATGTTTCAGAGAGGAGAAAGAGGAGAGGTCCACATCAGCTTTTTAGCTGATGTGGAAAATATTTGTATAGGTGGCATTCGAGGGTGAGGTGGCATTCAGGGTTCTGTTTTAAATATATATAATAGATTGTAAAATAATTTATAAATTATAAATAATTCTAAAATAACTTATAAAATAATTTGATAATAATATAAATTATAAATTATTATCAAATTGTAAAATAATTTATAAATTATAAATAATTGTAAAATAATTTTATAATTTATAAATTTATTATAAAATAATATTATCAAATAGATTTTGAAGGAGATTAGGTATTGAGAGCATGATTGAGAGGGAAGAAAGGAGAAGAGGTCCACATCAGCTTTTTGGCTGATGTGGAAAATATTTGTATAGGTGGCATTCGAGGGTGATGTGGCATTCGGGAGTCTGTTTTAAATATATATAATAGATAATAGATGATATATGCATCAAACAAGAAAAGAATACACTTATTTTTTTTCAAAAATACAAAAATAGAGGCTACCAAACATTCTCTCAATGTGTTTGTTAAGAGTTTTACATTGAATGAAATATCATCTCACAATGTGTTTTAAGTGGAGACTGTCATCACCTTACAAATCTGTTTTATAAGAGTTAAATTACACTCAAACAAATTCTAAGATGATATCAATGATTATCTATGATTCACTAGATCAATTGTTATCAAATCACCACTATCACATATTAAGAGTCTCATATTAAAGAGATATGACCAAATAATGTCTTTATAATTTGGGTCATTTTCACCTTATAAGTTAGTTTTGTTGGATTAAGTTAAGTTCAACACAAATTTTATGAACTCTTAATGCAATTAAAAAGACCTCTAATTTTTTATGTTGACTCAAATTTCAAGAGCACGTTTTTTAAAATATTTTCCTCCATTGGAAATCTGGCGAGTTTTTGCTTTATGTGGGATTCAAGCCTAGTACCAATTGAGCTATTTTTTTGTAGCACTCTGTCTATTTCCGTTACCGGAAATGCTATTTCAATTTTTCTACAACCTTTATTATAAAATAAAATAAAAATAACTAGCAAAGTGTATACACGGAATCCAATATTAATAAATCACCATTCTTTTAGGTTAGTATAACAAATAATTTCATATTAAGTGACTTCATTTCATTTCTTTATTGAAAAGCAAAGATATAGAAAATGAGTAAAACATAACCCTAAATAAATCAAATCAAATCAATGAAACGGTAAAAGTAAGAAAGATAAAAATTAAAAGAAAATTTTACAAGAATACTAAATTATATATATATATATATATACTAACCAGCTATCCTTAGTCATAGGCTTGGTAGGCATTTTATTGGATCCTTGTATCACTTGATTCAAATCTTCATCATCGTCAAATTGAGTATTGTCCTTATAAATAGTAGTAAGACATGGTGTGTATAAGATTCCATCGTACCAAAATGTCTTCATCTCTGGACATTCTTCAATCATTATCCCTTTAACCTTTGGCAGCTCAACATAGGAAGGGAAAGAGCTTCCACCGACACACATTTGAGTCTTTGAAGTTTCTCTAGTTGAATTTCCAACAAAGATGGGAATATGATCTTCTTAGTAATAGGATTACAATTATTATTATTATTATTATTCCTTATTATCTCCTCCATCTTCTCACATTCATAAACCATAAGACGTTTCAAATTTGGAAGGCTTGTGGCCATGGAAACATCCGAAAACACACATCTCAAATCATCACATTTTTTTATGTATATGGTTCTCAAATCCTTAAAGCCTAATATGTCATCGTGATTTTTCCAAATGTGCTTCAGTTTTGGCAGCAAAGACAACCATATGCATTGTAATTGATAATGCAACATACTATCATTTGATTCAAATATCTCTTCTAAGTACTCACATACGAGGGTGAACAGATTTACCAAATCAGAGAGAGAAGATGATTTTTTCAATTGGCTAAGTGCATCCTCCCAAGCAGACAATTTCCTTCATTACTCAAAGCTCTTCCAACTGTCACAATTGCAAGAGGCAAACCACCACATTCCTTTGCAATCTCTCTTGCTATTGGATTACAAAGCTTCCTTCTCCAACAACACATAAACTTGATAATTCACTTTACTTCCCATATTTTGACACACTTTTTCATCCCGTGATGTGAACAATATTTTGCAAGATTTATATTTGATAAGGTAGAAATTATTTCATAGGATATGGGGAGAAATGACCGAAAGAACTTTGGAAGCTTGAGATTGTAAAAAACTTTGGTAGTCATTTAGATAAATAAAAAATAGTAAAAGTAATACAATGACTTATCTCTATATATTAGACAGTAACTACAAAACTAAAAGTTAATCAGCTTTAAGAGATGAATTTATTCTTAACTAATTAACCAGTTGAATCACTGCTCTTAATAACCTCCCTCACCCTCAAGATTATAGGGGATAACATATCTAAACATACACATACAGATTTTTTTTCCAGGTATTCTTAACATTTCTTCATTGTAAAGACTTTGTTGAAGTAACATTTCTCTAATCTTCGAAGCTGTTGTGTTTTGGATAGGTGTTATTAATCTATTTTTCCTTTTAAGAAAAATTGGACTAGTGCAGTAACTTGATAAAGTTTGTAACACGTTTGGCGATTTCAAATGATGATTGTAAATTGAGATAGTACTATTTTAAATGAATGGTAAAATTTAAATAAAACAATTACATTAAAAGTTGGTATTGCATGTATCAAATGAGTTCATTAGTCTGTTTTGTAATAATGGTAACGCAAATTACAAAAGTTTATGTGATTATTTAAAGAAATAGTTATTTGATTAGGTAAACAATAGTAAAATTATAAACAAAACAATTTGATTTAAGTAAAAAGTTGGAGGACAAAAATTGTACCAAAATTATGTCAACTTTATATATAGGTATAAATATTTTAAAATATTTTATTTGATTGAATAAAAAATAATAGAATTATAATTAAAGTAGTTTAAATGAAATTATTTGAACTATTTCCCAAGTCAAATATGCATGTGATCTGCACTTGAAATAACTTTTCTATGTGGGAATTGGAGAGTGAACTCTAAAACACAAGGAAAAGAGCAGGGGTCTCCGAGGTCTCCGCAAAGACGAGAGCTGTTCAAAAAGTCTAATAACTAAGGTCTAAATTCATTTTAAATATATAATTAAAATAATATAGTTTCAATTCAACTTTAATTAATTGAATTAGAAACATGTTTTTTTTCTTCTCCGATTTCAACGTCAACAACGAAGTAGTTATTCTTGAACCTAACTCAACTTACCAGTATTTGTGTAAAAATTTCACAATTTTCATAACCTTAACAAGCTTTTATCTTTTCACAACAAAAAACCTATTTCCTAAAAAATATATTTGTCGTTTTTTATAAACTAAAGTTCATACTTTCAATTTTAAAATAATTCATAAAAACATGACTCATTTTTAATTACTTCATTTTGTACAAATTAGATTTTTTATTTTAGATTTTTTCTTTTTGTTTTTCTTTTCACATCTTATATAAATATAACCATTTTTCTCCTTTCATTTTTATTTAAATATTATATATTATATCATGTTAATGTTTCACTTTGTTGTAAATCATTTATTGATTTGTCACCTTTGTGATGTAATACGGTGTATAAATTATAATTTACATACACTTATAATTGATTAAATTATATGGTGAAGATTTGTTTAAAACAATGCAAAGTAAAATATGCTCAAATTTCCTAATAATTTTGTCATCATAGTTTCATAATATATCAAATTTTTTAGAGTACTGTATAAATTTGAGTGTAACATAACCATACCCTCACCAAATTGGGTGTATTAACAAGAAATAACTTTGCTTAAAAATGTAAATAATGAATGCATGAACTGAGGCTTAAGATTTAATTGGAAGCATTGATGATATAATGGTGGTTTTTGGTTATAGGATTCCTTCAACCATCACAGAAGCAACTTGTGGTCTAAGAAAGAATTTAACTTAACCAAAAAGCAGGGGAAAGTGAAGCAATTAGTTCTTAAATTAGAGAAGAAAAATATTATACTAAATTCATCATCAATAAAATTCTCAGATTTCAGTATTTAAAAATATATTAAATCTGAGATGTATAAAGCGCAAATTTATTAAAGCATCCTTATTAGTTTACTCTTGAAGAGATTTAAGGTATACCTTAAAGTAAAGAAAACTATATAAAATAACAAGAGATACAAGCTGAGAGTGATACATTAGAATATATGACATAGTAACTTAAGGAATAGAGGCAATTATAGAAGGAGTAGCTACCAAACATTCTTTATTTTTCAACCTTTAATGTGGAGACTAAAAAGTACACCTAGTTAGATGTTAAGCGTTCCAAGAATTTAGTTAAGAAAACCGTTTGTATGATGGTTCGAAGAAGACAATTTTAGTGTAAAAGCCGCCTTTTTGGACAAAGGATTAAGTTAACATGCATGAAATCAGGTTTACCATTATTCATTCCTTAATTACACATACCTAGGGTGCTAAATAAGATTTTTTGCTTATTAATAAGCCAAACAATGAAGGTCGAAGGACTATGAATTTGAACTAATAATAGATATTAAATGATTGACAATTATAACAGTATTTCATGGCATTGGTGTTAAACAAGAACTTTTAAAGCAAAAGTCTAATTTTTTTCCTTTTTGCGAGGGCAATTACACAGAAAACCGAACAAAGGCAAACAACTATTTCAAACCGAACAAGAGCAAAGAAAAATTGACCAGCAAAGAAAAATAGCTCCACATTCCAAAATCTAAAGTAGTACCAATTCTGACCATTAATTAGTTAACTCCATAATAGCAGCAACAATGTCACCATTGGCAGCTTTGAGAGCCTTCACAGCTCTTGATCTTGGCACACCAGCTTGAGTAACCACCAACTCGATATCCTTTGGATCTACACCAGTCTCGTCTACATCCTCATCTTCTGGAGCAACACCCGATGATTCTGGTTTCGCTCCAACGTTGCTCAAATTAGGAGCCTTGAACTGCTCTGCTGCCTGAGTTTGTAGCTGTGAGCTCAAGTCTTCAATCTTAGCTTCCCCGAATATAATGTAGGTGTCGGCAGTTGGGCTCTTGAAAACGTCAGGTTTTGAGATGACAAACAAGATCTGAACAAATAGAAAACCAAATTCAGCTTTGTAAAATAAATACTATAGTGATACATTGGAAAAACTGCTAAAAAATGTGTCAAATGCTAACATTCTTGCTCTTCTTGACTGTCACACGACTGACACCAGTAACTGGTTTCATTCCTAGTTTCAGCATTGCCTTACGACTCTTCTTTTCGCTTCGGGTCTGTTTGGACCTACCAGATGCATCAATTTCATGACCTGCAATAGAAGAAAAAAAACATGTTGGTTGTCCATCATTGTAGCTTCAGTTCATGTAACAATAGCAGTATTAAGCAGTCATACGGAATATCTAATGTGGTCTTCAAAATTCAGACAACCAATTCATGACACTAGTATAATTTATCACAACTCTCAACTCAGATCTAAATACAGAACTGCGGAGAAGGAACTCTGGTTTGACATGAATTTGTACTATCAAATCAAGCAAAACATCAGAGTTGTACTGATAGCAATAACTGAGTCTAAACGATAGAAAAGATTCCCAATGTTGGAACATTTTAATGAAGAATAAAATTTTACAGTTTTGTGAACAATGATTACCATTTACCACTTTGTAAATTAATACCCCAAATCAAAGAACAAAATAAATAAAAAAAAACAGAATAATATTTGCAGGCGACCATTTGAGATTTAAAATAGGGCACTTGTAGAACAAAACAAACAAAGCAAAACCAATCTAAGTGGCCATGAATTCCTTTTACTATGTAGTAATTCCAACCAAATTAATGGAGGAATGCTACTGAACCTTTGCCAAATGGAAAATAAGATAAGCCACAAGCACAACAGAAATTAATCTTTATTTGCAAACTCACCTTCTGCATTGTCATCGTCCTCATCATCATCATCCTCATCATCGTCATCCTCGTCATCATCATCATCCTCAACTACAGGCTCATCATGCTGAAAAAAGATATTACTCCGAAGTTCAAAACTAGAAAATACATTAAAATAACATGCAATTAAAAAATACAGCAAATAAGTTCTTAAGCACTAATAAATTTTCAATACATAATTAGTAATCATAAGAACATATTAAGCTGTAAAAAAAGCAAATAAATAGACAATTACATTGGTACTACAATGGTTAAATTCCTCTAAAATTACAAATACAAGTATTCTAACAAACAATTTCTACTCCGATTATTCATTTAAAAATAGACTCTAATTCCTTATAAAAAATAGATATAAAATGTAAATATTCATTAACATTTCAGTGTATAAGATACAAAAGGTTCAATGATGACACAATCATTCAATACCAAAATCTCTTATGTCAAAAACAACATGCAAACCACATAAAATTGATAAAATACAGTGACATCTAAAACCCTAACTATTTTTATACACAATCCTCTAGAGACCACAATACACAAATCCATAAAATGGTTAACAGTTACATTAAAAAAAAATCAAGAACATTAAACACAATATCAACCAAGATTAATAAAAAAATGAAATGAAAAAGTGGAGGATGAAGAAGAGTAGTATGGATTACATGGATCTTTTGTTGTTCGAGATGGGTAGCAAGAAGCTCTTCTTTGGTTTGAGCAGTCATAGTGATGTTAGTAAGAAGGGTAGTAGATCCAACAACACAAGCACAGACAACACCTCAAAACCCTAGAAAAGAATTACGATCATTTTATACTCTCTCTATTCGGGTTGCCCCGTTTATTATAACCCGTTCCTCTATGTCTTCTCCCGTCCTGTTTTTTCAATGCGATTTTTACAGTAAAAAAAGAGTAAATACCCAATTTGGTGGGGGTAAATATTCGTTTTGTTAAATTGTATCAATTTAATCTCCACTTTTCAAAATAGTCCCTAATTTTTTTAGTTAAATAAGTTATTTCCTCTATTAAAATTTTTATGTGATAGTGTTATAAATGGTTTAACTAATAGTATTACAAATGACATGTTAGTAAATAAATTTTATGGACGCATTGCAAACTACAATCATTTACGGTTTCAAATTACAAAATTTTTATTTTATTTCCGCGTTAGTCTTATTCTATTCTTCGATCATCAAACTCAGTTGCAATGTTTTTTTCTCCAATTTTATTTTCTTTCTCTATTGATTTATTCTTCTATATTTGTTCCTTTTTTAAAAAAAATATTAACTATATTTGCAAAAACTATATGAAAAGGATGGATGGTGGCTCTCAATTTACTTCATTTATGAAGAGAAAAACTTATATTAGTAATTCATGACTTGATAAATGTATTGAGGAAAATTGTTCAATTCCTTTGTATTTATGTGGTAGCAAAACTGTGATAAGGATTTCAAGGACAAATGCAAATCTGGATCGATTTTTCTTTGGTTTAGAGTTTAGACGCAACAAATATTTTCACTAAATTAATATCAATTATACAAAATAAATAAATAAAATAAGCTTTGAAAAAATGGAGAAGAAATAAACTAAAAATAATTAATGTAGCAATAATAACTATTTAACAACGATCCTCGAAGAGATTTGAACCTCATTCCTTTCCTTTACTGAATTGACAATTTATAAATTCTTTTTTATAAAAGTACAAATAAAATAAGTTGATTGTACATCAAACATAAAAAAAGAAAATGACACCAATTTATTTATATTTAAAATTTTATTTTCTATCATGAGCAACATTTCATTTAGTGAATTTGTAATGGAGTGGATTACTCACGAAAAATAATATTGATTCAGATTAGACTCGATGAGCGAGCTATAGTGGTGGTGTACTTTGTCTTTAGAGTTTTGCTAGTATGTTTGTGCAAGGACTCTAGCGATCATGTTGGTATAAGATTGAGTAAGAGTAGAAAGAATATTCTTAAAGACTTTATAGGGATTTGATAGATTACGTTTGGGAAATCGGACCTTGGATCCTCTCATAAAAGATCAAGATGTATAATTCTCGACGAATTGGATCTTAGCCTATATTAGAACAATTACTTAATAGATACTCCGATTCAGCAAAAACAAAGCACGATGATTAATGAGTTGTAATTGTTCTACAATCACTCTCTTATCTCTTAATGATCACATGTGTACCTCAAAAGAAAAATACTAATATATATCTATAGTAAATGAATTATTATTGAAAGAAAAAATTGACTCATTCAATAAAAAATTTAATTGTGATATCGTATTGGATGGATTCATAACTAGTTAGATAATAATGTAAAAAAAGTATAAATAAAATATCTCATATATTTTTTTTTATAATATTTATATTTTACAATATTAAAATGTATTTAAACATATTCATATCAGTTCAACAAAATAACCATAATCAACTTTGAAGAAACAAATCATTTCAAGATTAATCTATTTATTCGGTTATTTGTTTAGAGAATGGTGGAAGAACATTCACCAAAATATTATGATTGTTTTATTAAAGAACAATTAACAATAAGAATATTTTTAGAATGACACCATGCAGTGAATTAGTCAGCATTTCGCACATAGGTTTTCCAACATTTAATGAGCAATTAAAAGACAAGATTTAAAGACTTATTTGCAAAAACAAACATGCAGAATATTCTGCAAAATGAAACCCATATTGATTTCTAGGTTGATAAGAGATTTATCATAAGAACATTATGATTATTCATTATAAAAGATAAAGTCAAAATAGATCATTTTCCTCAGTCCAAATCATAAGTTAAAGAGTATCAAGACTACTCAAACTAGTGGTCAAACCCAAAACTCGAGTTGAATGTCTAAAGGAGAAAAACAACCTTCCGATTGATGACCAAATTGATCTCTAAATTGATGAGTTGTGAGCAAGGACAACAAGGACATGAGTACATTGTTGCATCTTTTTGCAGAAAGCTCAACATGCTTTTGAGCTAAATGATTGACATTTCACAACTTATTCACGTTTTCCATTAGAACCAAAAACAAGAACATTATAGATTTGTTAAGAATGTTTTTGACAACAATATAAATATGTATTTAATTATTTTAAAACAGATATGACACTTGGTCGATGTGTTTAACATATATATTAAGTTTAAACTTAATATTCAAAGCATCTTTTCACCTATAAATTGAAAATTACTTGGAAGATTAAGGTATGAATTCAATTTGCAATCTATCAACATTTGTTCAAATAAAAATAAATCAAAAACTCTTCAAGGAAACTCCAACTTTCTTCACTATATATATAGATCATCATTTACTTAATTTGTCTCAAATAAAGAGTTGAAAATCACTAGATGTCAAACACTTTTATCATATACATTATTTATAACTCAAGTTTATCTTTTATGTAACATTGAGTGTGTTTGTAAAAATCAATTCTAGATTGAAAGGCGACTCTAAAAATTCTTTCAAGTATTAAAGGTGACTATAAAAAAAAATTTCTAGGTTAGAAAGGTGAATATTGTAATTGATCAAGATGTGATCAAAAGCAAATGTGTGAATGAGAATATTATGTTTGTGAAGCACATAGTAAAAATCTCACAATTGTAAGTATTGAATTAGTCCAAGTTAGGTGAACCGGTATATTTTTTGTATATGATATTTCTATCCCTTATATTTAATTATTTGCACGCACAAATCACATTTCACTTAAAACAAATCTTTTTTATTTACTTCTAACTTATTCAAAAAATTATAGACATTTGTTTCAACTAAAGTTGATCTTGAATTAATTTTAATTAAACACAAGAATCATAATTTTAAGAAATTATCACAATTCAAATTTTCTTTTTTATAATTGATATTACCATTTAATTTCTCACCTTGTGGAGAAGCCATCAATGGTATGCAAAAAAATTTAGTGGTTTTTGTAAGGCATCAAAGAAATGTAGTTGCACATGGCAATTGTGTTTAATTTTTGTTGCCAATTTTTTTATTACGTTTTTTTATAGTATTGTGGCTATTATCTCTAATGAATGATATAAGAATCCTTACGTACAAAAATATAATCTCTAACATATATATCTTAATATAATTTTATTTGTTGATTGAAATTTAAATGACCTATCAAATTATATGTATGGATCATAAAAAGATTGTGAAATTCATATGAAGTCGGCCAATTGAAAGAATGTGTTAAAGAATATATTTCTAAAAAAATTCAAAAATAATTTTATCTAATAAATAAATAAAAAATAACCATTTCACATTTTTTTATTATTATATTTTTTGTAATATTTATTTTAATTCTTAGATATTTATATTAGAGGAACTAAAATTAAATAAAACACTCTACCTATTTTAAAAATTAATTTCAATATAAACATATTTTAAAGGAACTAAAATAAACAAAGGCTAAAAGTAAAAAATGATATATTTCCAAACACAAAAATCAAATTAACTAAAACAAAAAGTTAATATATTTAAAAGAATCAAATGCAATTTTAACCCTACTATTTTTCTCTATCTTTTGAGAATATGATTCTTTTTGAGAATATGATTCTTTATTTTAGTATCAATGTATCATCTTCCTTTCTTTATTTTCATCTATTTAAGTATCATCTTCCTTTCTTTATTTCTTTATTTACTTATATATTTAATTTTTACTTCTATTTTTGTTTGTGATGAAGTATGTTAGAAAAATATGGCTGTGAACCTTTTGATCCATTGATATGAATTTTTAAATGACAATGTTTGGGAAGTGACACTTCACTCTAGAGATAAAGTCAAGAAAAAAATTGAAACAAAAAAGTAACAATTGCGTTTGCAAAGGAGTTAGATACAAAAATATTAAGAAAACTACAAAAAAAAATAAAGTGTTCTCTTAATGGATCCGTTCTTACATGTGGGCACATTACTCTTATATTTTAAAACTTCACTGTTTGACCAAATATAAATAAATATTTCATTCATACTGTGGTCAATTTCTTAATTTTTAGGACTAAATCGCACTCACCTACAATATCAAGGGTCTAACTTAAGAGAATTAATCCATTTTTTTACTATTGTCAATGTTACGTGGACTCTTTCTCTTGGACAGCCAATGATTTGTTCCCTCCTTCTCTAGCACTCGAACAAAGCTTAGAGCGGTTAATTTCAGCAATGGTTTCTCCAGGAGTTGCAGCCGATGTAGTTATGAACAATCGTGGCGCTTCTCAAATGACAAATCCCACCCAGGAATCCATGTTCAAATAAATACAGTAGAATTCATCTCATCCCAAAAAAAGAAACTACCATGTATCGTTCATTTAAGAGGGAAAAGGTGAATTACACAAGTCAGTTGAATTTGACTTGGGTTCAGACTACAATCCCTGTAAGCTAAACCATGTTGAGAGTTCACCGACCAGAGCTTCCACCAGACCATCCATTGTCGGAATTTCTCTTGGATCCAGTTCCCCAGCCAGAGTTTCCATGTTCAGCATCGCTCGAACCAGCACCACCACTCCCACGTCCCCAGCCAGCGTTGTTGTCACTAGTACTAGCTCCACCTCCACCCCAACCACCAGGAAATGCTTCCCTTCCAGGGGAATTTTGAACCTTAGCCCCTGGAAAATTGCTTAAACCATCATCCCCATCTTTCGGGGCGGATCCCCATCTGCTTGTACCGTAACCAGAGTCCTGCCTTTCACTGTTGGAGTTGTGTCCTCTACTGCTATTGTTATAAGAACCACGACCACGGCCTCGTCCACCACCATAAGGACGAGGCACTCCACTAGGGTGTTCATCTCGATTCCCATTGTTTCTGTAATCAGACCGTCCTGTAAAAATAAAGAAACAACGGCATGGTAAAAGTTTGTATAAAAAGAATTGGACAAATGAAAAGTTAAAGCTATTAGTTGGATGACACGTGAACTGCAAACAAGGTAGAACTAACAACAAGCAGAGATGAGGAAACCAATAAACATGTCAATAACATTGAGAACATTCATGATAACTATCACATTTAATATCATAGCAGATACTATACTAGCAGATGATATCCAAACAAAAAAACTAATTTAAATTAACGTCACCCAACTATTTTCACTATAATACAGTAAAACCAACAAAGGAGATCTATTTCAAAATTTGATGTACCTGTCCTGGAACCAGGAGTAGAAGATCGATCTCTATCATGCGAGTGACCTCTCCAGCCACCCTCGCTGTTTGAACCACCCCAGCCACTACCTACAGATGCCCCTGATGAGCCACCAGTTGCAGGGCTTCGCATTGGTACCATTGCGGCTACAGATCTAATGGAAGGTGTTGAATCATTTTGTGGATCGTCAATGTGCCTTTGAAAATATGACACAAGCCGGTCAATATCCTCAAACATCTTTTTGCGGAACCTGAATCCTTTGGGGTAAAGACCAATGTACTCATGGTGAGGATTTGAACTTCTTATGAAAGTCAATATAAATGTGCCAGGATGTTCATGAGAAATGCCAAAACTATAGACTATGCGCATGGGATACTCAGCCTTTTCAATCCTCAAAAGTTCATCAACTTCTGTTTTTGTACCCTTCTTGAACTTGCGATAGCTTAACATTGTTTTTAAGTGAGTCACCAAGGGATCAACATAACGGTCCATAACCTAAGCAATAATGAATAGCAAAGAGTAAATCATTGAGTCACAAAAAAGGAATCCAGAACGCCAGAGGAATACCTTACCTCATCTAAATCTTCAAAAGTGTCCTCTCCAATTTTTAGTGTCTTTCCGATTCGAAGTAAGCTTGCGATGTCCTTTTTTTCCTTCCCACCTTCAACTATATCCTTGTGGGCATATACTCCATCGTGAATTTTAAGAGTCAAAGTAAGGTATGAAGGACCACGGGAACTAGGACGGAAAATACTTTCTCCAGGATCCTTGTCCGACAAATACTGTACAAAGAGAGGTAAAGTTAAGCATGCCCCTCATCAATCATTAAACACAAATCCAAGATATCCTTTTTCCTTGTTATTAGTACATGCTGCTTGGAAGATAGTTTTTCATAAGACCAAATCCTAATATTGTACAAATGTTTTTCCTAAATTTTACTACTTTTTTTCCATGTTTACTCACTAATATATTAATAATAGTTCTCACATAAAAAACATACAACATCTTTAGGAACGAGAACTACAATGATTTATTCGAATCTATGACATCTAATTACCAAGATTCAAGAGAAGAAAATTCATTGTTTCAGAAATATGGCAGCTTATTCTTCAATACAGGCAATAAATAAGTGAGAATAATAGAAGAGGAATACTAGCAAATACTCTTTGGAACATGCTTCTTATTATTGGGTAAAATTGATGTAGGTTCCCACCAAATATGAGGTGCATCTGATTAAATGAGACCAATACGAATTCATATTGGAAAGAGCATGTCAAAAAATGTATTGCTAGCACTCCTCATAAAATAATTATTACTAAGGAGGAGCCAACAAGAAAGGCCTCTCATGTTGTGACATTGCACAGTCAGATATATCTAGTATCTACTATCTAGGGAAATAATACAAAGGTCCTGGGTGGCATCTGTATGCATGTTCCTCAAAAAAAATATTACTAAAATTACCAATCTGTTGGAAGTATCCAAAGAATGTTAGGATACAAACAGTGGTGATTCGACCCTTGAAGTCTAGGAGTCAATTATCAATCAAATAAACTTCATGTAAACAAGGAACAGTGCTATCTTGCACAGATAGGTCCCCATGTGCATACACAGAATCAAGACAAATATACAATTTCGGAAAATATAACAAATCTAAAAAAAAGGTCAATAGAACGCCAGATATAACATAAAGTTACTAAAAAGCAAACCTCCATTGCTTCATCTGCAGTTA
Organism: Cicer pinnatifidum; assembly: GCA_037974775.1. Classification (NCBI taxonomy): domain Eukaryota; kingdom Viridiplantae; phylum Streptophyta; class Magnoliopsida; order Fabales; family Fabaceae; genus Cicer; species Cicer pinnatifidum. The sequence continues at coordinate 51,573,677 of JBBPBR010000006.1, forward strand.
TGTTCTGAAAGCGTGGATGAACAATCATCCTTGGTTTGAAATGCTTCTTTGCAAGCTCCTTTTCTTTCCGAGTTTTGTCTTGCTCACTCTGTAAGCAGCTCCGATCTTCGTGGTAATATGGATCAAGATCATGGTTGTTCTGCAACCGATCACGTCTCATTTCACTATCTTTACAAACAAGGAAGACTTGATACCTGTTCTTTTGGATTGACTTGATTTTACAAGTGAGCATGTCACCTTCATGTAGCCTATCAGATAATTCTATTATATCTCTCCAGTCATCAGTATAGTCTTCTTTCATAAGGATTCCAGTCATTCCTGATTCAAGCCCACATATTGCCTTTTGGGCTTGCAGTCTGCGAACTGTTACTTGGACCATTTTACCTTCAGCAAGAGTCTCTTCAGTCTCACCTGAAATCATATAAAACTCCTCATCCTGACTTGGTTCTTCATATTGCTTACGCCAATCCTGAAAACCTTGAATCAATTCTCTTTTTATATCATAGAAAGTTTCAATTTTGTCTTGACGCTCTTTGCCAGCAGCATATTCCTCAACATCCAGGTTTTTCAAATAACTAGGTCGATCTCTCACATGTTCTATGGCCATCTCCAGTGCATCATCATCATCATTTGCATCACCTGTGCCATCTTCCTCATACACATCTTTGGCCAACTCCTGGGCAAGAATATAAGATTCTGGATGAATTCGTGTATCATCCAGCAAATCAATAAATTGGCTGCTGCTAGCGGCCAATCCACTTCGCCGGACACGCAAGAAACCAACCGCGTTGACAAACACTTTTTTACCAAGTTTATGTTCAGTCAAAAAATCTTTCCGAGTGAAAATTGCACCAGCTCTTACCAGCGATCTCTGCAAGAACGCAGCTTTCCGTGGACCAAGCCCGGAAATAAATTGTAACGGAGCAAATAACCATTCATGACTTATTGCTAAATTGATGTCTAAGCCAACCTGATTGGTCACATCTACCATAACCTGCTCAACCATCCCAAATTTATCATCTGGGTTGAGAAAACTCTCCAAAGGGCTCAGTTTCCATGATAGTATTTCCTTTCTGGGTCCACACAATGTCGCAACCATTGCCAATGGGTTCTGGAGATATCGACCAAGCGCAACAGCCCGCCTCACTATACCTGTCAAAGAAACAATAGTAGGATAAATTGTAGGATTCATTCATTAAAGAGGGTCGGCGTACACCCAACACAACATTTACCTAGCTGCTGTGAAGGAAGCTGTTCAGAGGAAATTCGAGAATTTTCATAAAGACGAGGCAAAGATTCATCCCCATACACAATGCTGAGCCCATCCATTTCATGCCCAACATCTCTAGGGTTTTCCTCGACCATCTTGAAAATAACCTAATAGAAGAAAAGCAAACCAACAGATGAGACCCACAATATATACGACACATCGTAGCAAAAAAATAATAATAACTCAGACTGATGACACCATGACCAGACCATTTTTTTAACAGCTTAACAGTTACTATCAGGCATTACCCAGAAAAAAGTAAATGTGCTGATTTTATTCATCACATAAATTTATACCAATTCCTACTAACCGCAAAATTATTCTAAAATTCAATACAAAAATATTGTATAAAGTAGTCCTATATGATGTTTCAGATGTTGAAATAGAGTGCTGGAGAAAAATCAGGTATGTTGAGTAAAACAAACTACTAGTAGGTGAAAGATAGATTAGAGGGAACATAATGAAAAGGGGATGAATATGGGAATAGGAATAAGACAGACAACTGAACTGATCAATATCATTTCCATGTTTGATAAGGTGAATTATATTGAAACAGAAATAACAATTCCTAAAATTATAGGTATACGTATGCATCACAAAATTCACCGAAATATAGAATGTAAACATATAAACCAAGATGTCAACCTCGTATATATCTTCCTTCAAACGAGTGCAAGACAAGTTAACTGCTCCTAAAACAACAACATGTGGTTGGTGATCTGTCATAAACTTCAACACACGTTCCTGGTCATTCTTCTTCCTTTGTTGGTCACTGGCGCTTTGTGACCTTAAAGTAAGTGACCCAGTGTATAGCACATCTTGCACTTCTCCAGATGAATCTAACATAACAAAAGTTGTTTGTGGCTTTCCAGGGCCCCAAGAGCAGGCCATAACCCTAGGAGCAGCCTCATCATCTGAGCTTAGATCATTTTCCTTCTGTTGATAAGGCCCCACAGAAACCTTACTCCACAAGGCCTTTCCATACTCCATAAGTAACCAATGCTTTGCTTTGCTTGCTAAGACGCCTCTTGCTTCTTTTTCCATTGATGGTAAAAGAAATCGAAAGATTGCATCGTGCAATATCAGCTTCCTCTGTTCATTCCACAGCTGAGCAGATCTGCTAACACTATCACTAACGTAATACTCATTGAATTGGTCTATTAATTTATTTAGATACTCTTCAGGAAGCTTAATAGTAACTTGAATGAGTTTTTCCTCTTCTGCCTTCTGTATAAGGAGCCATTGGGCATCCTCAAATTTAGACAAAGGCTTCTCTCGCAGCCACTTCACCCCAAAAAACTGATGGAACGAATCTATGGTTATATTTCCATCAGCAGTAGGGCAGGTTGACACCACAGCATGGTCAATAAAGTGGCTTCTAACGTGTTTCTTTATGCTAGGCTCACAACTTATCTCAACAGCTGCCTGAAACAAAAATAACCATATAATCAAACAAATGATACATTTTAATGATTATGAGCAAAGTTACAGTCTTACAGATACATACCATGTGTCTAGCACATTTAAGTACTTCTTCAGGAGTATCATACATAGCACATGTGAAGTTAGAAGCCACCTCTTCTGGTGTTTCCTTTGGATCTTCCAACTCTTGCTGTACCAAGAGGGCAGACAAAACAAAACCTTTAGTTTAGGGTCACAACAAAGAGCAGTTCTAAATTCAAGCGCTCTTACCAGCTGAACTAGAGATAGACATAATCCGAGTTGCTCAGAACTACACCCAAACCTGCTTGCAACCTCCCACAGACCTGCCTTGCTGAAAGAGCTATACATTGACTTCCGTTTTGGCCTTTTGTATTGTCCTTCATCAACACCAGCTTCACCTGGTGGGAAATGCAAGTTGAATTTGGAGTCAACATCATCAACCTCCCTCTCTGATTCTGCCTCCTTCAGTGATCTCATAACTGATTCAAACAATTGCCTATTCAAGTTTAGTCTTGTTTCATCATAGACGCGACGAGACTCTTCTTCAAACCGTTTATTGTAGTATAATTGGAGGGCACTCTTCCGCTTCTGAAGAAGTAACCACTTCCTGTCCAGGTCCTGTAGAGCCCAAAGTATCTAAACAGTGCACAAGGAATCAATATGCAAAGTTTTTATCATGTTATCAGTATCAAACAATATATTAATATATTTTCAAATAAAAGTCACAAAAATAAATCATAACAGACCTTGTGCCATTTTAGAGTAGGTGTCTTGTTATTCTTATCCCAAGTTTCGTCACCAGCTTCAGGCCGCTCAAGGTCTTTCAATAAGCTTAAACACTCTTCCTTACGGTACATGGAAATAAAAGGAATCTAAAGGACAAGAAATTATAGATTAGCAAAATGGGGATAATATAATATATAGTATTAACTACAGATGTAAATCCCAGGATCAAATGATACTGACATCTAATTTTTGCACATGATACAGTTCCAAAAATCTAACGATATCATCCTTGTCAATTGGTAGCTCCTCCCCATTATTTTGGGAACTTGAATCTTTCTTGCGAATCCAAGGAACTGCTCCATTTTTAAGTTGACTAACTATCCACTGACTCTCTTCATCTATACTACCATCCAGTGAAGGGGCACCAGTACTCTCCTCCGTTATCTGCAAGAAAAACAAAAAAAAAAGCTCATCTTGCAAGAAAGCGCCTAATTAATTGAGAAATTTGCCTATTTCCACAGAAATTCCAGAAGACCTGCATTCTCTCTGGAATATCGAGCTCCCTAATCCGGTCATCCTTCGGTGTCATATATTTCTCAGCGAGAACAATAGGCTCAAATTCATCTTCAAGTCTAGTCTCTCTATAGTCATTCAATTCTCGACTTTGATTGCGAGCCTCGAGCAACTCATCAACATCACCAAATAATTCTTGAGCTTCTTGTAAAGCTGAGGACGAGACTCCTGGTGCCTGCCTAGGCCTTTTCACCCCCTTCGGCTTCTTGTACCTTCATATAATTGCAGTAACAGAACATTAGATCAAATAATAAGATTCTTAATGGTAAAGAATACAGCATGCATTTAAAATACCTCACAGGAGCTCCGTTCTCATCAACTTCTTCTTCATCCACAATGAAGTCGGCCATTTCATCTTCTTCTCCAATGTCAGCATCTTCCTCTTCTTCTCCTTGATCCTCCTCTTCAGCAATGTCTTCGAGATGAGTTCCTGTAATTCATATAAAAGAAAAGCACGTTAGTTTTTTTGGTGCATTTTTCAGCATAAAATTTCAACAATGTGTTTCAAAACAAACTTTGTTTTAGTAATTTAATGTTCAAATGCTACACTGTTCAAATCAAACTCATTCGGATAAGGTTGTTCTTCAGTAAACAATTCCAAACCTATAACTTATCTTCCAAAGTGATATCTATATAATGCATTGAACTAGAAGTAATTTTCACCGACTGCTAAATGATGTCAATAAAAAACCAAAAAACACAAACCACGATTCGGACATACCTTCATCATCGCCAAATAAACTGCGTTTAAGCTTCTCCTCAGCAGTTCGCCCAACTTTACCACTTCCAAAAAACTCCTCTTCGTCAGATTGTCCATAGTGCCCCTCCTCAGTATCCCTCTGGCCCTTTTTCAGTCGCTTGAACTTTTTGCTCTCCTGATAAATTCAAGAAAATTATTTTCAATACAATTTGTGTATTGAGATTGGTATTTACCAACTAAAGGCCAACATTAATAAAACAAATGAAAATAAATCCAAGTTATAAAACCTTTCGACGATGAATATTGATATTATTGTCCTCCAGCAACTCATAATCATCCTCATCAAGGACATACTCCTCCCTAAAACAGCAGGAATAAATTTGTCAAAATATTTAAATTAAAGATGTTTGCGTCGTGTAAGTTTCACAATTTTAAACAGAAGTACATATGCAAATATACATCCAACTTCCTTCAATCATATGTGCACTTGCCCCGATAGGGATAGGGAAAAAATAAGAACACGAGAAGATTCCAGACCATGTGCATTGCTATTAATATGCATGGCATGCTTTTATAAATAGTAGAACAAAAATTTATTAATAGTATGAAAGACATTTAAAAAATTCATAAGAGAAAAAGTTACCAGCTACTGATGCAATGCAAGAGAAATTACCAAATATGTATTACAAACACAACTTATCCAGATTGATGGAAAAAAAACTATATTACATATTATCAAGCATTTTTCTTTGTTTTCTAAACATAAAAGTTTATTAACTCCAACCACAAGAAGAGGCATAAAAATCACGTAAAGGATAAAGAGTCAACTTTTTCTTCCTCTTCTTCTTCTTCTGACGCTCTTCATCACTTTCTGCTCTCTCTTCTTCATCCTGCTCCTCTTCTTCCTCAATGTCATCAACTATAAATCCATCCTTTTCATATTCATCCTGCCCTTCTGAAGTGAGGGGGGAAGAAAAAACAACATCAGCACAACAATATAGCATCAAATAAACTCCCTTTAGAGATGATTCCATGTACAAGACTAGCTCCACATTCTACGCAATAAGAAACCATGAAAAAAGTACATTCATATAACAGCAAAAACAAAATGAAAAAAATTAAGCATCGGAAGCGCGAAAACAAAAGTTAAAGGATGCAAACTCTTAATCAAAAATCACATTGCAATGCACGAGGGACCAAACAGTAAAAATCCACCGTCATTTGAACTAACTAAATAAATTAAACAAAACTCGAAAATAAGCATCATTCTTTCCTTTCCATATTGGAACTGCCAAACAGCAACATGCAGACTATCAACATCAGTTCATTGGAGTATGGCCCCCAGCTCGGACACAACTTGGAACTTCGAAGACAGTGAGGAAAACAGGAAACCCATATCTATTGCTATTTCATCTTATCTCTACCATCAAACGACAAAAAAGAATATAAAAACTCACACCATGAACAACAACCAAGCCTTATGCCACATAGTAGGGACGGCTACAAGGATCAAATGATATCAATAATATTCGGTGATATATCATATCTTTGTTCAACTCATTAATCTCTAAGTCTTCTTCTGCCTCTAGTAGTTTGACAACCCCTACCCTCCATGTAATCTACTTCGCTTACTATATAATCTACAGGTCTCCAAACTTCATGCTCAAACCATGTAAGCCGACTTTCCACCATTTTAACTACTATGGGTGCTAATTCATACCATGGTTTCCCACAAATTCCCACCTATCTAACTGATATTTAAACAGTATATATAATTTAGGTTTCACCTTTCATAGCTCTATGTAACAAATCTGATCCTAAGAAAAATCCAACATAGTCAAATCCATAGTTGGAAATTTGTTTTCATTGCCAAACTTACATCACCAGTCTAACAAAAACAACCGGCACTTACCACAATGACATAGTTCGCACAAACATCAAACAATGCAACATGAGAAAACCCTAATTTGAAAGACGAAACCCTAGTGTTCTTATAAATCCCCAAAAACGCCGCCACCAATGAGAACGATAAAGTAAAAAAAAGAACCCAAAAAAACAAAAAAAATCTTAACATAAAGTACATAAAACTCAATCAAAGCTCATACCCTCTTCTTCGTCCTCATCATCATCATCCATTTCGCGACCTTCTTCCAAATCATCCCCGTCAACGGGCTCCCTCTCATCCATATCGAGTTCAACGTCATCTGCATCCATACCATAGAATAATAACCGAAAGTTTAAATTAAAAAAAATCGAAAAAGTTAGGGTTCCAACAAGAAGGACTTAGAAGGTGAAAATAATATTTTACGAGGGAATTTCTAGGGTTCACCTTCTTCGTCAGATATTACGCCTTTGGCCATGATTGGCAAGATAAACGCAAAGAGGTCGCAAAAGTGGAATAGAAGAAGGATAAATCGTGAATAAATGGCGAATTGGAAGAATAGAGCGGAACACTTCGTAACAACCAAGTGAAGAATGAATGGACGTATCAAAGAAGACGGTGATTGTGTAAATATTTATTTATATTTGGTAATTAATTTGTAATCTTTTGTTTTAATAAAAACATCTTTCGGGACATTTTTTTTATTTAATTGCTGACTACTCTGTAAGAATTGCATAGTAAGATTTTTGTGAATAATAAAATACGATATTAATTCATAAGTTTCAATTTTATCGTGAATTTTATTTAGAGATATAAAAATAAAGTTAAATGATTCAACTACCTAAAATTTTAGAACTAATTAAATTTTGTTTTATGTTTTTTTTTTCGAATACAAATTATAAATTCGACTTTTATTGATTTGAATGTAGCTTTAAAATAGCCCATCCAAGATTCAAACTAAACAATTATTTTTTAAAGACACTATATTAACATTGTCATCAAACTGAAACTCAATGTTTTCGTTCAAGCCTCACCACTAGTAAAAGACAATTTCGTTAAGTCTTCAAGTGAGGTCAGGCTTTGCAGGTCATTTGGGGAGAATTCCAATGTAACTTAGGACAATTCCATATTGCTGTGAGCTACCACACAACTTTGGGTTAACATTGTCTTTTAAAGACACTATATTAACATTGTCATCAAACTGAAGCTCAATGTTTTCGTTCAAGCCTCGCCAATAGTGAAAGACAATTTCGTTAAGTCTTCAAGTGAGGTCAGGCCTTGCAGGTCATTTGGGGAGAATTCCAATGTAACTTAGGACAATTCCATATTGCTGTGAGCTACCACACAACTTTGGGTTAATTATAACTAATCACTAACATTAGTCTTAGTTTGAGTCGAGTGGATCTACGAATACGTCATGGACATTTGTTTCTAAATTAAAATTGGAAAGGGTTGGAAAAAAACCTTTTAAAGACAATATTAATTATATTTTCGTTGGGTCATATAACTTGAGACGTACGGATGTTCATTTAATGATCTTCAAATCGATAAACAATCAAAACATATTTATGTGTCTCGCATATTTAATGGTTTGAGATTTAGATACAAATTTACTAGCATAATTTATGTGATACAATCTTTCAATCTATCATTGATATTCGTTAAGAATTTACTTTTTCTTTTCACCATATGTCTGTTACAAGATTGTTCTAAAGTATTGTGATGTATTCGCCACTTCAAGTTGCATCATATTTATCTTGTTGATGCTATCAGATTTGCTTGTTTGAGATTGTAGTTAGTTTATTTCCTTCTTGACGAATAAAACAATGTAATAATATCTCAAGTGTTACAACAATGTGACTAGGTTTAAATATCCTATTTCTTGTATATTTCAACAAACTAACGATTTTAATCCCCGTTGTATCTAAATTTGGAAATTTATCCCTCAATTTAACAAATTTTAGGAATTTTTCCACCACTTAATTTTGGCTAATTTATGATTATGTTGTATCTTCATAAATGATATGGCAATGCACATTTATATTAAATTTTAATATATTATTATTCATTAGGAATCAAAATAGACTAGTCCGAATTAGACTTTGTGGGACATGAATTTGATTTATCAAAAAATTGAATGTTTAAGTCTCACACGTGTCAGATGCTTTTTATAAGGTATGAGTTTGAAATTTTATGAAAGAATGATATAATATGTTAACCTACTTAATATCGTTTTTAAATAATTAATGTGATATATTTTTGAATATTCTAACAAACTAATATATCAATAACATTAAGTATTTTTTTATATATAAAAAAATAATTTTATATGACATTATATTTTGAAGTACATTTTATTGTAATATGTTTAAATATATTTAAAGATGTAAACAACCAATATTGTAAAATATGATTAAATTACTAAAAAACTAACTAAATTTTAATTTAACATAAAATTCAAAATCAAATATATAACAATAATAGTAATACAAAAATAGTATTCATATTTACTTAATTAGTTTGATATGATAGACATAACATGTTTTTTTTTATGTCACGTGGTATG
>JBBPBR010000006.1:51585852-51604101 GCA_037974775.1 Cicer pinnatifidum
AAATACTTATAATACTAATTATTTACATTGACTATTGCAAAAAAAAAATTAATAAATTTTTTATTTATATTTCTACAAAGTATGATCAATATTTATTAAAATTTTATATAATTTTTAAACACTGAAATATGAAAAACTATATTTAAAATTTAACTTTTGTTGGTTGCACATATTTCTTCCCTATTACATACAAGTAGACTTCATGAATTCCATTCACATATTTTTTATTTTAATTTATTAAATACTAAACTTAATTTTAAGTGAAGTCAATTTACCTAAGTTACTTACTTGACTGTAATCCAAAAAAAATAGAAATATTACTAACAATAGTCTTAAAATTTTTGTGGGATGGTCCACCATAGCTTACACAAATTTTATTCATCCTTGCTTCCATTTCAAAATTTCAAAAAATAAAAAATAAAAAAGCAAAAATGAATAAAAGCACGGTCTCTCCTAAAGAAAATGACACTTGTTGTTAACCTTGCAGCACGAGTTACTCCACTATCTCTTCCTTTCCTCTTCAAACCCTAAACAATCCTCCAATTTTTCTCCTCTCTAACCAAAAAAGCCACACAAGAATCTCAAAAAAAAAAAAAAAAAAGAAGTATCAATTATCTGTTTCTTCAGCAACACTTTCTCAGTGTTTGTTCTAAAATGGGTGAACCAAACACGTCCCAAGCTGGATATGGACACTGAACTTCATCTTCATATTTTTTCTTCTTCTGCATTGTGTTTCCAATGGGAAAAGCCGAAGAAGAACAACAACACCTGCCACGTGGCGCCACCTCATCAGATCCACCGCAAAATGCGGAGACAGAGTGTCGGTGTTCACGGATTCGGAAACTCGTTGGTTTCAGATGCATTCTCGTTTTCCTCTTCTCTCTTGCTCTGTTCCTTTCAGCTTTGTTTTGGTTGCCCCCTTTTCTTCGCTTCGCAGATCACAAGAATCTTCACGATGATTCCAAATACAAAGGTGTGTTTTTTCTTTTCCTTTAATTTCTCCCCCATTTCGAAATTTCCACTATTTTTGATTTTTTTTGGGTTTGTCGGTGGCTGCATTGTTTCGTCGATATAGATCTGTTTCTATTTTTGGTCTTTTAAAGTTTTTATTCTTTTTTTTGTAGATTAGGTGTGGTTGTGATTTGTGGGCATCTTAAAAAAACGAGGAAAATAAGACAATTTTGCTGTAATTTTTCTCGTTGTTTTAAATTTTTTTTATTGCGGTTTAATAAACGGTAATCTTGGAAATAGATTTGCTTCTGAAGTTATAATTAATGAATTGGGCATTTTACGTATTTAATGACTCGGTTAGATTTTTGACTATAGTAGTTGGTTTAATAGCCAATTAAAGAGGTGTAGATATATTGTGAGAAAATGAACTTGTTTGTCGGATCAAGTTTTTTTTTTTTTTTTTTTCCATTCTGGTTATTACTTTCATTATATCTATTTTTAGTAAGGTTTTGATTTTGACGATTTTGAACTTTGTATGTTTGAAAATGGTTTTGGGAATGCATTGAATAATTGGACCTCACTAATGGTTCCTATTTTTGTTTTTAACTTTATTTGCTTTATTTGGTGATTTTTTTTGACAATGTTATTCACAAACTTGGGGCTTTACATTTTCATACTTTTAAGACGCTTAAAATCAATCTTGGTTATAAGTTATTATAAAGTTATATACAAGAATTACATTCTCTATCTCAATGGTACCTATGAATAGAATAGTTTTCCTGTTTTAGGGCGTCACACAAAATTTATGACTCCTGACATCGATCAGGTGACTAGTTTGTTGTCTATACCAGAAATAGTCATTTGTGTTGTGTCACTGTTTATGGTAGTATTAGGCTTTATCTAGCAAATTAGGTTGGATATCATTTATCATATGTTATAAAGTATTGCCCAGAAGAGGAGTCTCAGTGCAACGGTTGCAGTTGCAGCCGTGTGATTAGAAGGCCAATCGTTTTGAGTCATGCAATCAGCCTTTTTGCTGATGCAGAGTAAAGGCTGTCTACAATAGATGCACAATGACAATGAATCCTACCTTTCCTGGACCCCACATGGTGGCAGTTTTGTAGCATTGTGTTGTTGTTTTTATCATATGCATTGCCGTGATTGAGCTGGGAAAGTGAGATTTTTCATTTCTATGCCCATTGCATTGCTGCGGCATTGTGATACTTTATGCTCAGCCATTAGCTCTCATTGCTATTCCATTCATTATAAACTTATGCTATGGTATATGCCTGTTGCTCTCAACACATTTTTTCACTATAGGAGATTAAGAATGTCCAACTGTGATAGGAATTGGCTTACCTCTGCTCTATCAAACTACCACAGAAATTTTCTTACAAATTTAGGGATTAGCAAACATGTTATAGCTTGAAGAATAACAAGAGCTTAAGTGAGGAAATGAAACAGCAATGATAAGCGGTGTAATATTGGATCACAAAAAGTTGTTCTGGAGGTACGGGCAATCAGCAAGTGGCAAATGGAAATTTGCAGGAAATTGGGTTATTCGGTTTCAATATTGGATGGAGCTGTTGTTAATTGGGATAACTGTAATTCAATATATGTTTCCTGTATAATATGCATTTTGCATTATACCTCTGCATAAGATTATACTTCAAATCTCATTATACCTCTCACGTGTTGTCAGCATCAAGTATAAAATGTTTTACTGAAATTTCCTCATGCTTGTATGCACCTATATGTCTCATTGTATGAAAAAACTTTGATCCATTGCAGTGTTAAAATTCTATCACTTAATTGTACATTGCCAGTTTGGCACACCACTAAAAGAGTTTTGACTATACCAACAAACTCAAACTCTTTTAATAATGACAATTTATAAAATCTATTGTCTTAATGATAATTTTATTAATTTTTCAGGTCATGATATTGTTGCAAGCTTTATTGTTAATAAGCCAGTCACTGTGTTAAAAGATAACATTTCACAGCTCGCGGGTCAAATTTTTGATGAGATAGAAGCTCCCTCTACTAAAGTACACTTCCTTCTTCATAGTTTCTTTTCACACCCTATCTTAATATTTGCATATTGACACCATTCTCCTTTTTTATTTTATTAAATAATCCAGGTGATCATCTTGTCTCTAGACCCGTTACCTAAGCCAAACAAGACAAAAGTGGTGTTTGCTGTTGATCCTAATGGCGAATACTCAGAAATGTCTTCGCCTGCCATTAGTTTGATAAGATCATTATTTACGTCCTTGGTAATACACCAATCAGTTCTCCAGCTCACTTCATCCTTGTTCGGAGATCCCTACTTTTTTGAGGTGCTGAAATTTAAAGGAGGAATTACTATAATTCCACAACAGAATGCGTTTCCTCTGCAGACAGTGCAAACAAAATTCAACTTTTCTTTGAATTTCCCCATTTATCAAATACAATCAAATTTCAATGAGCTGACAAGTCAGCTAAAGTCTGGATTACATCTGGCATCCTTTGAGGTTTGTCAAATCTTTCTATTTTCTTACTGTTTCTATGGCATGTTCTTTTTTGTGATCATTTTTCATTTGTATTTTGTTTAATTTGTATACATTTAATAATTTCAACTTTCAGTTCTGATTCTATGGTAGTAGGTCTTCTAGAAGATTTCAGATAACATTTTAATCATAGCTATGCCAATACTGATTTTGGTTGGGTTTACTGGTTGGTTGCAGAACTTGCACGTCATCTTATCAAATTCCGAAGGTTCAACTGTAGATGCTCCTACTACTGTTCAATCCTCGGTTCTACTTGCGGTTGGGATTCCTCCATCAAAACAGAGGCTAAAGCAATTGGCGCAAACCATCATGGGACCTCATAATCTTGGCTTGAATAACACTGAATTTGGTAGGGTTAAGCATGTCAGACTTTCATCTGTCTTGCAGCACTCTCTCAACGGCAGTGATACCGGCTCTGCAAGATCACCTTCTCCTTCTCCCGTGCCTCATTCCCCGCACCATCACCACCACCACCACCACCACCATCATCATCATCATCACAGTGAACATCTCACTCCTGAAGCTTCTCCAATACCTGCACCTTCGCCTAAACCCAGGAAGGGTGTAACTCCACCCAAGGTTGGCTCTCCTGCTGCTACAAATAGTGCCCCTGCACCACGGAAAAGTTCTCGAGCTCAACCTCCTGATTGTCCATTTGAGCGTAGGAAAAGGTCTAGTCGTAGTGGTGAGAGACATGCTTATCTAACTCCTGCTGTTGCTCCTAGTACTCAACAACATTCTCCTGTTCCTATTCCATCACCAAAACCACAAGTTGAACCCCCTACCCCTACACATGCCTCTCATTCAGCACCTGCTTTGAGTCCTTTGCCAAATGTAGCTTTTGCTCATGCTGAGCCCCCACCTAAGAATCAACCGCCTGCAGAGTTTCACGGGATATCATCATCATCACGTGAGTATGATTAATGATATAACTATAGTTTTTGGTTCAATGCGAATGTCATACTGTCATTACTTGTTAGTTTTACATTAGAGACCAATTATTTTTTCAATTTTTTTGCGCATACATATTTGAACCATGCATTATTTATTGTGATATTAAAATTGGTTGCTGCTAGTGGTTACTCAGTTTATGAAGGAAATTAAAAATAATTAGCCTAATGACGTATGGCTTAATGTGAAGTTCAGGTTGCTCTATCATTTTGCTTCTGTTTTTATTTCTTATATATATATATATATATATATATATATATATCTTCTTCCATTACAAATGGCCTTGAAGACTTAATCCTAGGCAAAAACCTCCAAAAGGGTTACCAATACAAATTCAAGTTCCAATTACAGATTAGAATAGTTTTCTTTTTGTTCTCGTGTTTTAGTTCATCTTGCTTGTGCACTGATATCTTCTTTTTGCAGCTTCTGCAGGTTGTATTGGAAGTGTTAAATGGAAACCTTTAATATTTCTTGTACTTGTGTTACATGTGTAACAAAGTACTAAAATTGTATTATGAATGTGAGCTACGCAAAGAGTGAGCTGCACATATATATGAGTGGATATAAGCTGTCATCATGCATGTAAATAGTTGATTAAAAATATCCAGACGGTGTATGTATGCATTTTCAGGTCAAAGTCTACTAGTGGCAGGCCTTGATTACATGCATTACCTTTGTTTTGTGATGTAAGATGAAAAGAGGAAGAAAGAAAATGAAAGAAAAAAAGAAGAAAAAGTAACAATTTTCTTAGTTTATAATCATTTTAATTTAATAAATCTCTATGTATGGTTCTATTAGCCAGGTAAAGGTTATGTTGGATGAGGTTCACGAGGAAAATGTTCCACCAATGATGACAATGGAAATCACGGGTTTATCGTTGAATTGCTAATGCTTCTAGTTCACCACTTCCCCCGTTTTTCTACCTTCGCCAGCTATATAAGCCAACTAGCTAGTAACAACTGCTAATGAACATACTTTTTTCTAATTTACATGTAGGAAATCACTATTTTAGTAAATAAATTGTAGGGTTTAGATAATTCGTTCTTATAATTGACATTATTTTAACATGATTTATGAATTAAAAATATTGAGCCACTTTAGTTTATTTGGGATATTTTCATGGATTAGATTGATTTAGCTGGGTTTAGTTAAGTGATGATTAAAATTGATTTTGAATGAATTGATTTTATCAATAGATAAATGTTAAGTGATTTATAGATAAATGTAAAATGCTTTATGTTTGAATATATTTAAGTAAAAGTGAGTTAAATAATAAAGTTAAATGTAAAAGTAACGTTTGAATAAAAAGTACAAGTTATAGTTTCAAGTTTGGAGACAATCTATTTATTTGATGATATATAAATATATGAAAATTAATTTTATTATTTTAAAATTGATTTTAACTAATGTAATAGAAGATTTTAAAATTTTATTTATTACATATATGGAAATTAGTTATTAGAATCTAGTTTATGTGGTTGGTGGTTTGAGTGTTGTAAACTCCATAATACTAAATTTGATTTTTATTTATAAAAAGTATAAATATGAAGGTTTATATTTGAAAGAAGGAATATATGAAAGCTAGTTATTTGCATTTTTATGATTTTTTAGGTTTATGAGAAGGATCATACTAGCTCCTACCTTTTGATGTGAATGGTGTAGTAAATTGCACATGATATCTTCTCGTGAAGAATAGAAAAATCATACTTTAATTATTTATGCCTAATTTTGATATGACACCAAGGCAAAAGATCCTCTCATGTGAATTGCCTCTGACTTCTTAGAACGGTTGAATGAGGTCAGTTTTTCAATGCGTAATAATGGGATGATGTCCACTTGTTCCGAAATCACGGATAATTGAACTCCATTCTCATACTAGGATATGTTGAATATTAATACTCCATCCTATTCGTTCCGAAATCACGGATAATTGAACTCCATTCTCATACTAGGATATGTTGAATATTAATACTCCATCCTATTCATCTCAAAATATTTTCCATTTTTAAGACTACACACTAGTATTAGTATGGTGAATTTGTCAAAACTACATCATCTCAATTCATTCATTTTTATAATATGATATAACACAATTGATAATTCTCATTAAATATCGGTGTAAAATTATTTTACATAGATAATAAATACTTAAAAATCATAATAGTTTATTATAATTGTTAAATGTGATTTTAAACGTACACTAAATACAACTAGTTTTGTCTCTATAAACAAACCAGTATATGTAAAAATAATAACAGTGATGCTAGCGTCAAAATTCTATTTCTAACATTATTGATTTGTATATTCAACAGCCAAATTAAATGAAAGGACATATTGCTTAGAAACTGCAGTAACATAATAGTAATCTAAATAACACACGTTTGTTTAATGTGTGTACTAAAATAATATTACTAGAAGTTATTATAAAAAAGAAAGAATATTAAAGTCAATACAAAGTTTTAAATAGTATTATTCCTTACAAGGCCCAACTTGGAAAGCTCAGCTCACTAGTTTTAAATAGTTATTATAACCATCCATTTATGGAACAAGTCTACAACAATCTATTTATGGAACACGTCTATATAAGCTGAAATTTTTGTTTTGATGATCTTGTAAGATAGTTTGAGTTTGTCAAGAATAAAGATGATACTTTGTCTCTCTAAGAAGGTTAGTAGGAGATTGTTGATGTGTTAAATGTGACTTAGAAATTTCATATTGGATGAAACAAATGAATATCGAACAACATATAACTGAGATGATGAGATGATTCATATATCTAATATGTTAATGTTTTGGGTGAAAGTGGAATGTCGAATCTATTTTATATGATTGTTCTTAGCTCAATGTGATGATTATCAGAATTCCCCCTTATAACCTAACAAATATATCATAGTTGATGATTTTACTTATAGATGATTGGATCACTGTTTCAAAATTGTTCTAACAATTAGGAGAAAATGTCCCATTAATAATGTATGGTTACACCGATGCAAATATATATGGATGAATAAACTTTTTCTTGAGGGGAATATAAAAACTGAATGATCGGACTCACACTTGAAGGATAAATTGTTGGTGTGTTAAGTGTAATTAAGAATATCACATTTGATGAAAAAATTAATGTTAGAAGTGAAAAAACTCATATATCAAATGTAATAAGGTTTTAGACAAATATACTGTATTTAACTCATTGTGTGATTGTTCTTAGTTTAATGTGATGATATTTTGTTATCCCTTTATGATCCAATAGTGATAAAGATTGGTCTCGACCCATCCTCCCTTAAATATTATATACATACATACACATATTTAGTTTTAATAAAACTTAAAATATAATTATCACAATAATGTAATATTTGATTTTTTTAATAAATATTCTATCTATAATATAATGAGTGAAATATTGGTAAAAATAATATCTTAAAATGAATGTCAATTTAAAATTTTAATATAAGTTTAATTATCTTTGATGTTTATTGACGCTCTCATCAATATAATTACACACATCTGATTCTTTTTTATTGTCATAATAATTTTGTGAATCCGACTTATTCTTGAATGTGAAAATCCCTCGTGCTTTCCTTAATAACCCAACATACGGTGTAAGCTGGAGTATAAACATACACTACCTAACCTAGATAGATAACTAAAGTTGATTGGCTTAAGTTGGAGTATAAACACATACATGAGACATTTTAATTGTTTTCTTTTGACTTACATTTGTCTCTTACTTATAATAATGTGACATTTTAATTTATTATGTCGATTTGTTTGAACATGATAAAATCTTTAGATCATTAAATTTAATTCCATAAAATATCAAGTAGATGACTTAGTTGTGAGATCATATTGATTTTTAGAGTCTATTATTGGAGATATTCATGGTCAAGTTTTACTGTTTATAGAACAACAATATCTCACATCTCACAAATCATAATTATGTAAGTCTTTCTCATGATTGGTCATAGTGTAAAGAGTCATTGGATCTAGAATCACCACGATTACTACATGAGAAGTTGCATATTTTAATGTTGGCAAACATCATTCATAACAGGGTGATCATATCATGAATATTATCTCTGAGCCTCTCAAAACAGTAAGACTGAAATACATGATCATGCTAAAACGAGTAGGATATTATTTATTTTTATAAAAGTAGTATATTATTTATTTTTTAATTATTAAATTCATAAACAGCTAGAAATAAATATCTTTGAAAATAAAAAAGTGAAAGCACCGCATACACAATTTAAGTGGATGAACGGACCATATTAATATGAAAAAAAAAAGAAAAATATCTGAATATTATTAATTTTATTTTTTTAACATCTCTTTCTCTCTTCCTAGCCAGAAACGTCTCTCTTCTGTTCTTTCAGTCTCTATTTTGCCTTCAAAATATCACTCCTTTTTCTTCTCCAAACTTTTTATTCCATTTTAAAGACCCACAATATCATATCTTCTGATTGAAGTAAAGGTTAGTTCAATCTCTCTCTCTCTCTGAATTTCAACCACCCATTTTCATTTTCATAGAAAAAGGTTAGATTTTTGTTGAGCTCGTTTCAAGTTAGTTGAATTCTGGTAAATGGGTATGTGCTATTTGATTTAGTATCCAAATCCCAAATGTTATTTCTTTTTGTTTTGTTTACTTATACATAGCAAAATAAATTTGTATGATAGTTGGAATTTTGATGTGATTGAAAAGATCATAAATTGAAATGCTTCATTACACAATTATAATGGAACTTGAATTTTTGCTTAATTGCTTCCTTTTATCTCTGTTGTGACTTGTGAATGCAAGAGGGTGTCAATGTGTGATTAAAAATCTGAACTTTGTAATTTTGATGCTTATTTTATATTGTGGACTATTCTAATGTTGCATTATCAATTTATCATGCTCATTACACTTTTCTTTTGAAAAAAATGTAGATTTTAAGCCATAAATTCATTGATTTCGTTTTTGCTGTGTCAAATTCGTTTTGAAGCTATGGTGAATCCGGGCTTGTCTACTGGAAACAAGTTGGCGAATTCAGTGAAGATAAGCTTTCGGTTACCGTATCTTACGCAATGGGGTCAGAGCTTATTGGTGTGTGGCTCTGTACCAGTTCTTGGATCCTGGAATGTGAAGAAGGGTGTGTTGCTCAGTCCCTTTCATGAAGGTTCTGAGCTCATTTGGAGTGGAAGCATTACAGTGCCAAAAGGGTTCCAATGCGAGTACACCTACTATGTCGTGGATGATAAGAAAAATATTGTGAGATGGGAGATGGGGAAGAAGCATGAACTGAGGCTCCCCGAAGGTGTTCAGAGTGGTCAGGAGATTGAGTTTCGTGATCTTTGGCAGGTTGCTTCCTTTCTCACTTTCCACATTTTGCTATTTCTTTTTCAAGTTTCGAGTAATTCTTTATATGGTAGCTTTTCGTTGCGTTTATGAAACATGTCCTAGTTTTACTGCCATTCCTAATAATAAACTTAGATTCCTTTTGTTTAATTATGCAGTAGTAGATCTTTTCAATGTATTCCTTATTCATAAAAAAATAGTTTGTTAAGAAAATTGTGCAGATAATGAGCACATTTGTAATCTTTTAGTAACCAAAGAAATTGAATTGAAAGGAAGTTAGAAGGACTCAAAAGAATAAGTATGTTACTGAAAATGAACAAAAGATAAGAATCGAATAACTCCACCTTGACAATGGATCTCTCCTTTGACTCATAATCTATCATATGTACAGAATATCGCTTCTAACTACTTAACTTCCGTAACTGTTGTTGAACTGTCCCTATATCCTAACATTAATCTATATTTCTCAGCCGTCAATATAATTAAAAAAATTATACGATGCACAATTTTGGTTTCACAATTTTTATCTGAAAACAAAAACTCCCTAACGAATTTATTTGCCAAGATTTGTTTATCAGAAATCTTGTACTTTTTCCACAATCTTGTGCAAAAGTCACACTTTCACTAAGATGGCCATTTTTATTTTCTGAGAAAAAAGTAAGTGTTTAACAAAAAGAATAAGAAGCTTGTTGTAGTATTTTTTTAATTTTTTATTTATCTAGTGCTTATTCCATCTAAGCTCTTTGGAGATAATAGTTTACAAAATCACTTTTTAAGGGCTGGAGAAGCTGGGAAGTGATGTGATTAAGAATGCAGTTGTAGGGCTGAAAACTCCTTTTTTTGTACCATTTATATTCTATAACACTGTTAGTTGTAACACTTTTGCATAATAAGTATACAACATGGATATGGCCTCTTAAGTTGCTTCCTGGACCTAGGTTTTTTCTTTTGTTTCTGCTTAGTGTTTTGCCAAAATGCTACACTTGGTACAGGTTCTCAAAGTTGTCAATGTGGAAATTACTTCTAGAAGTTGGATATAAAATCTGTTTCCTGATATAATTTGATAGGTTGTTAGTTAGGATAAAAGTATTAGTTTTGTTTTAAATACCTTCTCAAGATCTTTTCTGGTTTTATCGTCAAGTCCAGACTGGCTCAGATGCTCTCCCTTTCAGAAGTGCTTTCAAAGATGTCATTTTTCGGCAAAGCTGGGATTCGACCATCAAGACAGGAGTCAACCCCATCAATGTTGAACCAGAAGGTAACATTTTGCAAATTACATTTTTAGCCTATTGTTTGGGGCTTATATAATACATTTTTAGCCTGTTGATAGCTCATGCGTTTTGACTTCTGATGACCAGCGGAATCCATCCTCGTCCAATTCAAAGTTTTCTGCCCAAATATTGAGAAAGACACATCAGTGAGGCCTTTTTATCCATATATCGTTTATGATCAATGTTGTTTATCTGCATGGATTGTGAATTCGTTGAAAAATTATGTTTGTTCGCGTTTAATTATACTTCAAGAATTTGTGACTAAAAGCACTTACGACGAATTAGTGACCTCTCCCGTACTTTTGCAGATATATGTGATAGGTAGCAACACAAAGTTGGGACATTGGAAAGTTCAACATGGACTAAAACTAAGCTATTTCGGCGAATTTGTCTGGCTAGCTGAATGTGTGATGCAAAGGAGTGACTTTCCAATTAAATATCCATTTTGAACTTTTCATCTCAAATTATAGATGAAAATGTGGGGGTTATTATTTTCATATGTTGCTACCAATACTCTGATCAAAGCTTTACATTTTTCCTTAACAGCTATTTCCACATATAGATATTGTAAATATGGCAGCTCTGGGAATGCATCTATCGAAAATGGTCCAAATCGAGAAGTCTCCATCAACTCCTCAAGAAGAGAGGCAAAATATATTTATCTTTCAGACGGCATGATTCGTGTAAGTTGCTAAATTTACATTACGCCTAGTGGAGATTATGGTTTTCTTGAATTTTATGATTCTAATATGTTGGTGGCCTGTTTTGCTAGGAAACACCGTGGCGCGGTGCCGGTGTAGCAATTCCTATGTTCTCTATAAGGTCGGAATCTGATCTAGGTGTTGGCGAGTTTCTTGACCTTAAATTACTAGTTGACTGGGCTGTAGCATCTGGTTTCCATTTAGTTCAACTTTTACCAATCAATGATACATCCGTGCATCGGATGTGGTGGGATTCTTATCCATACAGGTATCGCAACACCTTCAAAATCAGTGTCTTTAGATTTAGATAAGATACAAATAACATGCAGCATATCACACTATGTCGCTGATGTTAATATTATCTCACATATGCTTGTCTTTCAGTTCACTATCAGTATTTGCGCTGCATCCGTTGTACCTGAGAGTACAGGCACTTTCTGAGAACATACCAGAGGAGATCAAGGTTATGTTTAAGAATTTCACTCTCAATTGAATAGCATTTGTAGTGACTTCGAAATGCTGATATTTGAAATGTTTTGGATCTACTGTAAACAGCAAGAGATTGAGAAGGCAAAACAACAATTAGATGGGAAGGTAATGATAAAAAACCATTATAACTTAATTATAATTTTTTTATTAGAGGGGATGTGCAACTAAGTTTGTGAATATATTGTTATAGTCATCACAATTTTTATGTGCAAACCTATTGTTGGATTACAATTTCCTTATGGTTGGTTGATTTTATTTGGTCCGTACAGGATGTCGATTATGAAGCTACAATGGCTACTAAACTGACAATTGCTAAGAAAGTTTTTGATCAAGAAAAAGATTTAATCCTTAATTCGAGTTCCTTTCAGGAGTTCTTTTCTGAGAACGAGGTTCTACTACTGCACATTACAATTGCTTAATATTTTGGCAAGAGATGCTTTATCTTTCTTATCTTTTCCCCCTCCTTTATAATGAATTTTCATATTGGATTATTTATTGTTATTTTATATATTTCTACACCGGCTCAACTTTGTTCTTGATGGTAATAGGGTTGGTTGAAACCCTATGCTGCATTCTGTTTCCTGCGAGATTTCTTTGAAACATCAGAACGAAGTGAATGGGGCCGTTTTGCTCATTATTCAGAAGATAAGGTATATGCCTTAGGTTTCCTATTTTTTTTGTTTCCAACTTCCAAATATGTCTTATTAAGTCTCAATATTTCCCATTATTTTACAGTTAGAGAAACTTGTATCAAAGGAAAGTCTGCATTACGGGATAATTTGCTTCCACTACTATGTTCAATATCATCTACATCTACAAGTTAGTTATATTGAACCTTACTGTAAGTTCTACATTGTAGTCAAATTACCGAACGCGATATCTAACTGTTTGTTTTCATGTTATTCTTCCAACAGTTGTCTGAAGCTTCAGAATATGCGAGAAAGAAAGGAGTGATTCTAAAGGGAGATCTTCCCATTGGAGTTGACAGAAACAGTGTGGATACATGGGTTTATCCAAATTTGTTCCGAATGAACACTTCTACCGGGGCACCTCCTGATTATTTTGATAAAAATGGCCAGAATTGGGGCTTTCCTACTTATAATTGGGAAGAAATGTCAAAAGACAACTATGCTTGGTGGCGAGCTCGATTGACACAGGTTATGCTTTTGAATTCTTGATTGTCCTGTTCTTAACCGGAAAATAATCTATGCAAATTCTAGTATAGAGGCTGAAGATTAGTTTTCTTTTTTGTCTGTGACAGATGGGAAAATATTTCACAGCTTACAGGATTGATCACATATTGGGATTCTTCCGAATTTGGGAACTTCCAGATCATGCTGTGACTGGTCTAGTCGGAAAGTTCCGACCATCTATTCCTCTTAGTCAGGTATCCTTATGCTTTTTTAAGTTTAAAGCGCAAAATTGACATTTTTAGTCAATTTATAATTTGTTAAATCTATTGTATTGTAGGAAGAACTTGAAAGAGAAGGAATATGGGATTTTAATCGCCTGAGCCGCCCATACATTAGGCAGGAAATATTACAGGTTAGTAGTCTACCTTTTACACCACGGATGAATTTTTATAATGTGTTAATAATTTAAATTAGCTTAAAGATGCTATCTGGTTTTTTATAATATGTCTTATAGATGTGCTTCTTGTGGTTAGTCTTACTATATCTTTTTTCATTCTTGTTTCAGCAAAAATTTGGATTGGCGTGGACGTTTGTTGCAACAACTTTTCTGAATGAATATGAAAAGAACTGCTATGAGGTGATCATACTTTTGTGTGCCAATTTTCTTTTTAACTATGTATTGCTTCCTGTATGCTCTCACACAACATATCTTCGATATGCTAAGGGTACAACTTATTAGAATGTGTATGAGAAGCACTGCTTTGATTAGACCATCTTTGTTTTGATCAACAAATATATTTTAAGTTCACAACTACCTTTGGATTTAAATGTAAGTTTTCATGAATGAACTCTGCTTGGTTCAACACAGTCTTCATTAAGATGGATGGTCTTATAGAGATGGAATGAAATTCCAAACTAAAAGCATGAACCACATTAATAGGGATTGCATATTTTGTATTCTCTTCCTTCCAAAGTAGTAGTAATAGACGGACATGTTTGATGTTTTATTTATGTATTGAATATTGGAATTTTTTCTTAATCAAGCAAGTACAGCTATGAGTTGCTTGGTTCCTTGTAGTTAGGCAAGAGTGTATTCTCAAACTGTCAAGATTAGAAGTATTCTACTGGCTTTGTATGTAAACCTTTTGCTTTATTTTTTTTAACAATATCTAGTCAATGTAACATACAGTATTTGACAGCACCAACCTGAGACAGTTTCAGGGATTTTATCATGTAAGATGTGAAAATATAAAAAGTTATATTTATGTTGGTTATTTTTAAGTGCCTTTCTTTCATAATTCTGCTGTCAATTCTATTGCGACCGTTATATATATGCTGTTGTAATTTTATTTTTCATGAATGATTTTAGTTCAAGGAGGATAGCAACACCGAGAAAAAAATTGCTTCCAAACTGAAAACTTCTGCAGAAAGTTCCTTGTTGTTGGATGGTGAAGACAAAATCCGACGCAGTCTGTTCGATCTTTTACAGGTAGCTTTATCAAATTTTCTTCATGGATCTGTCTGTATTGATATTTACACTGAAAGGCAAAACTCAATATTTTGACTTAATCTTGATTCATGCGTCTTAAGAGATCTATTGTTTAAGATACTCTTGTGATTCTATCAGTAGACTGAAATACTAGTTTCTATGATGATGAGGTGGTACATTCTTAAGACCTATTGTTTAAGATACTCTTGTGATTCTATCAGTAGACTGAAATACTAGTTTCTATGATGATGATGTGGTACATTCTTATTTATTAGTGGACAACGGATAAATTGAGACTCTTCAATTTTCATATAGCTTTTCTTGTAATCTTTTTCTGTCTTCTGAATTGTTATTCTCATCCTCTCTTGCAACTCCTATATTATGTTATTTTCTATTGGTGTCTTGCAGAATATAGTTCTAATCCGAGATCCGGAGGATCCAAAAAGTTTTTATCCTCGTTTCAACCTTGAAGATACCTCAAGTTTCCAAGCTTTGGATGATCATAGGTACCTTAATATTATTAGTGTGTGTGAATAAACCATCGAGGATGGTTCCAACTATTATGCTGCTTTTTTCATCATTGTTTGACACTGATTTTTTTTCTTCCTTTTCCGTCTAATACAAAAATTCTTTTCATATTCTGATTTCCAACTTCCTTGAGATGTAATCTTACAAGATCTTACTTCTCATCATGCAATACAGCAAGAATGTTCTGAAAAGATTATATTACGACTACTATTTCCATCGTCAAGAGACTCTTTGGAGACAAAATGCACTGAAGACTCTACCCGCACTTCTAAATTCATCAGACATGCTGGCCTGCGGGGAAGATTTGGGCCTTATTCCATCTTGCGTGCATCCTGTATGTCCATTATACCTTAAGTTCTTATAAGAAAAAATTCTTTCTCACTCGTGCGTTCGGCTCCCAAAACACTTCCACTTGTTAAGAATTATGCTAAAGACATTAAAAGGATTTGAATTATTTCACTTTTTTGGAGGCGGGTCGGGTGTTACATTGAAAGGTTTGACACTAAATTTGTTAGTGCAGGTTATGCAAGAACTCGGATTAGTGGGATTGCGCATTCAACGGATGCCCAATGAATCCGATCTGGAATTCGGTATTCCTTCTCAATACAGCTACATGACGGTAAAGTTTCTATATACTATTACTTATCCTTATTTTATTTTGGTGCATATTGATTTTTTCTATCTTTTCATGGTTTCATATTAAAAAAAAATCCATCCAAGGAATGATAAATACTCTTAAGAACAAATCTGTTTTGTCCTGAGTGTTTAGAAACCCTAACTTAAACGCTCAAACGTTATCTTGTTGTATTATATCTATGCCACGTTCAAATGTCTTTTTTGGTTTAATGCCGCGAATAATGAAAGTTACTGGTTTTTGTGTGGTGCTTCTAGTTATGTAGTTCAGAAGGTATGTAATCAGAAAGATACTTAAGGTTTCTCGATTGTACTCTGATAAATCCAGGCTCGGTTTTATCGAGAACTAATGTCAGTTTCTGATTTTAGATGGCTTTTGTAAAATTGTCATTTGATTCGACAAATGTGAATGTGCAGGTATGTGCCCCATCATGTCATGACTGTTCCACCTTGCGTGCTTGGTGGGAAGAAGACGATGAAAGAAGACAACGGTTTTTCAAGAATGTGATGGAGTCAAATGAGTTGCCACCTGATCAATGTGTTCCAGAAATTGCACATTTTATTATAAGGCAACATATTGAATCCCCATCAATGTGGGCAATTTTCCCTCTTCAGGTATTCTGACAGACATGTTATAACAATCTGTTGAAAAATAAAATATGATTTCTAAGTCCCTTCACATGAAAATCACGCCAAGCGTAATCTGGTTGACAGGACTTGTTAGCATTAAAAGAAGAATATACAGCACGCCCCGCAACAGAAGAGACAATCAACGACCCTACAAATCCGAAGCACTATTGGAGATTCCGTAAGTGTTGCACTTTGTCTTTTTTAATAGTCCTATGTTGATTAGTGATATGAACTGTTTTGGTGAAGAATTATGAGATAACTGTATCTTGGTTTGATGTCAGGTGTGCATGTGACTCTGGAGTCATTGAATGAAGATAATAAGCTCAAAACCATAATCAAAGATCTTGTACGTTGGGGTGGAAGATCAATTCCTTCAGAGGACTCACAAGTTGAATCAAGTCTAATCTCAGCATCATTAGTAGCAGATGATGTCTCCAAGAAGCAACAGTTTGCCGGTACCGGTGAAAAGATCCGTCATCCTTCCGAGTTTAACGGACTTCCAACAAAGGATCCTTTGGCTGTCCTTTGATAGTGTTTTACTTGCACTTCAATTCAGATTTACATAACTTGTTGTAATAAAGAAAACAACAAGGATTCATCCATGTTGTGGCACTTGTAGTTCCCTATTTTTCCATGATGTTTATTACTTTATAAATAAATAAATAAATTTAGAAGTATGTATATGTCTTGGCATATATGTGCCTATAACTTGTATTACATGATCGTTAATAGAGAATGTTTCACGGTTTCACCACTCAACAATATAATTAGGCACTCGTAGATAACAACAACGACACATTCTTTAAATAAAAACTAAAAACAACTATGTTAATTTTGATGGACTAGATATTGTAACAATTATTCTAATGTAATTTAGATGTTATAAATCTTTTAATGCTGGTTTCAAACCAAAGTATAGAAAGGTGGAGATACAAACATCAAACCAACATACCAATTGGGAATCTGACATTTAGATGTTAGTTTGATGAATTGAAGCCGTAGGTTTTTTCTCTTCTTTTTTTTAACGTTTAAGTAAGACTTTTGGTTACATAGAGGAAAAATGAAATTCGGTAAAAGTCGACGTTTTGAAATATTAAGGGTTAACTTGAAAAAAATAGATAAAATATTCATTTAAAATTTATATTAAGTTTTTTTACCATTCTTAAATTAAGTTAAATAACTTCAAATGTTGTTTTCCTTATAAAATATAAAATTAGTCAAAGTGTCAATTATTTCATCTAATTTTTACTTGACATCCGTTTAATTATACATAATAAATAAACTGTAAGGAATTTTTAATCGTATTTTATATATTAAATATTTTAAATCTAATAAGTTTGTTTATAATATTTAAGATATTATATTTTGTAATTAAAACATTTAACATTTGTGATAATTATATATTAAATGAATTTCACTTAAGTATTTTCTTTGAATGATATCCTTATATATACTTAATATATACCGAGTCAATGTTGTATTTAATAAATGTATAATATTTTAAAGGTAGTTGTGTAATAAGTATTTTTATAATTCTCTATTTAAGATAATATGTTTTAATAGCATGATTTTTGAGTATATTTTTATAT
>JBBPBR010000006.1:51647545-51657637 GCA_037974775.1 Cicer pinnatifidum
ATTCTCATTTATTTAAATACAAACTATTTAATGATTTTCTTCTTAATATAACACTATTTTCTAGTAATCTAAAATATGAATTTTGATGATACGTTAATGTAATTGATAATAAATTCTATATGATAATAAATTCGATAATGTTATGTCTAATATCCACTAAGTTCTACATAATCCTTCTAGGTTATTTTTCTTTTCCCTTATCCTTGGTTATTTGTTTGTCTAAAAACAACAACAATAAAAAGGACGAGACTATGTCCTAGTGAGTTCCAACAAATTCTAAGTTGCTTTTTCTTCTCCTTATCTTTGGTTATATGCTTGTCTAAAAACAACAAAAATGATAATGATGAGAATATGTCTCAATGAATTCTAATAGAACTAAATATTGGTTGACTCGTGAGACTTAAACGCATAATTTTTAATAACTTAATTATATTATATGTGATTTATAAAATCAATTACATAACTCTATTAATTTATTTACCACAAATACAAACATGTTACAAACTTGCACTTAGACATACTAAAATAAACTAATAAGTATATAAATATATGTTCCCTATTTAATAAGAGAAAGTTAGTCTATTGTAATCAATTGTCTAACGACGACAATGACGTCCCAATCATCCTAGTTACAATTGCAGGTTGAATTTATAATAAAATTATGTTCACTACTCTAAAGTAATAATTTATTATAAAAATATTTAAATACTTTTATATATATATATATATATATATATAATACATGTATATTACATATAATTACTTTTAGCTTCTTATTCAAGACTAAGATACTTAACCAAGAATCTAGGCTAATGTATCTCAAACAAATCTATAGAATTCGATGATAACAACTGTTTTCGTAAAGTCACTACAAAATATAAAAGTGATATAAAATTATGAAACATAATGGTATTAAAGTACTAAGAGTAAGAGTAAGAGTAAGTTTTTCAATGCAATTGGTTTCACTAAAAACCAATTCCTATAACTCCTATTATGTCCATTTCAACTTAGTAATGTGATAATCTTTTTATGTAGAAAATACTTAATTTTGACAATTCAACTAAAACATCAAAAGGCGTATAATTTGAGTAAATGGCCCCTCATTGAAGAATTTTACAATGTCTCGTTTATGTATATAATTTTCATTTTTTAAATTAAGTTCCTAATTAATAGAGTTTATCAAAACAATACATAAAGATTTCAAACAAAAGGCAACAACTTGAGACACATTTTTCTCTATTAATTCTCAATTAAATTTAGTTAAATCATGTTTATTTCAAAATAAATTAAGTCTAGTTTCCAATGATACAAAAATAAATTCCAAATAATTTTTATATAGAAAATTACATACTAAATACCAAAAATACTACATACAAGATTTAAAGGACAACAATTATATTTTTATCAAATACCTTATATGCAAGTCATCACACTATTGATTGATGCTCAAAATAAATGCATGTCTCAATCAATCATTCACAATGCAACATCTAGTCAATATAACTATCAATTTCACATAACATTGATTTCTAAAAAAAGTTCTTCCAATTGAATAGCCATAAAAATACCCAATTTGCATGTAAGTTTTGGTTCTTTCTAACCATCAATTTTCAGTCACAATCTATTCTAATAACTATCCTAACATGCAATTAAAGGTGGGGAGGGAACTCAATCTTTGTTGATTTTGTACTTGAAGAAAGTAGAGTGAAGATGATGTATTTTTTCAAGTCTTGATTCTCTTATAATTCCTAGTTCTTCTTCTTCTGCTCCTCCTCCTCCGAGTGGGATAACATAATTATTTGTGTTGACATAATGAGTTTTTCTCCATTTTCTCTCTATTTGGTCTTGAGAACGAAGAGGAAGAAGAAAAATAAAAAAATTATAACTTTTTGTTGACCTTGTCTATAATTAGGGAAGGTTTAATACTAAATGATCTAATCTGCTCCTTTGGTAACAATTCTCTTCCTAACATATCCTTGTCACTATTATCAATAATTTGTAACTAAAACACTTTTATTTACGTATATTATTGCTAATATTAAATAAATGTACGAGGATGTTACATTATAATTTTTTTTAGGAGTATTTCATTCAACATAGATTTTTTTTTCAAGTTTAACAAATAATGCATTTTTCAATTTAATTAATTAAAAAAATAGATTTTGTTTTTGTGATTTGTCATATAACTCTATTCCTTTGATCGTTTTATTTTATTTTTCCTTGAAATTCTACTCTTAAAATATATTCAAAAAACAGACTCTTAAAATTGTAATATTTATATATTTTTTAATTTTAGTTTCTCATTAATGTTTCAATTTATTTGAATTCTAACTAGCTACTCCACTATTATCTCTCCATATTAATTTATTATAATTGATACTTGCATTTTTTCCGTAATTAGGTTTATATTCCTTTTTCTTTTTACTTTTTTCTTAAATATAAAAGATAAAAAATAGATGTTACAACTATATACAATAAATGATTTTTGATGTAATTTTGCCAATTATAATAAAACTATTTTAATAGATTCATGTCTACATGTTAATACAATATTCATTATTTATGAGATTAATTTCTTATTAGTTTAATATTTGTGATGAATTTATTATATAAATGGAAATTAGACAGTTTTTGTGATGAATTTATTATATAAATGGAAGATTATTTTATTAAACAGCAATATTATATAGTATAATATGTTTTTTTATGGCTTTGTGTGCCAACGAGGAATTGGGCTGAATAAGTCATTTATTTGTTTCTTTACTTAACATTCAAGTCACTCACAATTAACAACCCGATTTTGAAACCAAACTAACATTCTTGAACCCAAAATAAACCACAGAACAAAGCAAAACTAACATTCAAATCTCAAAGCCAAAATAACACACACGATTCTTTGTTGCAGAGTGAGAATATTGAAGATGATGAAGTTTCATGTCATCTTTGTTGCCATTTTGGTTGCACTCTTTGGTCTCTATGAGTTGGGTTTATGCACTCAACAACATCCTAACAAAATCATTATCATAAAAACGGGAGCGGACGAGGACACTCCCAAAGTTGCTGAGATCGAAAGCCTCGCTCGTTTCGCCGTTCAACAGCACAACAACAAAGAGGTCTTTTCTTTTTTCCTTTTTAACTTTTTTTAATCCTTCATTTCATTTATTATTACTATAGATTGAAATATTTGGTCCTAGGGTTTCATAATTCTTTTTTGATTTTGTTTTAATCAACTAAATAGATTTTATATAATTCAATTTTAATTAGAGCAGATTAAATAGATTAAATTCCCTTTTCGGTTTAGAAGTGATCGAAATGCCAGAAATTGGTAAGACTGTAATTTCTAATAATTGGCACTAATAGCAATAAAATTAAAAAAAAAAAAAAAATTGTTTTGTTTGTACTTGTAATTACGTTTAATCTAATGATGAGGAATTTCCCTTTTAATACTATTCGTTGGGTCATGATTTCATTTGTATATATATCTTATAGCATATTATTGATTTCTCTGACAAGTCTTAATTTATAAGGTATCAGATGAATTCATAATATGCCTAACATCTTAGTTTTATTTCGGTCTATTCAGTGTCCTAGCTTTCACAATTCATATTTGAATCTTTGATGTGATAATATATAGTGCCATTTATTTGCTGATAAAATATTGATAGCAAATTTATTAAAAGTTGATGTCAAGTGAGAACTGAGAATAAAAATAGTTAATTTTATTCAACTGGAGGATGGGAGAAGTGAAGGGGAGATATGAGATGTAGGTCTTAAAGGATAGAAAGATATAAATATAACACCAACTTGTCGCATATATGGTGCTGTGGTTACAGCATGAATGCAGAACTAATCCTTGTATGAATGAGTTATAATACATTCTATATATAATATATCCACTTTGTCGATTTCTCGTTTCCAAATTATTCGTCTGTGATGGACTTTTTTCTTAAATTTGCCAGTGTTACCATGTTTCCCCCGTTCCTTTTCCAATTTGCAAATTATGAAAATAAAGATTAAGTTTATTTAATTATATTTCTTTTATGCAGAACGCCCTTCTTGAATTTGTAAAGGTATTGAAAGCCAAAGAACAGGTTGTAGCAGGTAAAATATATTATCTTACCCTGGAAGCAGTTGATGCCGGAAAGAAGAAGATATATGAGGCCAAAATTTGGGTGAAGCCATGGATGAAATTCAAGCAGTTGCAAGAATTCAAACTTGTTCATGTCATCTCTCCCTTTAGGAGTTCTGGTCTGGGTGTTAAGCAAGGTAATTTACTACTTATATCAATTCAAAGTTGACTTTATGAGTGGTTATTTTAATTGGCACTAAACAAAACAAAAGGCATCACTTTTGTGATCAATACAAGATACAAAATTTTATTTCAGATGTTAGCAGTATCAGTGTACTATGGAAAATAAAAATGGTTGCTAAGTTTTGTATAATTTCCTTAGCGATTGATTGAATAATTGCACTGTATGACGTCTTCTAAAGTTTTCAAAAATATAGATAGTTCATAGTAGCAGTAATCCATTTTGGCATGGAGGTTATCCTTATGACAGTGGATAGATGAACTTGGCCATAATTGATAACCCTGGAGTTGCTTATTATTAAATTGATCAGTTTTGCTAATTTTTCATCCATGAATCCATCATCCATCCAATTTCGTCACTAACCTCCACTATCCTCTCTCTCATTGCCACCTAAGAGCCTTCTCTCCTTTTCCTTCTAGAATAGACCCTCCAAACCTTAGGCTTATCACGCACAACCTGACCCATTTCCTCACCTGAGTCAAATAACTTCTTCCGGGCTCTATCATTTTGAATATTTAATTGGATGTGGAAGTAACTTATCTTCTCTGAAATAAGGAAGAAAAAACTGTGATAGGTATCCAAGCACTTGGAGAACCCTCCCTCAAAAGACTACCTATGAAGGGGGAGAACTAAGTCGCTTGCCATATATGGTCAAGGTTTAGTCCTATGTGATATCTATTACCTCTCTCTGATATTAAAAAGCTTTCTTGTGTCCGTGCGTATGTGTATTATGCAAGTTGAACCTTACTGGTTGTTTTTACGCACTTTTGCGTTTTACTGTGCTTATACTGATTTTGCCACCTTAATTGTTGCTTCAAAAGAATACTCTCTTTATTTTCTTTTAAATAACAAGGGTTGTTTATGAGAAATTGTACCAATTTTAATTCAGAGGGACACAAATTAGGATGGCATGAAATGCCAATTCATGATCCCAATGTCAAAGATGCTGCTAATTATGTTTTGAAGTACATTGCACAGAGGTCCAATTGTCTGTACCCGTATGAACTTCTGGACATTGTTCGAGCCAAGACCAAGGTGAGCTGTTATATTATTAGTTAACTTTTATTAATAGCAGGCTTCTGTATTGGAGATTTGGTTGAATCTCCAAGGGTTACACACCCCTGCCCCTTTCTTTTGTTACTTCTCTTCCTTGCTACAGACTTGTTTCTCTTCCTATTAACGCGTGTTTTCTTATTGATTGACATTTTTATGCTAAAACTGCAGGTCATTGAAGATTATGTCAAGTTTAACTTGCTTCTGAAGGTAAGAAGGGGAGCTGAAGAAGAAGGGTTAAGGGTTGAAGTAAATAAGAAACTAGGAGGATGGTTTAATGTGAGCTGGCTGAAACAAGATCTCTTCTGAAAGAATTGACCATCCTTATATTTATTGATGTAAGTGGAGTGATGCTTCTGTTACCTAATATATGAAAAACTTGTACTATGAACGTGTTCTGTGCAGAGTTGTAGAGTTGTTAAGGATGATATTATAGTACGTATACAGACAAAAATTTAGATTTATAAGTAACTTGCCTTTGGTATTTTATCTATAAATAGTGAAACATATCATTGGCTGTATTGAAAATTCATTTGTCGTACTGTTACCTCTTTTCCATGCTTAAATTGATAAACACACACAGTGGCCGACTAGTTGATAAAGTATCTATGTACTTCCATTAACTAATCCCTTTGTCATAATTAGATATCATATCTAGCAATCTTAGTCAATCTCACCTAGCAAGGTGTAACGGCCAATCCCCAAAACGTTACAGCAGTATAGCATGTAGCAGTATAGCAGCTATGTTTAAGTGTACAGAAACAATTTAAGAAATTAAACCATCCACAAAAAATCAATCAAAGTTAATTGTTACTAATATTCAAAATCAATATTAAGAAAATATGTTTTAGCCTACGTGACTGAAAATATTGAATGTTGCTTTGAGGAGTTGGTGCTTGGGATTGGGGTGATGCCATAGATTGTCTCTGGCAGAACAAAGAAGAGATGGAGGCACGTGTCACTGGCAGAACACAAAATAGAGAACAATGACAGCAGAAATGGAGAACCAATGCAGAAAACAGAACATCCTACATGCAAAGGGAAAAGTTTTGTATAGCAAGGACCGGTCGTTGGAAAGTTACACAAGAGTGAGGAGACAAATTACCCTACTTAATTGTCATTCAAAATTTACTATAAGTTGGGGATTTAAATTGCAACTGTATTGACTACATAACTCCAATGCCCATTCAACATAAGGTAATTAGCTTCCTACGACCAAAATCAGATGGTTGGAGCTCATTCCACTCAACTTCCTTACCAATTACTATTTAGCATATTTTTAAGAAGAAAAATTATGCATTAGACTATAGGAACTTCAATCCAAACTCTGAATGGACAAAGTCAATTTTGTCATGAGTCTTCCACAGTTCTTACATTGTAATCCAATGGTAGTTACATAGACAGAATGGTAGGAATAATCCCACAAGGAAATTTTCTCAACAATGTGAAAACAACAACATTTAAGTATGAGAAAAAAAAATTAAATATCAGCTGGCACACGTTTATACAAGTCTGAGGGAAGCCTAGGAGAAGCCACAACCTGAAGTGGAGTCCTCATGTATGTAACCAATCCAGGGCTCTCTGCCATGTCAATCTCCTCAGGCTTCACCCCCTCAGGTGGTGCCCAACAGAAATGGTGCAGCAGATGACCCAACATAGATGTCACCAAATTGATTCCAAGTTGTGCACCCGGGCATACCCGACGACCTGCTCCAAACGGCAGTAGCCTAAAATCATGACCCTTCATGTCTACATCCTCCTCAAGAAACCTCTCGGGTCTAAACTCCGATGCGTTCTTCCACACAGCCGGGTCACGGGCCACGGCCCATACATTTACATGGACATTGGACCCTTTGGGAATATCATAGCCACCAACTTTGACATTGGCATTGGCACGATGTGGGAGCATTAATGGTGTTGGGGGGTGCAGCCTCATAGCCTCCTTGGCTACACATTGTAGATAAGGGAGGCTTGAGAAGTCAGTTTCAGTCATAACCCTTTCAAAACCAATGACCTTGTCTAGCTCCTCTTGTGCCTTTTGCAACACTCTTGGGTTCTTTATCAACTCAGCCATGGCCCACTCAACTGATATTGCACTTGTGTCGACCCCAGCTGTAATCATATCCTATCAAACAAAGAAAAATTTGAGCTACTTCTTGGGTTGGTGAAATAGAGATCCTGATTCCCCATTGTTGTAAAAGGGTGGAATTGTTGCATTTAAAATTAACGCTATTAGATCAAGATTGCACGACTCATATTAAAAGTTTGGTATGCATGTGTGCCATTTAATTTTGATCCAATAATACCAATTTTCTGAATGTGGCTGCTGCACCCTTTTACAAGGAAATCAAAATCCAAAATAGATAAAGATAAAATAAATCAAGAGAGTTGTTTAGAGTGTACAAATGTTAACAACTTGAAAAAACATACCCAAAGGAGACCAATGATGGTGTCTTCACTAAGGTCATATTTGTCTTGCAAAGTGAGAAGGGCGTCGACAAAATGTTGCTTGGCACCACCAGATTTCTGGCGTGCCTGAGTATGCTCTTCCATGATGGCTCTGGTAAGTCGGTCTCGACGAGCACCGTGCTTGGCAAAAGCCTCCTCTTCTAGTGGGAACATCCAGCGCAGCCAAGGGATATGCTCTGCCATAGCTAGAGATGCTCCTAGCTTTAACCCATTTGATACTACAGCCTTAAATTCTATTCCTTGCTCATCCATTACACCTTCTGAGTTCACAAATCTTTTCCCAAATGCCAACCTAGTGATGTTATTGAATGCCACCGCCCCTATATGCTTCCTCATCAATATACCTTTTCCCAAATTTTCTGCAGGAAAAACAAATTATACAAATAAACATTTGGTCATCAACACCTTATCCAAACTAATTTGACTATTGATTCTAAATGTTCCTATGAAAATAGGATCTTTCCGCCTTAATAATCTAGAGTTCGGCCGAATGTTTAGTAAATTCTCCCGAATGATTTGTCATTAATTGAAGTTCATTAATCACTTAAGTCAAATGACTTGGTTACTGTTCTAAGAAAATGCACATGGAAATACAATTTTTAAACCAAAATTGCATTTTTATCCAAATCTAACATGAGTAACAATGTTAACTATGGGTAATAGTGGAAAATATGAGCAACAGTATAAAATAACCTAACATCGTAAAAAGCTCACAGCTTCAATTCAACAACCATTTAACCCCAAAGCTAAACAAAATACCTTGGGCCATTTACATAACTTGTATGTGAAAAAACATTTGTCAAAGTTTTTTGTTCATAGTTAATTTCCTTGTTACTGCATAGCCAACAAATTGGGGGCAACTCTACCCACCCCACGTTCAAATAAAAGTCACACATGATTGTAGAAGTATTTATCCATATAGAAAAAAAAAAATTCCTATTTTTGTTTAGAAATACATAAACCAATGATACAGACTAATTTTTTTTTCCTTCAATGTACCCCGAAATGATTAGGAAAGGAAAAAGTTCCTCCCAAAAAAACTAGGTATGCACTAGGTCACTGTTTGTGACATGAATTATTATTGTTTGATACTTTTTTTTTAATCAACTTATGATGACTTATTATGTGACATTTGTAGTGGGGAAAGAAACGTCTAATATTCATAGTGCAGCCACCAACTATACCCAACCACTTGAACAATTATTAGGTAAAGCTTTAAAAAAAATAATAAAGTTGTATTTAAAACGTTTACAAGACTATTAATAAATTATGCTAAACTAATCGAGTCA
Source organism: Cicer pinnatifidum (assembly GCA_037974775.1). Taxonomy (NCBI): domain Eukaryota; kingdom Viridiplantae; phylum Streptophyta; class Magnoliopsida; order Fabales; family Fabaceae; genus Cicer; species Cicer pinnatifidum. Next base: position 51,656,667 of record JBBPBR010000006.1, read on the forward strand.
ATTTCCATATAAAAACTTTCATTTAATTTCATTATTGTGAAAATAGAAATGTTCAACCTCAATGGGAAAGAAGAATGTAGACATTGTGATTCAACAAATATAGAGAAAAAACAAGAAAGGGTGGTATGGTTTGACATTGGAAAAAATTAAATTGGATTTATGTAAATTGTATACTTATAAGTTGATGTGCTACAAATTATTAAAGAAAAATTGGGGTAAAAAGTAGTTGGTGGTGATGGGTGAATTGTGTCATGTTTTCTTAAGATACAAACAAACTTCACCAACCGAAAGCTATTATCATTAAAGATAAACTGTTTCACCCAAAACACCTGTCTCATTTCATTATTTTCTATTCACTCACTTATGCCTTTTACCTAATTTTTTGCTTAGATGTTACCTAATTTAATAGTAGTTTGTCAAAAGTTTAAAAGTCAGAAAGTATGCAATTTGAAAAATCTTCTAAAAGGAAAAAGAAATTGAATGTTTTTGTGTGTTAGTGAAATTCGTTGCTTTAGTTGGACAATTTTGAGTGAAAAAATATTTTCTAATTATTTAATCAATTCAATTTACAAATATTTTCAAGTGGAGTGGTTTAGATACATCCATACAAACCAAAAAGGCAAGAAACTTGTGAAGATTATTAAGGCAATTGCTTTAAATCTCTCCAAAAAAAAACTTTTATTTAATAAAAAGACATACAATTTTTTTTTTGTATTTAATAAAAAAAACTCACTTTTAATATTTTTAAATTTAAAACTAATACTATCTCAACAAATATTAAATTAATTGATTTAATTAACATTTAAAAATAAATAATATAGAAATCGATTATTATTAATTTTATAAATGATATTTTATTTTAAAATGCCTAAAATAATTTATAAAAAGTTAAATAATATTACTGTAATACTATCATAAACTTTAAAAGGTCTCATAGTGAAGTCATGTTTTTATTTCTTGATATTGATTCT
>JBBPBR010000006.1:51661958-51673197 GCA_037974775.1 Cicer pinnatifidum
ATATATTATTGGTGTTACCATTACCAAATATAATCTAGTGTTAGTGAAGATTGTTACCCTTTCTTAAAGAAATGACATTTTTATTATCGAGGTTTAGTTGCATTAATTAAATGTCACAATTTTGCAAATATATGTCTTTATATCTTTTATACATTTCAAAATTATAGTAAATATTTCTTTTGAAAAATGAAAAGTAATTGTATGAAAAACCAACCCATTCTTAATTGATTCTTCTTCATTGAAATGTGAGGATACAATTTCGAGGTTAATTTTATGTTTATACTGAAGTAACATTTGGGTTAAGCCCCAAAATTAAAATAACAATACACATTACAGCAGACATATTAATACTTCAAGAAGAAATGTGGAACACAAATCCACTTTCTCAATTAATTCATCCTTGAAACCATTGTGCTAAAGATGTTAGCTTCATATTTATTGTACTCCTTTTTCTTCAGTTTGAGCTCTTTGTACTCAAGTTTAATGTCTCTGATAACAAGCCAAGTGAACAAATAATTATTAATTGTTCAAAATAGAAAATGATTTTTGTCAATGAAAATTTGTTAGTTTAATGAATGTGAATAAATATGGTAGAGTTGAAAATGCAATTAGTTGTACCTGTTATTTGGATCAATAATTAGAGCTCTTTTAATGTCAGCTTCAGCTTTCTCCAAATCTGATGTTTTAAGGTATGCTTGGGATCTTCTGTAAAGAGCCTTCACATTTAAGTGATCTTGTTCTAAGACCTATGTCATTACATGGTCAATTTAAGATTTCAACCTTTTGCCAATTATTGCTAACATAATATTTTCTTATGCATTTATTGGTATTGGCAGGACATGAATCTTTTCTATTTTAACACTCTGATTCGCATATATAGGGTATCTGATAATCTAGAATTCAGTCAAAAAATAAATAAAATATATGACAAATGATTATTTTGATAAAGATTTGAACTTAAGTACAATTAATCCGAAAAAGAATTAACTCTATATTTCATTTTATCCATATCTAGCATGCATACCTCATGCAATGTTTTATTGGTACATCATGGGATAAAGAGACACAAGGAAAGGAGAAAGAGAAAATAATCAAAATAGGATCAAAGAATACCTTTGTGCATAGCTTGGCAGCTTCAGTGTACTCTCCCAATTTAAGTTTACAAGCAGCATTGTTCAAATTACAAGATAATCTCAAAGAATTAGCATGACGCTTCTCACCGTCACTAAATGTGTGATCAAATTCAATGTATTTCACAGCCTACAGAACCGAATCAATAAATCAGTTCATTCCATTATACATCCAACTAAATTGTATTGACATCATTTGTGTATGATTTATTCATGCGCGTTATGTGCTACAATGTATTTAAGGTTTTTAATTGTAGTCTCAAAGACTCATGTTGTGGTAGCAAACCTTTTTTTTAAAATCCTAAGTGTATTTATATGAACAATCTCATGTCTTAATAAACTAGCTTGTAAGTTGTAACACCTTTTCATATTTCTTCGATGCGTGCCTAAAATTTTGAGCCTTGAACAGCAGATTTCCATCATGCTTCACCTGCTCACAAGCTTCTAGTTTCTCTATGGTGTCCATTTTCCAAAATGGCTTCTCCTATTCACATCAGAGTCATTTGAGAATAATATAACATTGCATATAAAATAAAAACCTTGTATTGATATTTTGAATTGATATTAGAAATACATAGAATTAGCTAGCTAACCTTAATGAAATCAACCAATTCAACTTCATAGTAAAGGATTTTATTATTGGTCTTGTTTCCTTGTAAATTATTATGGTCACAAAAATATTCAGCATTGACAGTCACCAGAGCATGTTCTGCTTTTTTCATTGTCATTATTGCTCTTTCTAGACCCTCATTCACCTGTTCTGAAAATGCATAGAACAAAGTAGCACAAAGATTAATAATATTAATATAATAATTAAGAGATAGTAACTACTAACAAAACAAATGTATATGACCCTTGTTCTTGTATAACAGCAAAATTATACCTTCTTGAGTTGTGAACTCAAAAGGTTCTTCCTTTGACCCTTTAATCTCAATAATATTACCATCTTCTCCTTTACAGAAATATATGACTGCAGAAAATGAAAATAGTAGTTAAGAAACTAGTATGCTTATGTTTTATCTATAAAAACATGAAACCAAAATTTAAGTTGTTGTATAGAGATCAATTGACTTTGTAATTTCAGAAAAACAGATACTCCAGATCTTGATTCATTTACCTGTTGACATTCATCTTCTTCCCTATCAAATCTATTTCAGTTTGAGGAATAGGTTACCTTTCACTTGGGATCCCTCGTTAGGACGATCAAACCCCTCACCAGCTATATTAATTTTTTTCAGTATCTTTTTATCTCCAATGATATCAGTAACAACTTTCCATGATACCAGCTCAAGTTTGATGCTAATTAAATTAGAATCTGGTAAACCATCAAGCTCAATGGCTCTATTTGAATTTTGAGTTAGGCCATCTGCAAAATTATGTCCTCATAATATTAGTCATAGTTTCATTGAATATAATCTAATGCAACAGAAGCAATAAATTAAAGTGACTTCTGATAAACTTACAAGAGAATTTCAAAGCAAGCTCTGCAACCTCCCCCTTTCTCATAGTCTTTACTGCTATACTCATGGCTGGACAAAGATAGCCTAATCCAAACACACATATTGAAGCATTCCAGAGATTGATCAATATTTTATATTTTTCAAACACCTAAGAAAATTTCTCATAACTTCCAGATGACTCGTATTGTGACTTGCGCAAATCAAAATCTCGAAAGCTCAATCATGTGATATTTTATCAGCGATCGAGATCATTAATTGCAATGACTATTGACAGCACCAAATCTATTTCCAACCTATATCAATTTTTTTTTTCCTTTTCATGGTAGAGTTGAAAAATTCAGGATTAATAATCATGTTTCTATCTATATATATGCCAAAAACAACTATTTAATGCTTGAACTTACCATCACTTACATTAAACTCTACACATTTATCAGACTTCATAAGCTTTCCATTCTCAAGCCTTGCTTCATATTTCACTGTTAAATAAGTAATATATGTAAAACATTAGTTATATATAGCTTTTCTAAATGCACATGCTTAGTATGCTCACGACACATAATTGTCGAGACTAATCCCTCGAGTTGGAACAAAATGTGCAGCAAAACTCTCCTTCAAAAGTTTTGACTCTGGTGCATTGCTAGGGCCATATTCGGTCCCGAATCATCTCATCGAAAGACTGGTGATTAAATAAATATAAAAACATTATTATAATTATGATTGTTAGTTACCTAGAACTTCATCAGGCTCTTTTGGAGTAGCCCATCCTTCTCCATCCTTTATAGTATTTTTCATGATTCCTCCATCGCTAGTCAAGTCCCTGATGGTACTCCAAGACAACATTTCAATGTCAAAAATGAGAGTTGCATTTGGAGGAATCAACGGTGGAGAACCTACTTCTCCATATGCTAAGTTAGGTGGTATTTTCAACATTGCTCTCTCTCCTTTTTTCATTGTAGCAACTCCTTCATCCCAACCTTTGATAACTTCACCTGAAACCACATTCAAATATAACTTGGCATAATTCAACAGTAACAGAAAAGTCAAAGAATTTGATTTCCATTTCACAAATGCTTCCAATTTACACTCTAATACTACACTTTTTAACATAGTCTTTGTTATTACATAAAATTCATATAAAATCCACTAATCAATGATATAAAAAATTAGAAACCGAAAACATGAAATTCATCCTCAAGTTTTAGAGATGTCAAAACTAGATATGAAGTTCATTTTTTCCGTCTATAATTTTGGTTGATAATTCAAAAATTTGTAGTAGTATGCAATAAACGAAGTGTTTACCGTGGCCTAATTTGAAATGAAACGAGGAGCCTTTATCATAGCTTGATTGAAGTGACGGTCCATTTTCAACTTGACCTCTGAAATGAACTGAAAGTGTGAAAAAGTTGAAAAAATTAGTATGAACTTTTTGAGTTATGGCAGTAATAACATTATGAATATAGAATATAGTTGGTGTGTGACCTTCAACTTGGTCTCCAGAGAATGGAGTTTGCCAAGTGACACCATTTCTGAGAATCCGTTTAGTGAGACCATGATTTCCAATTTGTGTAAGTGGGAATTCTGAGTAAAGTTCATTTTGAAGAGAGAATAGTGTCATTGGAATGAAAACCGATAAACAAAGGATAAGCCGTTATTGGTTTCCCTCCTTTTGAGGCCTTCGGTTAAGACATGCATATTTCCTTACCACACACACCATTCTCAACTTTTTTTTTTGTTTTTGTCTTCGCAAAAGCAACAAATTTGTTGGTTCTTAATTTCATCTAGAGATAAATCAAATTTAATCCTACGATTATTTTAATCATAATTTCAATTTTAGATTCTGTTAAACAATTATTCGATGTATATATTTGACTGATTTGAATCAAATCATTTTGATTTACCTTTTAAATTTATTTGTCTATGTGAATTAGTTTTTAAATTTATATTGCAATAAAATAGAAATTATATCATATTAATTTTTATATATTTTTATTATATAATTTTTATGGTTCGCTATATTGTTTAAAAAATTAATTTATATTGATTATATAAAAATATTTAAAATCATCAATGTATATTCATTAAATTTATACAAAATACATTTTTTATGAAGAGTCTAAATTTATAAAATATACGAACCATGAATGAATAAAATTTAAGCAAAATTTAAAATTATATTTAATTTAAAATAAAATTACTAATGATTGGACAAATTTATTATTTTGAATAATAAAGGGATGTAATATTAATCAGGATAAGGTTTAAATGATTAAATTACATTAAAAAGGAAAACAATGTGAAATAGAGATAGTAGTAAAAAGTGGGGTGCTTAAAACCGCGCCCTATTATGTGAGTGGATTTCCCCTGTTGGGCTGAAGTAGCCCATTTATTTGGCCCAATTCGAAAAATCAATGTTAAATAATATCCTGAGAAGAAGCATTTCTCACCCTAAAATATGATTTGTTGAAAAAAAAAACATTATGATTTCTATAACATAATGATTTGTCGAAAAATCAATGATAAATAACATCCCTTTTTTACTTAAATTGTTTCAAAAAAAACTATTAAAAGTTTTTTTTTAAGTTATATTTTTTAAACTTTTAATCCCTACAAAAATAAATTGAAAAAGTAAATTTATCTACACAATGTTTTGATATAAATAAATTGTTTCATCAAATGTGGAATAATGTTTTTATTTCTTAAATTATGTTAATTTTACTCGTTGATAAATAATTAAGAGATTTATCAATATAGAAGGAGTTAGACTTTTACAACGTGATGAATTAAAGTTTAAAAATTGTCAATGAAAGATATATTTAAATTTTATGTTTAACGTGTGTCGAATTTAAGATATATTTCCATTAGCACTTGAAACACTCCCACTCCAACTCAAATCACATTTGGAGAGGGGTAAAGATGGTTGAGATCTAACAACCCTCTTCTTAACATGTTTAACCAGGCAACCGTGGAGTGGATGAGGTTCCTTCAATGGAGGGAGAAATTGAAGAAAGGAAAAAGAACCGAGAAAGAAGAAAGGTTCAGTTGTGTAGGAGTTTTCAATGACTAAAAATTATGTTTATTTCTATAGAACCAAACTGAATTTTATATTTTTATTTAAGAGACCAAAATCAGTATTCAGTCCAAAACATATTATAAAATGTTTGTTTATAAAGTGCTTGTAATGGATGGTTTGTTCACGAATCAATATTTTGTCAATTGAAAGAGAGTGTCATGCATTATCGAATGGAAACAGTGATTTCAAACATGTCCCCCAACTTAACCAAACAATTTTGTCGTGGACATCTAATTATTTGATGAATCATTGCTGATGAGATCAGCTTAAGCATATGTAACTTCTAAATGATTGTTTTGAAAGAAATTTTGGTAGATATGTTTCATCTATTTTAAAACATAAATAAAAAATTTATTAAATTTAAGTATGAGTAATTAAATTTTATATATATCAACAAAATTGAATATATAAGAGGGATAAATCACATATCTCTTTTCTTTAAAGTTTCGTAATTTAGTATGAATAAATTTTAGTATAAAAAAAAATAATAAAACGTTTATGTGAAATTTCTTTACACAGCTTATTTAAGTTGCTTATACAATATTTAATATTTAATTTTTTATTCAGTTATTAATAAATATTCAACATTATCATTATTTTAGCATTTAAATTAAGTTTATTTTTTTTCAAAAGTAAAATATTCCACATTGTAATAATTTTCTTAGAAAGTCATCAAAACCAAATAATTGGAAAACGAAATAGTTTTGTCAATCGGTCAAATAGTATTAATATTTTTTAACACACGATTCATCATTATTTTTTAACTAAAAAGATGTCTCATGCCATAACAATTTTAATTTATTTTTCAAAAACAGAGTAATCGACCTCCTCTATCTCTATTAAAAGGACTAAAGTGGATATACAATCATGTTGCAATAGGTAGTGGACCAGGTGTCTAATGTCAATTAGCCATGCATGCCCCTCAAACAAATTCAAGTTTTTAAGTTTTTGTATATATGATTTGTGGTAATGTTTAAAGGATGGCCTCGAGTTTTAAGATGAAAATGCACATACAATTCATATATTAGTCTAGAAAGCATGCACTTCCCTTGAGAAAATATCGTTTCTTTCATTTCATATATTAATATCGTCAATATAAATTACCCTTTACGTTTATAGAAAATAATATGATTACATAATTTTTTTAATAACAATAAAATAATGCAGCCAATTATTTTGTTAGAAAAAATTTAAAAGATAGATTGAATTACTTTTTATTATATAAAGATTAAATGAAATTAATGAATATTTTCATTAGAGACTATTGATTATTGTTATGTTTAATTTAAGTTTAGATGAAGTGTAAATTTCTCCATAATTGACACATGTCAGTGTCCCCGGATCAAGAGATTCGTATTTATATTTAGCTAAAAAGAAAAGAGTTATAAGAATCAGAATATGTTGTAAGCATTTTTCCAGAAGTGCAAATCTGCATCTTGAAGTGATTAATAAATCCCATAGGTAGTTGCATAACTTAGAATCTACGATGTATTTATCCCTCCCTTACGAATAAATATATAATATGTTGTATTGTATCACGTTGGATGCTTATATAAATATTCAGAGATAGGAGATAATCTGTCCTTGGAAAGAAGCTATGTACACACTTAAAATCAGGGTATATAACGTTTTCAACTCTTCTTAAATTATTTCCTTAGAATGAATACTTTCACCACTGATTAGACACTAAAGGTTCTTTTAGGCACTGCCAGAAACATTTTTTTTTTTGTTTCAAGGTATATATTCCCACCAAGATGTCCAAAATTGAAGATTAATATATTTATGTTATTTTTATTTGTGGAGTGGGAAGAGATTTCGAAAAAATATATATTTAAAGAAATAAGTAATTAAAAATTATAATCCATTGATATTTTTTAATTCATTATATTCAATTTCATTTTATTCCATTTGAAATTCTTCATTAATTTTTTAATTAAGTTACATAAATTAAGTTTATACGGATAATAAATCAAAATTAATTTTCTTTTATATTTATTTTTAAAATGAGATTATCGAATAATTTTATAATATTAGTGCACCTTCATTTAACTAGTGTCACAATTTTAAATCTTGAATAGATATCACGGCATTCAGGTAATGATTCACATTGTAATAGAGTTAAGCAATTATAATTTCCTTTTGAACAAAGTATGCAAAATTTAATTAAGTTACATTATGGACAACGGGGGCCCACACTTAATGGTCCTAATCAACCACCAAAAATGCTTTAGCTAATGTTTTCGGAAGAAAGGTAGTGATGATGATGATGATGAGGATACACAACAAAAACCCCTCTCAATTTCTCTACTCTCCATGACCCTTTTTTATAATTCCACATTTGTTTTGTTTTGTTATTCCTAATAATAATCTCTATACATAATTTTAAACTTTTGGAGCAGTAATAATTGCTACTACCCTTAACTCTTTAATAGCTTCACCATTTTGCATTTCAATGTCATTTACTTCAACTCCTTCTTCAATCACTGTTTCCATCACTCCATTTTCTCTACAACACTCCACTCCCTCTGTTCTTATCTCTTCTTCAATCTCTTTGTTTTCTTTGCTTTTTCCCCATAGAACTGAGTAAAGTCCTATTACTATCAAAGTAGCTCCAATAATTCTGCAATCACAAAGTAAATTAAATTAACATTAATAATGGAATTAAATTATTTACCACCGTTCAGATTTTATGCTTTTTTATGATTGTGATGTTTCCTTCTTAATGCATCGTTTCTGATTTTATTATGATAAGAAAATGATGGAAAGTAGAAAGAAGAAACCGCATGAAAGTGAAGCTTCTTTCTCACTAACACACCAAATTTTCTTAGTTCATTGGATTCAACAAGGTTTTAATTAAATTTGTGGTCCACTTCTGATGCAACATTAAAGTTTTTTTTTATTTGTGGCTACATTATTCACATCTGTAATCAATTTATTCAAAAATATCTTAGAGATAAATACTCGCACGACCCTTAAATATAAGAGAAAAAAAAAGTATATGTATTTGATTTAAATAAAATACATATAATATTTTTTTTCATATTTAAGATTCAGAGGAGTACACCTTAAATAACAAAATAAAATAAAAATAAAAAATTTAAATTTAAATTATAAAATGGACTTACCCTCCAAGATATAATTTTTCTGCAAGGATGAAAGTTCCCATGATGGCTACAATGATCATCATCAAAGGACTAAAAGCAGTGACAAAAACTGGCCCTTTCTTTTGCATCACTATCCCTTGAACATAGTAGGTAAGACCTGATGATATTATACCCTGTTCAATAAAATTCATCAACAAACATAAGGAACGTTGTTTCAAAAATAAAAATTCTCAAGTTTTTTTATGTTAATGTCTTCAAAGCATTAATAATTATGATGCGACTGCAACTGCAATTTAAAATTTTGATAACGCGCGAAAGACTTACTGCATAGGCTGCAGCTAATAGGTTCATGTCCCAGCCAATGGTCCAAACAGATGGCCTGTGCTCCATAACATAGGTAACTGCAATTGATTGAAGTGTGCCTAAGAAACACACTATGGCTGTGAGTGAGAGCTGAGCTGAGTATCTTCTTAATGTCACTGCCTGCATTCATTAACACATACAAATACAAAATTAATATTCAATTCATATACAATAATTTGAATTGTTGTCCATATTTTTTTAATATATAAATAGTTACATACCTGAAGGATGAAGAAAGAAGCCCAAGCAAAGGTAGCAATAAGTAGCAGAATAGAACCCTTAAACCAATCCTTTTCACCAGAATCAGTGTTGTTTTCAGGTGAATAATTTTTAGGATGATGCATATATTGAGACCCCAATATATTAATAACTTGTCCTTTGTATAATGTCATCACCATGGCCCCAGCAACTGTGATTACAGTTCCAATCACCTTTACTTGGCATCTTAATTTTTTTATGTCCAATTTCTCCATCCTAATTTATCCAAAGTACAGAATAAAACCAAGTTAATTCATTGAATACCAAAACATAAAGAAGATATATATGAGTTTATATAATTAGATTATTGTGTATGTGAAAATATACCTGAAGAGCACTGCCATTACAAATGTCATTGCAGGGAGAATGTTGCTAATAGCACATGAGTAGGTTGGGGAAGTGAATTTCAGCCCAGCATAGTATAGATTCTGATCAATCACAGGCCTAAAACAAAATACAAAAAAATAATTTTAGAACATTTTTGGATGCATACATCTTTTAGAATAAATACAAAAATAAAATTTCAACCGTTAACTGTCATTAGTTATTGTACTTAGCAATCTTGATTGTTGATTAAGATCAGACAATTTAAATTCGCCAAACGTAGAAAATTTGAATGCGTTAAGAACACTAGTTTGTAGAGCGAGAAAAATTCTAACCCGAGAAGTCCCAACACGAACATTTGCATGAACATGAGAAATGAAATCTTTGGCCTAATCTTCCTGCCAATGACAAGAAAGAAGATATGATGAGAAAATAATTCAAATTTAGTCACAATTTGTCCATTGAGAATGAATGATGAGTACCTCTCAAGAACTATAGCAAATGGAGCAATAGCAGCAGTAGCAAAAGCATGTCTATAAACAACAAGAACATAGTGACTCATTCCACGGTTGAGTGAAACTTTGGTTATTATGTTCATACCAGCAAATCCAAATTGTAGAGAAATCATAGCTATGTAAGGCTTGCACCTTTGAAAAAAACTTGCACTATTTCCTTCCATATTTTTTTTCTCTCTAATTATATTATAAAACAGAGTTGTGTACAAAGCAGAGGAGGAACAAACACTTGAAGTTGTTTGTGTTGTGTCTCCTAAGTGAAAAACGTTACGCCACCTTCTATTTATAGGCCTCCATAGAGATATGTTGTGTGAGAATTGTCCTCAAAATTAAAATTAAAATTAAAATTAAAATTAGAGGAACTTTTTGATTTAATTTGAAGCGTGTAAGAATTGATATCATCATCAAAGCTCACACGTGACCTTCTTTTAGAAATAGGATTCATAATACGTATGGCTATGGATATTCTTATTTTTCGTTGTAGTGTGTGTGTGTATGCAGGAACAATATGGATTCCACATGGCAATAATTGCATCATTTTATTGAAAATATAATTTGGTGAATGGCCATCACTTTTTATTTTTTTTATTTTTTATGTTGATAGTAGATTATTACTTTAAATCGATGAGTCTATTCAATTTGGTGGAGTTTGTAAATAAAATTAAAACTTCCCATGCTAGATCAAGAGTCTCAAATTGGATAAGGATATAACATGAACATTGTTTGTTTATGAATAGGGATGATTTTCACTTTACAAACTTATATTTTTGTGGGATAAATTGAATTAGATTCAAAATTCATATTCTAAGAGTATATTTATATCAAACCATATTCTAAAATTCATATTCATATTTTATAAATAAGGTTATCAAACTATTTATGATACTTTTAAGGCAAGACTACTAAAATATATGTTTTAGATAAACAAACAAAAACTTATGTGTCTTAATTTTTATAAATAAGATTTTTAATACAATTTCAGTCTTTATGATTTTATTTATTTCTCCTGTTT
>JBBPBR010000006.1:51682153-51692320 GCA_037974775.1 Cicer pinnatifidum
ATAATAGATACAAATAAGATATATTCATATAATACAATAAATATATACATAGCTAATTTATAATTTCAACTTAGAAAAACCGAAACCAATAACTAAGATAAAAAAAAAATTAAATTAAAAAAAGATAAAAACTCTATTAAACCCTACAAATTTATCAATCGAGGATATTGAGTTAAGTCAAATAAACTCAAATTCATTTATAAATTTAACATTATTATCGAGTGAACATAAAATTGAGAATGAAAATGGTTGAAACAATTTAATGAGTTAACTCGTAATGTTTTGAATATGCATACTTATGAAGTGATGTTTGGGGTGAGGAAAATAACCGCATTTTACTTCCCATGATTTTGATTGATACTTTAGTGTTTTTGCTATTTAGCTTCCCCAATTTTGTCGGTTTCTCAGGTGAAGTTGGATTAGGTTGGAAAATTCTTAAGCATGGCTGATTAGTGCTATCAAGGAGACCACTTGCACACTAACGACAAAGTTTGGCCAAATTTATATTCCCAATTATAAAATTTATTTTCTTATTGTTTTGACTTTATACACTTCATTGTTAACTAATTAATTAGTGAATTATACATCTAAATACCTAACTATAATTTGATTTATTGTTGAAGGACATAATCAGTGTTTTAAAAATGGAATCGATCATCAACTTAGTTAGAGTACTAAGTTAATAAGTAATTAGTTGAATTATATGACTGAATTAGATTGAACCGATTAATTTAATTGTAAAACTCAGTCGTTATAAAAAATTATTACATATTAAATATGAGAACTCAATCTCTAAAAATATATATTATTTAATAACTTAGTCTATCAAAAAGTAAATATATATATATATATATATATATATATATATATATATATATATATATATATAACTAATAGGAGACTTATAATTAATTAAAAAAATAACAAAGAAAATCTTGCTAGTTGTAAAACGATTTAAATATTAACCAATATACTAATACTAATATATTGTATTAAGCTATCTATATTTTCGTTTGCCAATTATCCAAACATTTGCCATGCCCTGTTACTAAAGAGTGATGCTGCCTTAGCAAAAAATTGTGTTTCGGATATTTTTTATAAAAACCGGGCGAGTTGTTTTTGGTATATAAATACTATAAAGACATACGTTCCTAAAAATATTTACATTAATTAGATATTTATATTAAAATTATATTAATTGAAATATCTATTTCTTTTGACCAATCACTTGTTTTAACAATGCTACTTTCGTATATGATGTCACAAAACTTTCTTTTTTTCTGTCTCAAGAATCATAGCTAAATAAATGTAAATTAATTATTGATGCATTGTAAATTTTTAACTTTAAATAAGTGTCCTTTATACACTCTTTATTGATACGTCCAAATAAAGGACAATCCAATTATATAAAACTTCTGCCACGACAGAGTGTAAGCTTGATTTAACTACTTCAATTCATGATCTCCTAGTCCTTTTTTCAAAAGAAAACTATGATCTCCTAGTCATGTAATCAAATATCACCATATGCAAGATTTAATCTACTTCAATTTATGATCTCCTAGTCCTTTTATTAAAGATTTATCTCTTATATATTCCATATGAATATTTTATTTTAAACGAAACACAAATCCTAATATATCTAGGCAGTGTATAATAGTTACATATATCATAGATAACTAAATCTTATGACAAAATTGTTAGGATTGTGATTAGATTCCTCTGAAATTACAAAATTAATAGTTGATATTTTACTAGACAAATGGTCCTTAAGTCGTTGAATTTGAGTGTAGTTGGCATAAATTTGTTATTTAGAATTTAACTACTTTCATTTATTTATGGTTTAAAGATTACTCCAACTCTAACTTATTGTGTATTTATATAATTTTAATTATTAATTTTTCAACTATTATAATTATTCATTTTCTACTATAAAATAAGCTATTTACTTTAGATAATATGACTACAATTATTTTAAGTTTTGACGCATATATCTAAAGCTTTGTGCACTCAAATTACTCTATTCGGAATAGAAAGAAAGAAAGAAAAACAAACTTTATTCCATCAATATCAAGGTAAAATTTTGACTACTTTTAATCATGTTGATAACTAGATTTAATTCAATATGTGTAATGACAAGGTTAAGACACCGTTCTTTTTCATCATCTTTTATAAAATAAAAATAAAAATAAATCTTTATAATGAAAAAAACATAAAGGACTCCCACTAAAAAGTATATAATACTAACAAATCATACACACAAGTTTGTATCTATCAAAAACAACCAAAACAAAAAGCTCTCACACTACTTTTTATCCCACATTGTTTTGCACTCCACACACACTAGCTTCATTATGTCCAAGCAATTGTAAATGTCCTTAAACGAATCAAACAAAATCATCCTATGTAGTTGTCAATCCTTGTAGTAAGACTAGTCCTTTTTCATTTTGAGAGTATTTTATCTATCTTTCAAGTTGCTAAAACATATCCATTTGTGCAATAAAGAGGGTCTATTATTGAAACCCACTTAAGTCATCTTCTTCAAAAGTTCTTTGGTCAAAAGAGATATTCTCACACAAAAAATTAATTTAAGTGTCACATTGATCGAGTCCTTACAATCAATCATGTAACCAATAAAATTTGTAACTTTATGGTCTTAATTTCTTTGTCTAATTTAATACGAATCATGCACCGTCTTTACATAATTTTAATTTATGGCAACTCTATAATTAATAATGCATTTGCTTTTTTAAATTAAATGGTTTGAAAGCTAATCAAAGTATGTACGTGTAATATTAATTTCTCGTGCATGTAATAATCCCAATTGTTCAATCAAGGCCATTGAAGATGGCTTAATTTGTCCTTTTGGGGTGTGCGTGTGGAAGAATATCATCCAATAATGCTTTGCTGACTTTTTTAATACTTTGGTTTTCATGGGAATGGTCTTTAATAATCTGGATTTCGATTGGGAGGCAAATTAAGTCCGATTTAGAATTGAAATTTGTTTTCTCTAAACTATTCGTTATTAATTGAAATTTATTAACTATTTAAAATCAATCATTTGCTTACTCAAAAATGTCATTGATATTATCTAAAAAGGATCAACAGTGACAGTACTCTTGTGATTGAGTCAATTTTTTTATTTTATTATTATAATGTTAAGTAAACCAAGATTTTAAACGGTGGAACTATTTATAATCCAAAAGTATTATGGAAATATACTTAAAAAAAAAAAAACACAATTTTTGTGTCATAATTACCGATTAAAACACTTTTTTTTAAAACATGAAGGTGAGTAAAATAATAATCTATTTAATTAGGTTGATGTAATGTTCAATTTACTATCTTTTGGTCCACTTTGATTTTAAATTGTGATTTTAACGAGTTGGTCATGGTTATTTCACTATATTCAATAACATTTTAGAAAATTGCATACAAATGCAATTCACTGTTGTGATTACAATTGTGATATATGTTTGTGGAGACCTTTAAAAAAATTTACTACAATTGTTATATAAATAAATATTATTAACATGAAATAAAGAGGTACTTCAACCAATTACAACGTAACATGAAGTAATGAAATTGATAAAATTGTATTGACATATTACAATTTAAAATCATGCAAGTATATCCCTTTCTCCTTTTTGTGTGTGTTCACCACATGAGTGCGTCACGTTTTCAGAAAGGCTTGATAAATTAATTTCAAAATACAAGGCTATTTTATTATAACAGGCTGTTCAAAAGCAATCAATTCTTCATCAAATATTATGCTTTTTCTTAGAAAGTGTAGATAAGTTTGGACCAACCCAGTGTTTTTGCTCTACAACAAAAATGTCTCGTTGAATTTTCCCCTGTTTTCATGCTACATTCGATTATACCAATTTGATTTTTTATATATTAAATTCTAATAGGAAGTGTAATTTGAGCAACAACGTGGTATAACTAGTTTTTTTTTATTATTATTAAAAGAAAAGTAGTCATAAAGAGGACTCTAAATCTATTAACAAAGTTATGGGTACATTTACAGGCTATTCAAGATGTCTAAAGCAAAGCTTGCTATAGTTAGATGGATCATACCAACACTAATAGATCGAATTTCATCATAATTTAATATTTAAACGTGTTTAGGTGAATATAATATTAAGATCGGTGACCTCCTAAAAAATTATTCGTGTTACACCTCATTTACTATTTGTTTTCAATAAAACAAACAACAACAAAAAATATTGATTTGGAGTCATAAACATGTTCAAAATTTATGGATATGTAAAGATATGTGTTTGAGTTTTGTTGAAGTTAAATATATTGGAAAATGACTCATATTGACCTACTAATATTGTAAAGCAATGAGGAGGTTAATGTTATATATATATGTATATCATAAAAGAAAACTAGTCGTTGTTTTTTTTATTGTATTTCTTTATTACTTTATGTTTGATGATCCTAAAGAGGAAATATTGGATTAAATGGAAAGTGATAGGGGTTGATTGATGTTGATAATAGAAGGCTTGTTTCTGAAAGATGAAATAAGAGCTCTCAAACTCACAAAGATCAATGCTAAATAATTCTCAATTCCAAAAGTGTCAAATTCAAGGAAGTACAAGCAACCATAATCAACTTTCTAAGCTTATATTTTGATATACGGTGATAATACAATTATCGTTTCTCAAAATTTTTATTATTATTTTATAAAACTAAAACTTGTTGCTTCTCGCCAAATTCAAGTTTTGGCCTAAAACAAATTAAAAATGTCTAATTACATAATAAATTAATAAAATATAGATTGCCAACTAAAATCATGCCTTACATTGGGCTTTTTGTTGGGCCTTCTAGATATTTCACTCTACTTGGAGCTATTGAATCTTGAGTTTTATACCGTGCATTCTTCACTTTTACCTCTCACTCTCTTATTTTCATAAATGTAAAAATTCAATTTCGAAACTTTGGAATGCATGGAAAATTTCGAAGTTGTTTTGAAAGTTTGGCCTTTAATGAAACTTTTGAAATCTGTTTCGAAAGCTTGGGAACAATACGAAAGTTCCGAAATGCATTTTTTTTAAAGGTTTTTTTTTATTTTTTAATATTGATACATTGATATATTGCAATGATACATTGATATATTGCAATGAGAGGTATATGTTAATTAATTTTTAATTATTTGTTTATTTAAGTTTATTTAATTAATTTAATTATGTTTATTTAATTAATTGTTTATTTAAATTTATTTAATTAATTGTTTATTTAAGTTTATTTAATTAATTGTTTATTTAAGTTTAATTAATTAATTAATTATTCTGTAATTACTCGCACGATCGTGGATCGTTAAAAATTATTACTCATGGATTAAAGTTGAAGAAGTTTGCCGAAGTTCCTATGTCTGATCTTGTACAACATTGAATTCAAGAATCTAGGCTGCTACATCTATCTTCAGCCTACCTCACTATAGATGATACTAGTCTGATATTTGCATTTGTTGAAAGATGTCACAGAAAGACTAGCTCATTTCATTTGCCATTTGGAGAGATGATTATCACGTTAGACAACGTCGCAACTCTCCTTCACATCTCACCTTATGATAAATTTTTTAATGCACCTGTGAATATGAACACTAATAATGCTGCAAGAGTTGCACATGAGTACTTAGGTGCAACATGGGAGGAAGCACTAACTGAGATTAATTATAATAAATGTGTCTAATATAGATTGCAATGGTTGCGTGATTTATATAGTCGTCTCATTCAAACTAATCAGTTTGAGTGTGCGACTAGAACACATATGTTGCAAACTTCAATTCATGCTCATTGCTTAAATTTCTTCAAAAAAACATGAATGCTATATAAAGGGATAACATTACCATATATCTGCAACTTTGCCAACTCACAAGCACATGGTAATCCATGAGTTGTTCTAATTGAGCAACCACATTTTATTTTGTCAGTACCTACAATCTTCATCCTCTGTAACTGTTTGTCAATTTTTTTAAAACATTTTCTTGATACATAGTGATGTAGACTTTAAAAAAAATGGTAAATTATATTCGTGCTTAACATCCTTGATAGTTTTCTGAAAATACGATTGAATGATACATATTTGGTTCTTCAACATCATATTCACAACATCTCAACTTTTACACAAATCACAAAAACTAGTTTGCAACATGTTTTTCAATCTCCAATGAGCAGACTCAACTCTACAAATAAATTAAATAACACATATTAGATGTTATGTTCCCCAAATGTATTAGTCTATTGGTTCAAACTTTGACAAATCTTTCTTTGTAAGATGTTAACCACGATTCTTTCACATAATCAACAAAAACAATAATATCGACACACACTAGCTCAAAGTGTTGCAAGTGATGATCATATTCCTCTACACTAGTCGAATATACAATTTTTTTTTCTATAAATCCATTACTTCTTCTTGCCTATCCTTTTTCACATATTGTTTGCATCTTGCCCCAACATTTTTTTTAATATGAAAACGACATAGAAAACGTATTGAAGTAAGAAATACAACACTAATCGCATTCATCATGGCAAGATCTCTACCAGTCATAATAACTTTAGAAATTAAAGTCTCATATTTGAACAATTGTCGTACCTTTTCAAATGATCAGATGAAGTTATCTTGTCACTCTTGTTCGAACTAAGAAAACCCAACCGAAAATGTCAAACTAGTAGATGTGACACCGACAACTTCAAGTAACGGTAACCAATATCTATTTGTTCTATATGTGCTATCACATATCAAAACAAAATGAAACATGTTTAACAATTTTATACAATCAGGATACATCTAAAATATATCTCTCAAAATATTTTAATTATCTCGTCTTCTTGTCCAATGCACATAATTTTCTTGTTGTATTAACTTCAATAGATATTGCATTTCTATGTACGATCCTTTCGACGATGATCTATAAGTACTTCTTGCTTTATATATTTGACTAGGAATTGTGAAATTAGCTTTATTTCTCTCTTTCAAAGTATTTAAAATAATATGGGTGCAAGCTTATACTTTGTCATGTCATTGAAAAATTTCCTCTCTTCTTCGTTTAAACGCCCCAAATATGAATGATTGGTTGCAATATCAAGTAAATCATAATTGTGTGTTCCACAACGAACAATAATTTTTCATCCTTCACTGACACTTAACAATATATATTTGAGAGTAAACGGACAGTTTTCCTTGTGAGAACAAGTTACTGTTGATTTTGATTTTGATTTATATTTTCCACCTCTTTCGCATCTCAAAATTAATTTGTCTTTTCTTCCCCTTTTTCTGGTTGCTTTATCTGATTGAATGGTAACAACTAAAATTCTATTTGCCTTCCAATGTTTTTTGTCCATTCAAATATAGCTTCTCGAGAGGGACATACCTACAAAAATATGTTTCAAATAAAATATCAAATATATCGCTATAAAAAATAATTGATCAGTGCTGGATTATGAGTAGTAATATCTTATCGGTGGTGAATTTTTCTGTAGAATCTAAAACTGTTCTTGAAGCAGGAACTTCAACTCTACTAATACATAATTTCAAAAATAGTAATAAAATTAATTAATAATAATATTATAAATATATTTTTCAAAATTTATTTTTAATTATAACATACAACAGAAACTTTTTAAAAAAATTGAAACTTTTGAAAGTTTCGAATTTTTTGAAACTTTCGAAATTGAGTTACTTCAAATGTTTGAAATTTTCGAAGAAAATGTGTTTCGAAAGTTTGAAATTTTCGAGTATTACGTTTCAGAAGTTTCAAATTAATCAAAACTTTCGAAAGTTTTGATGTTTTCTGGAAAATTACACTTCAGAACTTTTAAATTTATTCAAAGTTTCGAAAGTTTCAGAAGATCCTGGAAAATTGCATTTCGAAAGTTTAAAATTTATCAAAAGTTTCGAAATTTGTTAAATTTTCTAAAAAATTAAATTTTTAAAGTTTTGAATTTAACAAAATTTTCGATAATATCCAAAAACTCACTTTTTATTATTTCGAAAGTTTGTAGTTTTTGAATATTTAGAAAGATTTTGTAATTTTCGAGGGTGGAGGTGAAAAATAGAGTGGAATATTTTTTTTATGGTTTTATACAAAATAAAAAAGGGCAAAATGATCTTTAGAGAAAAATGGAGTTGGAAGGTACAATTGAGGAATATACGGTACAATTCTCTTAAGTCTTTTAGGTCTCACCAAAACTTGGTCCGATTGGGCCGGGCCGCCTTCTAGATACTTTGTTCCGCATGGGCCTATAGATCTTCTTAAATCTTCATCATGTCTTCAACCATTTGATAAAAATATTAAATATTAACTCTCGAATTACCATAAAACTAAACTCTTAATAAAATAGAAATTAACTCTGCTATCCAAACGCCATCTTCAAGTTAATTTTAATTTCAATCTTTCTCTTGATAGATTATATCGTCGTTCAAATGAGTTCAAAATTTGATGTTGATTTAGTTTTTGTGATGATAAAAGTTCCGTTACGCAATGACTTTTGATGAAATAGAATTTCATTCCCTTTATAAAAGTTAGCTTCTTTTGATTTCAATTGGATAAGAATATGAAAGCACGAGTATACACATAACACAATACATGTTTGTATGATATGAACCAAAGAGATGATGACGCAAGTGTAGCAATCAATTAGTGCATGCAAATTGGAAACTACTAGTGTGTGTGTGTGGTTGAGCAAATAACTTAAACTACTGAAAAATTGACATTAAGAACACGTTTGTTACGACTTTTTTTAAAAATAATTATTGTTCAGTGTTTTCATTTGTATGTTATAACTTTTGGTTATAAATTTGAATATAAAAATTGTTTGAAATGAGAAGTTGTTTTGAATAATTTTTCATAAAAATTAATTTAAAAAAAAAATTATTTTCATGACTGTGGACAAAAACAAAACAATTTTTTTTTTAAATCCCTAACAAATAATCTCTATAATAATTATTTTTTTTATATTCCGTCGCAAATATGAAATTACATTAACTTTTTGATAGATTAATTATGTAATGTAAAAGATTTTGTTCCACTTTTAACCCTATTTCATCCAAAAAACTGTGCTAGTTAGGTATCACAAATCAAATTTTAAAGGAAGTTGAGACAAAATAAAATATTAAAGTCATTTTAATATATATCTCTCAAAAATCACTTTATCAAAAATCTTAAAATATTAAATATATAAATCACTTCTTTTAAATACTCGATATTTAACTTATTTATAGTTAATATAGACTTAATCGCACAACATTATTGATAGGGAGAATCCGAATTTGGACCTTCAATTGGCTAGCTTGCTAGCCCAGGACATTACTTTCAATTGATGAATTGTTAAACTTTGAAATGAGTTATAATAGAATTTCTATCTTATAATAAATTCTTGTGTTTATTTAAAAATAAAAATAAAAGTATTATTTCATGCAATATAGTAAAGTATAAAGTATGTAATTTTTTAGAGCTAATTGGGATCTTTATCTTTTGGAGAGGAAATGCGATATATTATAACTCGTAAGATAAACGTGTATTTTCTATTTCTATTTATAAACAAAAATGTTAATGTAAGTAGAAGTGAGATGAGAAGAGGAGAATGGAAGGGGCAAATAAGTGCAAGTGTATCTTATATTGGTACGTGGATTAATGTGATCGAAAACGCATATCGTTTTCATTTAAAGCTCACGCATTTACTTATTATCCATAATATCATAAACGAGAATATGCATGACATGCATGCATAATAATTGAAAGTTGTTCATAATTTGAAACAACTGACTTATTAGGCAGTGTCGTGTTTAACAAGGATACCCAAGATCACCAATTGGTTGGAGAGGGACGTACCTAGATAAAAATAGTTTTGAGGATTAAGGCACTCTCTAAGCTGAGTTACATAATTATATATACAAAATTTTATATAAATTTGAAATTTATATTTATATATAATTTATTAATAAATTTAAAAACTTTATGAGACGTCTATTTGAAGTTATTCAATAAAAAATTAAATTATAGAGTTAGTCTATTTAATAAAAGATACTTAATTACATTTTAATATTTATAACGAATTATTAAGTGATCTAATTCGATGTATAGTTATTTCCAAAATAACTTATCCATCTTCATATATGGTACAAGAGTAGTTGAAATATAAAACTAATTTTGTATCA
>JBBPBR010000006.1:51692461-51707164 GCA_037974775.1 Cicer pinnatifidum
AAAAAAAGAAAATTAGCAGTCCTGATTAATTATTAAATTTTGGAAAGCTGAAAGGTCTTGTTTTTTCTTTTTTATTAGCAAAACTGGCTCATTATGTTCTAAAGATTACATCTTAATCTTAATATAAAATTGTTAGTGTTCAAGTCAATTTTTTTCAAAAAGAAAATATATATATATATATATATATATATATATATATATATATATATATATATATATATATATATACTATTAAAATGATTATATAATTTAATACTTGAGGTGTTAGTAAGAAGTTGACTTTATAACTTTAATATTAATTTAAAATTCCTTCAAAAAGCCACTTTGATAAATAAATAAAAAACTCATTTGTTTTTCTAAAATGTTTCAAATATGGACATCATACCGCAACCATCCCAAAATGCTATCATGGTGTCCTTCGATGCAAGTACTGTTTTTTTCTTTATTATTATGATCTTGTACTGTCATCATTGTGGCATTGATAACTGTGTAGGACATGTTATCTATGTAAAACACAATATGATCTTGTTCTAGTTAAGGTCGGTATGTTTCAACGAAAGAGATATGAGATGAGTGATTTTAATGAAGGGAAAAGGAAAAACTTTAAAATGTTGAATATGGTTCAACAAGGAAGAAAATGAATTTTTATAGAAAAAACGTAAAATTACATTGTTCACCCTTATAGCACGTCTTTGAAATTTGTACACAAATTCAAACTCCAAGTATAAAACTGAACATACAATATGTGTGCTATTCCCAAGTCTTCTTTTTTAAAACAAATTCCTAAGTCTTCTTGAAAGGTAGCTAGCAGAGAGAGTTGCACCATCATTGCTAGGCACCCTTCACTTTCAGGCTACACCACAAAAACTCATTGTTTATATTTATAATTGTGCAGCTTGACACCAACTTCATCATAATCGCTCCACCTTGATTACGCGTAATGCTGAATGTTCTACTAAATACAATATCTCCTCGTATATTGGAGTTGCGTTATTTTGACATACAAATATGACAATAAATTTCAACAATTTAAATAATTATATTTGGTGGATGATTAATGAATATAACTATGGTAGCTCATTAGCCATTTATTGAAACACTTAATCACAATTTTAAACATTGTTAACCATAAATTTTGTCATTAGACATATTATGTATATTTGAATACATACAAATCATGCATTTTTAACACAATTAGACTTATTAATAAATAAATGGTGGTAATTACCTCCGGTGGGGGTTAATAACCATCTACTTAACATAGTTACGTACTGTTGCTGAAATTGATGTCAAATTATCCTTTCTCTATATGTAGCATGGTGGTACTGAAGTGCTAAGCATGTTCAAATAGCAGCAAATGCTTAGAGCAGTTGAACACTATAAACAAATCAGTTCACATTTGCTCATGAAGGCAAGAGATATTGAATTCAACTTCGACTTCTACCTAATCTCCCCGAAGAAACTCAAAAAAAACAAAAATTGTAAAGTAGAAGAAGTACATCTTAAATTATTTCATTGACTAAACTCATCAACATGCTTTTGACCAAAAAAAAACTCATCAACATTGTGTTTTTCATTACATTAAACAAAAATGTCTAAATTGAGACATACACCTAAATATTACCTAGAATTTCTCAGAGAATAAATAGATATCTTCTTGAAAATCTACTTCTATTTTATGCCTAAAAATGCATACATGGAAGACTAAGCCCCATTGCTTACCACAGCATCGTCAGTTTTCACCCTCCGGTAAAATAGAACATAGGCGGCGGCAGTATTTACCTCATCTTCACTTATGAGTGATATGTGGCTGTCATCAAAGTTGTACCATCTGTTTTCTTCTATAATCTGCATATTCCAAATATACCGGTCAGGCTGCAGTATTGCTAAAAGGAACAAAATTCAAAAGGATTGATAAGTAGTTATAATTTTACCTTAATATGTGCGGTATAATGGCCACTACCCATACTACCATAGTGATTTGTAAGGGCGTAGAGTTCATACAGTTGCGGCCGCGGGTTGTTTTTGTTGGCTATGTAATTTGTTAAATCAAAATCATGAATTGGAAAGTTTACAAAAGTCTCTAGTTTATGCTTCATTGACCTGCTGTATGAGAACCTCTTTAAGTGAATGACCAAAACCTCCGGAAGCCTCCATAAATCAAGCTTTTTGCTTGCTTGTCGTCTCTCTTTGCATTTAGGACAGTACCTATATCACAATTTAAAACATAATCTTTGCAGTGTTGTCAACAGTAGATCGTAGAAAATAATGGTTTTCTCAAAAGCAGGGACGGCCCAGAAACTTTGGGTAGTGGAGGTCCGATATATCTCTTTCAACTATTGTCACATGTACAGTACTTCAAAAAGAGTAAATAATAATTTTTTTCTAAATGTGCAATGTGTTGTCAACTATAGTCCATGGATTTATTAAAATTACAAACACATTCTCAAATGTTTTTTTTATTAGTAATTTAATCGACCAAATTGACTAGAAAAAAATATATTTGAGGGTTAAATTAATAAACTAAAGAAAGATTCAAAGATCAAAATGATTAATAAATAAAACATTAAGATTTGTTTTTGAAATTTTAATATATTTAAAGACTATTATAACAACATCTCACACATTTAAAAAATATTAAAACATAGTGAAAGCACAATCTAAAATATAAATCTGTGTATGTTGCTTCTCTTTATCATGTCATTTCTTTTTTAGTGTATTAAATAGCAAAAATTTAATTTTTTTCAGAACTAAGTGTAGGCGGTTGACCACACAATCCAATACATGGGTCCATCTCTGCTTAAAAGCGCTGCTATGGCCTCTATATGACAACATCATGTACTAATAAATCATGTATCACGGACAATAGCAGCTCGTACTAAGTAATTGGCATTCAAGAATCATCCGTTCCATCTAACATATATGCATATGGGGAGAAGATTTAAAAACTATTTGTCTGGCAGGTGGACATCTTGCCCTAATGATGTGATTCTAATGATGTGATCTTTTAGCAATATAAGAGCTAACAAGAAAAACATGTTAAAGTTTGAAATGCTAAGTGTCAACTGACTAGTATGTAAATTCCTTTATTTGAAATACAAATTAGTATGAAGAGAACACTTTGCAAGACTCATAAAATTGAATGTTTATTTGTTTACTAAGAATATTCCATTTGAATGTTTACTGAGCATGAGAAAAAGTCAAGAAAATAGTAGCATATATGGGACAGATGAGAGAGGTCGAACTAACCACATATCTTCAGGCACCAAAGGTTCTTCGCGCAGAAAAGCTTCCAAACAAGTGTACAACGAGAGAGGTTCAATACGAGCTTTCTTGGTTACAGGCCCACATTTCAATACTTCTGGCAAAGTCTCAAGTGGATGAGTATCATACTTCTCCAGAAGCTTCTGAGACCAATCAATATATACTAGAACTGTTGCAGATGATGGTGACAGTTTAACTACTTTCTCCTCTCCCATTGAAAGATCAATGCAAGCATTGTTATCATCTACCAATAGTAGAGGTAATGTTGGTAGGTGTTTTGCCTTCGAAACAGTATCGTCCTTATTTAAAGAATTTGAGGCCGAATTCAGGTTGCTGGTTTCAGCAGAAGCGGCGTGTTGTGCATTGCCGCCTTTCATTAGAAGAGGAGAGAGTATGCGATTAACTATTACTTGAATATCACCTCTGGTGATTGTATCATCACATGAGATCAATGAAACAATAGGTGTTCCATATGGTTTCCATCCTGAAATCGTCTGCGAGTCACTACTCCTAAAAATAAAAAATTGCAATATATCAGGAAGCAATCAAATACACAGATCAAATCAATCCGATACTAGAAAATATTGAATTATAGTTATTAACCATGAAAAATACCATTTTCTCTGAATCGCCATAATAGTAAAAGAAAAAACGATATAACAAGACAGAAAAGCAACACTATATGCCCTTTAAAGACAACCTAGGCTGAATCATTAGACATATAAAACTACTGCGAGTATAACATCTAAACGGAAAGTACATACTGCTCTCTACGGCGATGTATCAGCTGAAGATACTTTGTGTTTTTGTCTATCTTTGGAATCTTGTAAGCCGCAAGGCGGTCGTCATCTTTAATTGAGGATAACAATAGAAGAGGATCTTCAAAAAATCTATGGATCAAATGGTTTCGTATCTGCGAATAGCACATCCAATTAGAATAAAGTATGCAAAGCAATTCCAATGCATATATTTAACTTCATTCTAGTATGGTACACACCTCTACAAGCAATAGCTTCTCGTTAGGCTTCAATGAGCAAGCATTGCTAAGTGCCTGTATAAGATCTCTGCATCGTCCCTGCTTGGTCACAGTTACTGTACACGGAGATGGTAGGGTGGTACCGTCACAACTAAAAACTGTCACTGTCATGGTTCTACTGGTGGTAGACTGGAGAGGAAGGGAAAGGTACATAAAAGGATCAAATGTGACAGAGACTTTGTTGCAAACTGGACATACCAAAGTTGACTTGTATTGTCCCTATAAAATGAATTTTAAGAACATACTAATATAAGAAAGCAATACATAATGGAGAACCTACATCAATAAAGGAAAGAGTAATTCTGTCTCGAGATATATTCACTTGACTCACCTGGCATACATCAACAATTATGGAATCATTACGAGCAATATGATTTGCCCAATATTCATCGGCCACTTCTTCATCAGGTCGGCCATCAGCATCCCGGGACTTTATATATGGTTTGTGCTTTACACGATTTAAGTCTTCATGGAGCCCATCCAGCAGAAATGCTAAAAGCTCCTGATATAAAATAATAAAACAAATGCCCCCACAGGTTACAACGTGGAAGTAGAAGAGCGTAAAAAATTTCACTCAAGAAGCAAACCTGAGAATCATGTTGGTTGTGCCCGCTGAACTGAGGTGCAAAGCGAGCAAGCTTTGATTTAAAAGGCCGAGGAGCAATTGGTGTTCGCCCAGGTGCCCACAGTTTTCGAAGCAACTCGCCAAATGCTAGGGCTAGTTCGCCCTACATAGTGAAAATTTCAAGTAAGTGCAATAATTTATAATTATAACAGTTAGCCTAGGCAAAAATCATACCGTCTTTCCCATCTAGTCTACTTTCCTTACTAGGTTCTATGGCCTCTACAAGTCGTCTCCTCGACACATCCCAAAACCACCTAAGGCAAAGACCATACCATCTTTTCTATAATAGATGATACCCCAAATATTTAAAATAACCCAAGATAATAACTTAAAGAAGGACCGAACAATAGAATGAACACAAAAGCACATTTCCTTGACATTTTAAAGGGAGGATTAAGGTGTTAAAAAGAAATATTAATAACCATAGATCAAAGTCTAGGCTTAATTGACGTCGTAGTTTTTAGAAGAAAAAAAAAGTGCCCTCTTGATTCCGATATGAATAATCAGGATGACCTTGTTCAAACTGAAATCGAAATAGAAGGATCAAGCCTTGTTCAAAATAAAAGCCTCATTAAACTTAAAGTTTAAGTTTTGGGATAGTTGATTCATGACATAACATCATAGTTTCTATGACCAAGATGACTAAATTTTGATCCTTAGGAATTAAGCATAGGTAGGTGGCCTGTGGACCTATAAAGTAACATTAGTTCAGATCCAAAGTATTCTAGTGTGAGTAAACATGTCAAACAAGAAAGTATTCATCTGCCTTCATTCTAAAGCCTAAGCTTTGGCAATAGTTTGTTCATGATAGAGTATAGGCTTAATTGTATATCATGTTTTAATGAATTCTAGATATTACTCCCTCCGTCTCACAATGAACGTCGTTTAAGGTTTTTGCACACGTATTAAGAAATGTAATAATTATAAGAGATAACTCATTTTACCAAATTACTTATCTTAACTATTGATGAGTTTTTCACTGTTATCAATGTAAAGTGCAATAATGCTTTGTAAGTTGTGCGCATAGTAATTATTGAAGGGTAGTATAAGAAAAAAATAATTAAAGTTGCATTGAAATTTGATAATGAAATTCATTTTAAGACAATTTTTTTTATAAAGTGACACTCAATGTGAGACATAGGGGGGGGGTATTCTTTATCTACGAACCAAGTTCTAAAAATAGAGTTTAGCCCACATAAAGAATATGGAGAGAAAAGGAAACAAATCACTGGTTTTTAAATGACACTTACAACCATGCCGAGTGGATTTTGCCAATTTATCTCTCGATGATAGTCCTCCCTAAAGTACCTAGCAAATTCTGGTGTATGAACAAGACATTGTATTGCACTATTCATGAAACAAGTATTGCCAAGATTCAGCAACCCAGTGAGACCACCAAATGAACCCCTTGTGGTGACACCACTAGTTCCATAAGGGTTTTCCAAGTCTCTGACCGGAGAGTTTAGTTTCTGAGATGAAGAAAGTTCATTATTGTTGCCTCTAGATGCACCCTTGCTCGCAGACAGGCCACAAGCACCTGATAAGCTTGATTTTGAGGACTCCATAAGAACAGGATTCGCTTCCCTCTGCGCTGATCCATTTTCTTGAGCAGAACTTGCACTATTTGTATTGTTTATGACCTCAACTAGAATCTGGATGAATATAGTCATGAATCAAAAGGAAAACAAGAGTATTAAAATGTAAAACATAAGAGCAATAGGAAAATTCCTACATAAAACTTGGTGAAGACTCACATCTTGGTCCATTTGTAGATTGACATCATCTAGAGTTTTGTCCATGTCATTCATCAAGGCATGCTTCCGATGGCCATAATAATCCCAAATGCGCACCTACAACACATGTATCTATCTTTTACAACACACTGAATGAAACAGAAAAAACCGTTTAAAAAGTTTAGGGTATATAGTTATAAAAAAATTCACTTTTAATTGCAAAAATGTCACCTTACTTTCACTTTGTCCCCAAACCCTACTTTGTATAGGAAACACTAAAAACAATTGATTATTATTTTCATTGTTTCATGTACAAATCTTTGACAGAAAACAAAATGAAAACAAAGTGCATTTTTGTAATTAAAAAATGAAAACTGGAAAACAGAGAATAGAAACAGAAACTGAATAAGCCCTTAATATTTCTAGAAGGAATGAGAAGTTGTTACTTGGTCTAAATGAAGATCGAATATTTCACAAGCCTTTAAGTGTAGTTGTCCAATGGTTTCCTGCACAAAATATCTCAACTCTAAGGTAGATATTGCATATACAAACTGAATAATACTTGCAAAGGAAAGGCAACATATTTTAAAGAGTATTTATCATGACTCAGTATTTTCTCTAATATTATACCTTCTTGCTTATTCTTATAGTGGATCGATCATTTTTTGGCAACACAAGTAATTGAAGCCGTAAAGGATACACCTCTACTGCAAATTCTGTCTGGGAAAGACCTGAACTGATAACTTTCCTTGCCAATGTAGGTCCACCACCATACCTAGTTGAGAAGGAAAAAAAAGTCATATAGCTAATATTAAAGCCATGTTACCATCGTATATAAGTTTGTATTCTTAAATAACTAAGAAAATCAATAAATCAAAAGGAAAACCACAAATGACATGTGAAAAGCAAGAAATCTCACCATGTAAATAATTGATTCCAAACCTCTTGGGGAAGTAATACATAGTCGCGGCCTTCTAAAAGTGTATCATGAATTTCAATACCCGCACTAGAGTCCTCTGATCCAGTATTATCTATCAAATCATAATTATCAATACCAGCTGGCCTCTTTAAAGCACTAGAACTGGCCAAATCGCAGTGTTCAGGAAAGGAAGATCCATCATAAGAAGGGTTTGTATGGTCTTGGTTCACATATTCAATCCAATGTTGCCACCATCTACATGGAATCGATTAGAAATAAGTTATCTTTCTTATAATTACATAGTGTGTGAGGTCATTCAAACTAGACAGTCTAGACCAATCAATCAGTCTATTATAGCCACCAATCAATGATAAGAGTTTGAAGTATGTCTTCATCATATTTCAAGATGTAGTTGGGTTATCATTAATGGTAAAAAAATATGTTTTTTTTGGACTCTTCATCAACACTATGAAGCAAAGGGGGCGATATTTATACACAACGAAGCTTTGTTTTAGTAAAAGCCATCTCAATACTAAAAAAACAACAACCACCCTCTTCCCCCAGATGCGTATGTGGGGATCAAACAAAAACAAGTTAAACAACTGAACGAAAACGTCAACTCTGAATTATTATAAGAATAAGAATCTACAGAAATGCAAGTCAAGGTAACAATGCAACCTTGGGAATGCCCAGTCTGCAGCAAACAACTTACTATTGACTCTATAGTACCTCCTAATTTCAGAATGCAAGACATTAGAGCTCAATAACCCTCCCCAAAAAAAAAGTAATTTACAGTATCTACTCATAAGATAAAGATATTGCAGTGCCAAAGTAAAAGGGTTCACACAACAAAGTAACACTATCATTGCCAAGCTTTCTAACAAAAACAAATAAAATTTGAAAAAAAACCACCAAAGGCATGCCACAAAATCATTCCTCCAAAAACAAAAGATGCCAACGAAATCCCCCTCCCCCCCCAAAAGAAATGAGGAATGAAAAAGGGTTTGAAGACATAATCATTAACTATAAAATTAAACCAATCTAAGATTATTGCAATATTAACCTAAAACTAATCCATCCAGCCTCTCCCCCAACAGTTTACCACAAATAACCAAAAAAAATCAAAATTTGGGGCAAAAATAAAATAAAATAATCTTAGCAAATTAAGGTGACACCCCATTCTCCCAAGGAAACAAAACATAAAAGGTTTGAACTTTGGGTACTCAATTGCAAAAAAAAAAATTAAAAAAAAAACCTCTGAGTGATCATGAAGAAGGTATCGCCTTCTTTGGTATTAGCTTGAGAAGCAAGAGCAATGTCTCTGATCATGATTCTCTCCTCATCTGGAGTAAGGTGAGAAGTGCTGGTGCAACACATCGAAACCTCTGCAGCCATGTTATGTTGTTCCTGAATCAAATAGAAAAAATCGAGGAAATCTAGAAATGCTGCAAAGGAAAATCCCTCTGTTCTATCATCGGTGTCGGGGTTCTTTCTGAATTCGTAATTTGGGGATTTACCGATTTACATTTACCAGGGCGGGCTATTAACAATTTCTTTCTTCACTTTAGAATCAAATTATCACTGCCCAAATACGCGTCACGGGTTACCAGGGCCGTTAGTTATTTATTTATTTTATTTACCTTTTTTTATTTAGTTTAGTTGTTTTAAATTTTTTCTTTTAAGTTTTTTAGATTTTAAAAAGGTTTAATCACCATTCACGTATAAATGAGAGTGATTATTTATTAATGATAGTTATAAATTTACAATGAGATAATAAAATTAAAGATTCATTATATATCAAATTTGTTTACTTCTACATTGTACCGTTTATTTTCTAAAAAATACATCAATTAGTTTTTTTTCTCTCATTATTGTTAAAAAATTTAATAAAAAATTAACTTATTTTATTTTTTAAAAAAAACATTAATGTCATTGGAACATATAATCCAAAATGGAAGAGAACTACAATATAAGATAAATTGTATTTTAGTTTTCATAAAATATAAAAGTATTATATTTTATTTTAATTTTATATTTTAATAATATTATTAAAAATATAATCATATTCTAATAGCACAATTATTATAATTTTACTTTCTTTTTTAAATATATACTCGCTCATATACTTCTTCTTTTTGGGGTTTTATTTTTCTGTTGTTGTTTCTCTATCTATGAAAACAACCAAAAAAGTTTTTCCTTCATTAAAACGTTGTTACCTTCACTTCTCTCCATCCACACATATCAAAAATAAAACTGTTCTTAAATTTTTCTTTTCTTAAACTCACAACTTTATTCCTCATATATGTAAAGTTGATTTTTGACACCGTTACTTTCACAGTTATTTTCTTGCCATTATGGATCTCTATTGGTGAAAATCAGTTAACCAAGATCTTCTGGAATCTACTACAAAACCTCCAAATAGAAATTCTGAGTTAAGTGAACATTTTTTTTCTAAGTTTAAAGAAGATGATGGAGATGATCCTGAGTTTTTTTACTTGTAGTAAAAAATTTGTGTTAAATAATAAAATTATTAATAATAATCTTAGGTGGCTTGTGACCTTAGCATATTTTTAATAAAGCATGTAAGTTTGATTATGAGAATGATTCAACAAATTAGTTAATAGTATTCAGTTGAATAGAGAATCAAATGCGGATAATAGATGATAAGTTGATTTAGTGATACAAGTGATCATTAATTTGTTGATGTTAAAGTCATCCATCCTAAATAGACATTACTTCATTAATTTGTTAGCCTTTAATGTGATGTATGCTCGTGATATGTTTGATGCTATATGGTTGGGTGTTTTAATATTATCTCTTACTCTAAATGGTTCAAACTCGATTTTTCACTTATACAACATCTACTAGTGAAGTCGTGATAGTGAATAATAATAACATAGAGTGTAGAGTTTTAATTGTAGAAATCGCTCTTAAACATTTTTTTTTAATGTATTTGTGTTTACTAATCATTTAATCTTTAATCATTTATCTACATTTGATTTTAAAGAAAGATTTTATTTACTCTCATTTTATATTTTTTCAAAATGATCTTCTTTTATACAATAATCAACAAATAAGTGATTTGGTTTAAAGGGTATCACAACCCTTAGCTGTAATGAAAAATGTAAAAAATCCATTTTTATGAAATTAGAGACAACTTATTTTTACTCAAAATTAGAGACAACTTAGATAATTAGAATTACACTGCCTAAAATAAAAAGCTAGTTTTGATAACAATCCTTTAATACGTTAACAAATCGACTCTACAATGTCAAATGATGATAAAAGTACATGTGTAAATAAAGTATAAAGATGTTGATACAACTTACAGAAGTGTTGTACATAGATGAGAGTTCAACAATCTTTATTAATACTAAAACTAACTAATATCAACTACATCATAGATTCATTTTTGTTTTCTTGATCCTTACCATCTTTTAAATCTTCTTCTGCATACTTGTCACAAATTTCATCTAGGGGCTTGTAAGTATAAAAGTAAGCACATATTATGTAATAAATGAAATTTATAACTTGAATCCCACTAATAAGAAAATAGTAATAGTCCAATTTACCCCTGTTAAGGTTTCTATCAGGAAGCCAATTATTGTCCTTACCAGTATAATTATGGACTAATGATACCAATAATGTACCCATATAGTTCCCAATGGCTCCAGTTATGCAATACAAAGCAGTAGCACTACTTCTCATGCTTTCAGGTGATTGATCAAACAGAAATTCCAAATGTCCAACAGACATGAAAACTTCAGCCACCCCATGTATACAATATTGAGGTACCAACCAAAACACACTAATAGGGATTATTGCTTTTGGACTATCCAATAAGTTGTATTTTGCAGCAACATTTTTTCTTTTTATTTCCACTAGTGCTGAAACTATAGTGGCTACAATGTTGATTACCAATCCTACTCCCATTCTTTGCAAACATGTTATTCCAACAGGATTCTTCGTGAATCTACGAGCGAATGGGATGAAAACACGTTCGTATACAATAACTCCTGTCATCATGGTTAAAACACTGAAAATTGACATGTTGGCTGGTGAAATTTGAAATGAGGGAGAGAGGTGACGATCCATTGAACGAGCTTGTTGAATTACAAAACTATGTATATGTGATGTAGAAGCTGTCAGCAATATTCCTGCAGCCCAAATTGGAAGCATTCTAATGATAGATTTTAGCTCCTCAACTCTATGGACAGTGGATAATTTCCATAGGTCGGGTGATTTATCTGGATCTTTAATCTCTTCCTCTGTCACAATTGCAGCCTTGTCCAACCATCTACAAATATAAACATACTTTATCAGTGTAACGAGTTTTTACACTGTCAGTCACAAATGATTATGACGTAGTTGACTTACTTATATTGATTTGAGTGTAAAAGAGTTCCTTCTAAAGAAATAGCAGCATCAAGTTTGTTATTGTGGTATAAAAGTTTGGGGTGATTTGGCAAAGTGTGATTCCTTTTTTTGATAGCAGCGACAGTGACTTGGACTAAACGAATCAATGGGCTACCACCTGGTTTAACAGTCTTATACAAAGGAAAGCCCAAAACAAAGGAAATGATTGATATGAACATGGCAATGGTTGGAATGCCAAGGCCCCAACCCCAACCCATATTGTCTTGAACATAAACTACAATGGTCAAAGCAGATAGAGAAGCCAAACCCATTATGAAAAAGTACCAATTAAAGAGGTTCCACTTCCTTGATGCCACACCAGTTTTAGTCATGTTAAATTGGTCAGCTGAAAAAGGAACAACACAAGGTCTAATGCCACCTGATCCAAGAGATGTGAGGAGGAGAGATATGTATAGTGCTGATAATTGTGAGGATGTTGCTTCTTGGCAATTCACTTGTGTTGGACATGCTGGTGGCCTAAAATATGGTACTATTGTTGATACAGTGATACTAACCAACCCCTGTTCATTTCAAAATAATTTGATTTTAAGATGATTTAATCTTAATTAATTAATTAATGTTCACAAAGAAATGAGAAATTTAAGATAGAAACCAGTTCATAAATGAGACATCCAACGGTAATGGTCCAAAATCGTCCAGCAAAAGAGTCTGCAAATAGAGCTCCAATGAGAGGGGTGAAGCTAGATGTTCCACCAAAATTTGTGAGTGTGTTTGAAGCTGATACCAATGGCATGTTCAATTCTTGAGTTAGGTAACTTATCAAGTTACTGTGATAACCAGCGCTTGCAAATCTATCACACACTTCATTTGCTGCATATACATCCACAACTCCAAATTAACAACTAATACAGATCTCTAAAATTATATTCACCTTCACACTTTTTTTATTAACTTTATAATCATATTTAAGGTTGCATCATCATAGCTTATATAATTCAACAAAGTTTCATAATTAGATTGATAAAGTTAATAATAATCTTTATTTTACTTTGTTTTCATCATATTTCTCTAAAATGAATCATTTGCTCTACAATGTAAAATAAATAATATCGTCCATGAAAATATAGATAATAGTTGTATGCAATAATCATCCCTTTTATTTTTTACATTAAAATTATTGAATTTCAAATAATAAACTTTTATTTTTTTTTTTTTAATTATTTAATGGACGGATCGGACATGCATCTATTTAAATTTTAATGAATAAATTGAATTGAATTTTATTTGTTAGATCACGATAGATTAAAAAAAAAATTCCATCTTTTTTTTGCTTTTCTTTTTTTCCATCTATTTCTAATGGATTATATAATTTATAAATAGGCTAATCGACAACTTTGATCATCCATTGTATCCATCATTTATTTTATACAAATAATCAATTGTATCATTATAATCATTTATTTTATGCAAATAATCAATTGGATCATTGTACATTTATGACATTGCATGATTGATATTTTATTATATTCCCAAATCTAACTTGGCCGCAGTAATGATAGCCTCTAGCCAGCCAATCCACCGTATCTTTGTGGATAATCGCTTAATTTACATTTGCATTATTGGAAACACACACACATATGGACAAAAAGAGACAGAACATTTGCACGTGGAAACTGTTCAACAAAAAAATTATATTCCCTTCACTCTATAACCAATATTATAAAACATTATAAATTTTATATTTTCCTAATTATAATTTCTCATTCTATTGATTTTGACGATTTTAATACTTTTCATAATCTTGGTACATTAGTGATTTATTTTTAAAATAGAAGGGGAAATACGTAGTATTTAAAATATGGCATGAAATTATTGATGAACCACAACCTTATAGTTAATTTGTGCGTTATTAATGTCTTATATATATTTATATTAAAATTTGAGAGTCAATCTAGAATTCTCCTAATCTATAGTACTTACTTTGTTTTAGTTTGAACATCTTGAAAATATAAATACATAAATTAAAAATAAAATTGATAATTAAGGACAGTGAAGTCTTAAAAGTACTCCAACTCATATTTTGAAATACATGAAGAAAGAGCATGAATGAGAATAGTGAAAGCTCACCAAGAATGAAAGGTAACGTTCGGATTCCTCCTTGTCGATAGTGTTTCTTCTTCTTGATGTCTTCTAGCTCAACTTCTTTTTCTACCATTTCCATGTTGCCCTTTATCCCCTTCTCTATCTCCATTTCCCCTTAATCATGCACAATACCACTTTGTGTGATATACCTCTTATTATATACCGTTAACAATATATATATATGATAGTCACCTCTCTCTATATATAGACAGAGATGTATTGATTTTCATCCGTCTAAAAATTATATGATTTTTTTTCGGTGCAAGTCTAAGAATTGAATTTAATAAGCATATAGTTTTTCTTATAATATATATAATCTTGTAAGTTCTACTATTTATAACATTGATAAATACAATTTTTAATTTTTAATGAGTATGCATTTTGGATTATAGTTGGATTTATTCAATATGAATGGTTAATTAATTTCCTTTGATATTGATAAACAATATTAGTATTACTATTTCATTATCTCAATATTACTTACATTTTATTGCTATTCTTTATTATATATATTATAATGAATAATATTACAATTTATAAGCTCAAATATTAGCCGTTAAAAATTATCTTCTCGTGCCTCTAAGAGTCTAAAATGTAATATATATAT
>JBBPBR010000006.1:51709502-51720459 GCA_037974775.1 Cicer pinnatifidum
AAACAAAATTAAATACATGTTTAAATAACTTATTTAAATAAAAGAAACAAAAAAAAATAATGGCATATTTTAAGCCAAATCACCCTTCAATTACCTATTTATTATCTTAAACTCACGTTTCACTATAATTAAATTAAATTGTTTATGGATTTTTGAATTCTAATAAAAAAATTAGATGAGAAAAGATGGTTGTTAGTGATATTGAATGTTTTTATTTCTTATTTTATGTCAATTAATTTGAAGTTTATTTCTTCCTTTTTATTTTTTATTTTTCAATTCATTCAAACTTGAATCTACAATTTTAATTGCCAAAATTAAATAGTATCATCAACCAATTTAGAATGCAGGTTTTTATGAAGAAAAAAAAATACTTCTTAATTTTTCGATTTTTTCTAAGTTTAAATTTGAAAAATGAGAGAAGGAAAAAGATGAAGTTGATGACTGACAATATGAGTCAGCAACATAGTGTCATATGCCCTTTTTTGAAGGTAATTGTTAAAAATGATATTTGTGTCAACGAACTCGAGGAAAAACAAATGAGGAGTGTGATTCATGTCCCAATCCTCGTCTCTGTGAGGAAAAATTCTCAACACAAACTGAATATAATTTTATTTGTTTTTTCAATTTGTTTTACAAATTCATTTACGTAATTGTGATATGAAAACGGGTTATCTCAACAAAAATAGCTCACCATAAATAATCATCATAAAATCTGAGAACCTACAAATTTTGAGTGGTGTTAGATGTTGATTGATATATTTCAGATTCCATTCAACAGAAATTACTGTGAAGACGTTTTTTCTAGAGCTGCCTCTCCCAACGTCAATATCCTAGTTTTTCTTCTTCATATATGTGAGAGAGAGGTGGTTTATAATATCTTTTTGTCTATAAGAACGTTTTTTTTTTATTTGGTTGTGATTTTGTTCTTCAAGTGCAACGTAATTTAACTTTTTTTGTTTGAGTGTAGTGTTTTTTTTTTGGATTAAACTAACCGAATAATTTTGATGGCTTACCATTTTCAATTAATGATTTTGTATCATTTACGTTACAAATTTAAATATATAAATACTTTCTACGCTTAATTTTATTATATTTATAGATATATTAAATTATTATTTTATGTTATTAATTTGTGTATTATATTTATTAATAAATTTATTTTTTATTTTTAAAAATTAAAACTTGTATTGTATTTATGTATTTTCGTGAGCCAATTTCGTTTCTTTTAGTAAAAATAATAATAACAATGGTGAACACTTGTATCTCTTTTTTGCTATTAAATTTTTATATAACTATTAACGTGTGTCTAAACATAGAGAGCAAGTTTCGATACGTTTTATTTTTAGTTTTGAAAACCATTTTATTAATCCATTTTAAAACTGTGTTTTTAAGAAGAGGAAAAAATGTGGTTAGTAACTCATTTTTTAACCGATTTACAGATGAAAAAAATTGATATATATATTTATTTTCAAAATATGTTTTGTAAACAAAAAATGTATTGGCTACATATTTGAGTTAAATGTTTTTTCGATCGTTATAAAATTTCAAATCTTTAAATTTGTCTATGTGAAAAAAATATATAGTTTTTACAAATTATTTAATAAATAATTTTAGTCTCTAAAAAATTATCTAATAAATAGTAATTTGAAAATGACAAAGTTCCCAATATATGTAGATTTTACTTAACATGAAAATAAAACGATTATTATTTTAAAAAAGTTTGAAAAAGAGAATGAGGGAGTATATGTGAGATGATTATTCTGTAAAAAATGTCTGCTGTTACGATGACGTCGTGGCTTACGTGAAATTCAAAGTCGGACCTACTCTAATAAGGCTATCGTAGTCACGCCCTCCACGTCAAAATTTTATACTTCTTCCCTTTATAAGTAGTGTCATTTGAAATTTTTGTACATTACAAAAATATAATAATTACAAAATTAAAAAATAGTTATTTTATCAATTTATCTAATTTTTATTATTGATTAATTATTAATTTTTTATAATAATAATTTGAAGGTTGTGTATATAATAATCATATATTCATGGATAATATAAAAAAATAATTGAAATATATTAAAAATTATAAATAATTTATTTTAAGATAATTTTTTTATTAAAATAATATTTATTGTGAGACAGAAAAAATATTATAATACTATAGTATATATTATAATATTATCTATAATCTTTTTATAAGAGATAATTATAATTTGAATAATAAAAATTGATATATTTAATTTATATTATAAATTTAATATATTAATTTTTAGTAACTAAATTATAATTCATTTATCATTTATAACGAAGATCGGTTATAGTAGAAAGGATTATAGGAAGAATGTAATTTGACCTGATTAACGTTAGCCTATACATTAAAAAAATTTAAATATCACTTCTTCAAGCTTTGTATTTTGGTATATACCACTTTATTTTAAAATATAAATATGAATTGATAAAAAAATAAAATTGAATTATTTGTTCAAATTTTAAACGAAATACATCATATTTTTTATTAATTTTTAATTATATTTTAAGATAGAAGGAGTTTTTAATAATATATATATATATATATATATAATTCGAAATTCATGGGTCCGTGCATGCCGGCAATGAATTGTAATTAATATAATGAGTGTAAATATCGACATTATGATATTCTTATGGATCAAATAAGAGTCACAAAAGTGCGTTTGATTTACTAAAAAAAAGAACATGAAATTGGACAACACAATTTATTATAGGTTTTAATTTAGAAATTTGACCGGACAAAACTGACAACAAGAGATTGGATAAAAACATGAACTTTATCTCCTACTAGAGTATGAGATTTTTTTTCTCTCATTTTCTTTCTCTATATTCTCTCCCTCACTCTATTATATGTTTATCCATACAATCTCGTGTCCCTCTTTAGTCCCTTCTCACTCTTTCTGTATATTTCTCTTCATTTCTTTTTTCTACTTTTCTCTTATCTCTCTATCATCTTTGTCTGTTCTTTCTCTACGTCATTTTTACTCCTCTGTCTCTTTATTTTTTTTTTTTCAATATTAATAGATATTATATATACTAATAAAATATATTATAATAAAATTATATTATTTTGTCTAATGCATAACATATCAAATAAGGCGTACAATGGAAAATTGTCTATTTTGTACATCAATTATCAAACACAAAATTGTCAAGTACTCTTTTATTCAGTATTTAATGTTTTGTGAATTATTATAAACTAAGATATCAATACAAATTAAATGCACTTGAATAATTTCCGTTGAATCTTGACTTAACTAAAATAATTATTTTTTAAAATAAAAATGCAAAATGCAAAAATGTCACATGGCCGAAATAGTTATTTATATAGTTCCAAATTTAAATTATTAGAACTTTATTCTCTTAAAAACTAGAAAGTTTAGGAAAAAAATTAAAAACTTTGAATCCTAAGTGACCTATCCATATAAGGACACTATTATATCACAGCCATACAGTAGACTCAATTTTGTATTAATTAGAGTATAGTGATATTGGTGACACTTGATAGAAACGGTTCATATCTTTTAATATGCTCTTAGGCGCAATAGTGGTGACTTAATCACTCTTAAGTCAAATAAAATCACGATGAATTATAAATAAAAAAAATCTCAAGACATCTTAACGCTGTTGTATTTCAGAGTTAAATTCAAATTCAAAATCTTTAGTTAAAGTGCAATAAAATTTGAATTACCTCATCCAAAAAATATTAATCTCTGCAATTATATATATAGAAAATTCTCAATTTACATCAAAATAATGAATGTTTGTATTCCAGTAGTTTTGTGGGAATATGAGTTGCTCATCACACATAAATCTTGTAAGTTGTTGTTTGATATGTACAATTAAACTCAATTAATAGATATAAATATAGTGATATATATATGGATTCAAACTCAAACTAAATTTTTTTCACCTATATTCATATTTAAAATGTTTTAAAGTGTATGAGTTCAATCACTGACTATTAAAATACTAGCAAGTAGCTAATCCTCGGATTTTCCACATTCACGGATCTTAGGCTCTCTTACGTGTAAAGTCATATGCACTGATAGTGTTTTGGTTAAATTAATATACTCACTGCTCCTTATAATTTTTTTTTCTGAGATATATTTTTGTTTCCACTGGTGCATGCAAAATATTATTATTTATTTATTCTATTTATAAATTGTGGGATATCATACCAACGGATCAAATCCACCAAATTCTCCTCCTTATTCATGGTTTAAGTTATCTTTAAAAATTTACAGATAAATTATCCACACACATAAAATCAGCTATATTAGTAAAAATATATATATATGATTAATTGTAGATAACTTAGCCAGAAAAGTAAATCAATCTGATGTTTTGATTCGTCCCACAATCAAATTATATGTGGAGCATAACATACTAAATTAAATAAGTAAATTTAAACTCTTACACCGCTCCAACATTTAATGGATTGACAGGTCGAAGGATTGATAATAATAAAAAAAATTAGAAAATGTATCTCCACTATGAATGGAATGTGATGAATGAGTGAATGGGTCGTAGAGGTTTGAAAGACATTTGTATGGACCATGAATATATACATCCAAAGGACCAGTTGCTGGACACACTTCACTTTGGCACGAATAAAGTAAAATCAAATAATTCATGCATTGAACGGGACACGTTAACATATAACAATAATAAAATATTGATCGTATCAACTACTTCAAGAGACGGACAAAACTCATTAGGGACCATACAAAAGAAAAGAAACCATGATCATCACTCTGTTATGGTGTAGCATGCGGATTCATCATATGTCTCCACCCATTTTTCAATTGTGACCAAACATTCTAGATTTAATAACTCTGCCATATTGTCAACAACACAAAAAACTCTGCCACGTGTATTCTTTAAATTTACATAGATTTATTTATTTATTTATTTATTTATCTCTTTGATGTATACATTAATGAAATTTTATAACTTTATATGTCAGTTTATTAAATTAAAAATAATTATACAAAATTAATAATTAGAAAGAAAATATAGTGATGATATATATATATATATATAAAGAGGAAACAATCCCTTGTTAATTTTTTTCACGGATTTTTCTGTTGAATGTGAGATGAATACAACTTGATCAGTTTTGTTAAGTTCTTGCAGTTATTGTTGTTGATAACTGATAAGCAGACATTTTGGATAGGATTGAGAGTTAATAGGAAAAGAGAGTGCATGACTTTGGAGGGAATGAGTGGAATGAAAATAGGGGAATCTCACTAACTTTTTAAAGATAATATTTTTGAAATGAGGGAGATGAAAATACTTGTGAGTTAATTTTAAAAAAATAAAATAAAAGTATTATAAAAAGAGATAATCAATTTGAAAACTCATTGAAAATCCTCAAAACACTTCCAAATACTTCTCGGTGGATTTTTTGAGTTTCACCATATGGGTCAATGCATAAATTTTTATTTTCACCGTATGGGAGAATTTTAGTTCCGTAAAAAAAATTACACACATTCTTTAAGTCTATGTGCAAATAACGATACTGTTAAGTACTTTAAATTTAATTTACTATATGTTATCAACTACTTTATTTGATATTGATGTATATTATTAGTTAATCTATCCGTTATGTAATTTTTTTTAATTTTTTTATTTAATCATATTTTTCTTTTATGTTTTTTTTTATAAATTTTTTTATTTTAATGTTTGAGTACGGGATTATTTTATTCACTATTTTGATAGTGTTTGTTTAATTTTCTATTTTGTTAAGATATTCATTTAATTCAAAAACAATTGCGGTATTATGCACGTTCTTTCATAAAAACAAATTCATAAGAGTTGAGCTTTTAGAACAATTGCATGTGTGCACTGGCTACCATAACTTTCGATCGCATTTTCACTCATGATATGATTTTTCGATCTCTTGGAATATATGAGCATTTATGAGCCTATTCTAGTCGAAATGTACTTGAAAAAAAATTATCCCTATAGAATAGAGATAGACATTGAAGTCTCCATATAGAGCTTGTCTATTTAGTCTTTCACTATATGTGGGAAATTGAAAACTAGTCTCTAAATTTGGGTTGGAGTTTTCTCTTTGCTAATTTATATTTACTGTAAAAAATAAAAACCAAACATACCAAAATTAGGTTTGCATATAAGAACCTTTTCTCTCTACTAAGAAAAATTGCATTCTAAATTGATATTTGTAGAAAAATTTCAATCCACTAATTAAGGAGGAAACAAAAAGGATTGTCTATAATGATGGATCTGATTCTTGATGATGATCACTTTTCTAATTCATTATGGAGAATATCCAAGTTGCAATAACCAAAATAGTTCACTATATAAAACAATTATGTTATTATTTAACAAAATGAAACCACTCATTATTAGTGTTGAATTAATCATAAAAATACATTAAAAAAAATACTCTACTATCTGAAATATTCTTCTGACATATACCACTTACAAAGGAACTGAACATTCAAAGAGTCCAACAATACAAATCAGCCACTATAAAATACATAATTTTTTTTACTAAACTTTCTCTTCTAAATTTGTAGCCAAGATTTTTGTATCAACCTGTTCCAAATCTTCTTCCTTATTCATTTCACTAATTTCTTCCAAGGGCTTGTAAGTGTAACACCAAAGACAAATTCCAAAATAAAATAGATTTATAAGTTGAATTCCACTAACAAGATAATAATAGTACTCCAATTTACCTCTATTGAGGTTCCTATCAGGTAACCAATTCCTTTCTTTACCACTATATTTATGCACAAGTGACACAATAAATGTACCAACATAGCTACCAATAGCTATCACTATGCAATATATAGCTGTAGCAGTACTTCTCATGCTTTCAGGTGCTTGATCAAACAAAAATTCAAAAAGTCCAACAGACATGAAAACATCAGCAAGTCCATGAAAGAAATATTGAGGTACTAACCAAAACACACTTATAGGAATAATTGCTT
This sequence comes from Cicer pinnatifidum, assembly GCA_037974775.1. Lineage (NCBI taxonomy): Eukaryota > Viridiplantae > Streptophyta > Magnoliopsida > Fabales > Fabaceae > Cicer > Cicer pinnatifidum. The sequence goes on from JBBPBR010000006.1 coordinate 51,716,492, forward strand.
TTGGATCATCCAATAAGTTGTACTTAGAAGCAACTTCTTTTCTTTTGATTTCTATAAACGCTGAAATTAATGTGGCTACAATGTTGATTATGAATCCTATTCCCATTCTTTGTATGCATGTGATTCCAGAAGGATTGTTTGTGAATCTACGAGCGAACGGGACAAAAAGGCGTTCGTATAGAATAACTCCTACCATTGTTGTTATGACACTGAAAATTGACATATTGGCTGGTGAAATTTGGAATGAGTGAGAGAGGTGACGATCCATTGTTCGAGCTTGTTCAATGACGAAGCTAGGTAGGTGTGCTGAAGCAGCTATGAGTAATATTCCTGATGATGAAATTGGAAGGATTCTTATGATTGATTTTAGCTCCTCAACTCTATGGACAGTAGCTAATTTCCAAAAGTTTGGTGGATCATTTGGTTCTCTGTTCTCTTCTCCTGTCACAATTGCAGCCTTGTCCAACCATCTGTAAATATAACTCAAGAGCAACAAACTAACATTTAGTGTGCAAATAAAAGTTCATTCCATTAGACACTATATTATGATATTTTACTTCTAACATTTTTGGATTCAATCAAGAGAAGTAAAAAGAACTAAGTATTTAACTTACTTATACTGTTTTGTGTGTAAAAGCATTCCTTCCAAAGAAATACCAACATCAAGCTCACTATTTTGGTACAAAAACTTGGGATCATTTGGTAAAACCTCTTTCCTGTTTTTCACAGCTGCCACAATCACTTGGGCCAAACGAACCATTGGGCTTCCTTTAGGTTTGTGAGTTTTATAGAAGGGTGAGCCCAACACAAAAGCAACAATGGACATTAACATAACAATTGTTGGTATGCCAAAGCCCCAACCCCAACCAGTATTGTCTTGAATGTATACAACAATAGTCAAAGCAGTTAGAGAAGCTATTCCCATGAAGAAAAAGTACCAATTGAAAATATTCCATTTCCTAGATGCAACACCTTTTTTGGTCATATCAAATTGTTCTCCTAAAAAGGGAACAACACAAGGTCTAATGCCACCTGATCCAAGAGATATGAGAACAAGAGAGATAAAAAACATTGATAATTGTGAGGATGTGGCTTCTTCGCAATTTATTTGTGTTGGACATGGTAGAGGACGCATGTGTGGTAGAATACTTGATACTGTTATGCTTATCATTCCCTGTATTAACCAAAGAGTATGACAATATTTTACACGATATACAGTAAGCTGCACTAAAACGGAAAATGCTAAGAATTAAAATCATAATATAATTTGGATTTGATGTTTAATACGATATAAATGGTACTAATTAATAGATGTATCTTAAAATTGATTTTTTTCCTTCTGTCTAATAGCGAAATTCATAAATGGTAATTATACATAAGTGATTGTCTTATGAAATATTTGAATTTATTTTATATATAAAAAATATATGAGAATGTAATAAGAGTTGAAGGCAATATAAAAAAAAAAAAAAATTGGAAAAAAATAATAGCCAACCTTTTATTGTTTTATATTTTTATTTTGTTATTAGATTTGTAATTCATTGTGAACATAGTGTTAACTCAAAAAGTAAGAGTTTAATATCATAACTTCAAAAAATAAATTTTTTAAATTTCTTCGATGAATTTGTAAAATAGTAATTAGTACTATTTTAGTTAATAATAATGTTTGTTTTCCCAATTTCTTTAAAAAGTTTTGTAAATTATGTTCTCAAATACGTGTTAAAAATGTGTATAGTATGAGTGAAAGAGAAAAAGAAAAGAGAGATAGAAAGAAACCAATTCATAGATGAGAGAAGCAATTGTAATGGTCCAAAAGTGGCCAGCAAAGGACTCAGAAATGAGAGCACCAATGAGAGGTGTGAAGCTAGCTGTTCCACCAAATATTGTGAGTGTGTTGGCAGCTGATACCAATGGCATATTCAACTCTTGAGTTAAGTAACTTATCAAGTTACCATTAAAACCAGCCACCGCAAATCTATCACATACTTCATTTGCTGCATATATCAATCAACATCCAATTAACCCCTCTTCATACAAAACACTATATATGAAATTATCTTGTTTTTATTTTTACACCATTGTCGTTCATACAATAACTAATCCTTTGTTCAACCAAGTTAGTTTAAATTATTTCTTCTAAAAAAAAGTTTAAATTACTTAGTCAAGTATCTAAGTGATAAAATATAATACATCTGTAAAACTGTTTTACATTAATTAATTATTTGTAGGTATAATTAAATTATAATTAAATTGCAATGCATGCGAGTAAACCAATGTACTAGTATATGAAATTTGAAACAGAAGTCAAAGGTTACACAACTAATCATAAGATTGATGAGTCATTTTGCCAATTAATTAAGTCGAAACTTTTTCTTTTACAGTAATTAAGTCACAACTTGACTTACAAATAAATTAAATGGCTAAAATATTACTAGCACATGCTTATAAAAAAAATCTAGCACATGAACTTCTATTCATAGTCTTCTATAATAGAATAATAAATTCACTAGTGTATATATATATATATATTTATATATATTAAGCTGGTAACACAACTTGACTTGTATCGTAAGGAACGACTATATGAGTGGCACATGAAAGTACTATCTACCCTTCTATATTAATAGATAATAATGATGAAGTTAATTAATTATAAAGGGAGGACTTAACATTGCAATTAGTTAAAAGTAAAAAATAAAAATTATATATGTATAACCATAATTTCTCTAGTGTACTTATTAAACGTTTCATTTTATCTCTGTCTCTCTTTCTATCACAGTATTAATATATTTTTTTTTATTACATCAGTTTTACTATTTCTATATATCTAACAATGTTTAAGAAAAATATGTACGACTATCTATCAATAAGATTTTTAAAATAAAATAAATTTGTTAAACAAATAGAAGTTTGAGTAAAAAAAAAAAATTAAAGTTTTGTTTGCATTACAATCATTTATTTATGAATCATAAGATAGGTGCTACCCTTGATAAGAATTTAATTTTCTGAATTCCTAAAGATAGGTGCGTCACTTTGCTAGCTGGCTTGATTTATTAATCTTTGTTTTTTGTGTGTTAAATTATTCAATATAAAGTACTAATAGAGTGAAAACCCAAAGAAAGACTCAAAATCAAACTATATTAGCAAAAATAAACCTTCACAAATTAAGATATAAAGTCGATTCATCGTGTGAATTCGTAGTACCGTAAAACATCGCCAATGCCACCAACAAATCATAGTTTGAGTCAAAATGAATTTTTTTGAAATGAATCTACTACGGAAATGAAAAAACTAGCAAATTACATAATAATACTGAAAATGAATATGTATCCAATTAATAATAATAAGAAGAAATTACAAGAAATCAACTGACCAAGTATGAAAGGCAGTGTTCGGATGCCTCCTCGTCGATGGTGTTTTCTGTTCGTGTCGTGTTGCTCTTCTTTCCCGACCACCTTCATATGGAGATCTTATGTTTATGTATGCTATATATCCATTTGCATTTTTGAACTTAACTATATATACACCTTTGTGGCATAACTATAATAAAAGTAGTAGTGGTAATAAGATACTAATCAATACAGACTGGCTTTAACACATCCCTATATAAACATACAACTAACTTATTTTTTACATTCGAAAAATAAAAACTACATTTTTTAAGCGTATTATTGAAATTCATTTTATAATTTTATTTTATGGTAAATCTTATTTTAACTAAAAGATTAATCTTTTAAGCTACTTCAAATAGCTTTTAAATGTATTATTTTTTTATTTTATCTTTATTATTGTAACTAATTTTTTTTACCCTTTATAATGTATTTAATCTAATTTAAAAAAAATAATTTAAAAATTTTATTTATTATAATTTAGATTAATAAACTAGTTAAATAAAAAAATATCAGATTAATAAATTTGAAGTTAATGAAAAAAATAAATTTTAAATTATTAATTTTAAAATATGTTAA
>JBBPBR010000006.1:51724765-51735708 GCA_037974775.1 Cicer pinnatifidum
ATCGTAAAAATGTATTGTATTCATATATTTTAAGGGATTTACTAATTTATCCTTACACATTTTCTAGTGGGGTATACAAATATTTTGAGAAAAAAAAATACAACTTGATAATTTACCACCCCACTAAAAAATAAGTGAATATTGTAAGTAAACAAGATCCTATAAGATTTGCTAACTTATACCCACTCATTTTTTTTATAGTTTGTGCAAATTAACAAATTATACCTTAAGGTGTATTTTACAAATTTGTTGTAATAACTTACTAATTTATTTATTGTAGTTGATATATTTGTGATTTAATTTATATACATTATCAGTGTAATAAGGATTTATAATGTTTGACACTCACAAGTCTTAGTTTATCTATGTGAATGACTAATACTAATAAAATATAACTTTTTATGATATTGCATGATAATTTAAAAATCTCGCAATTACGTAAGTTTCGTGATAATTAAACTAAAACTAAATGGTTTTAAAAATTTTGCAATTATGTGAGTTTTGTGATAATTATATCATCTAATTTATATTAAAAAAAATACTCATATGGACAATAATAATTTTTAGTGGTGTAATTAAAAAATTTAAATTGGCAAATAATAAATACCTAAGGTAATATCGTCAACTATGATGACGTCCTCCCTTACGCCATGCGATAATTTAATTGGAATATAATCAAAACTATTAGTAAGTTATATATGTTGCATGCTTCTCATATGGAAAATTACAAATCAAAATTTCGCAGTTTCTTCGGCATAGTGATGTCCGTGACACTTTGCTCATTATAGCTTATTTTATTTGTTAGATAAGGATTCCGGTTAATAATTGGACGACAGATCCATTTTCATTGATAAAAAATGTAGAAACGAATCTGTTTTTTTCGAAAATTCTAAATACTTGATGATATATTATTTTCACGATATCTTAAATTGTCATAGACACGATTACAAAATAAATAATGTGAATTCTAATAGCTATCTAATCTAATGTTTGTTTTAAAGTTTTTCATATTCTAGACATTATTGCAAATGATTTGTATGAAGTTGTTAACTATAATCAAGTAATTAATCAATTTCAATTAAAAAAAGTTATTTAACAAATTTGAATTTGAGTCCTACTAAGTAATAATCAAGTTATATATTTGTGGTTTCTTCTTGTTCTTTAATGTTCTTAAAAGTCTTAAAAGATATGTTTATATTGATCGATCTAAATTTATATTTGGCACTTCCAAATTAATTAATCTAATTTTAATAATATCAAAAGTGAAAAAAAAAAAGTCACAGTATACATTTAAAACGAACTTGGGCTTCGGAGCAAGGGCAAGGGAGCAACACAAGCCTTTGACTACTAATAGGCCTAAAATAAATTCAGCTCATGAGAAGACCCAACCCAGCTACATGGGATCAATTTCATTTTATGTATTAAACATTTTTGTTACCGTTTTGCAACAATCAATAGGAGGTTTTACGATGCACCTCCATCCCTAAAGCGGTAACACGTGAAAAGATAATTTTATTTTTTTAACTATTTATAATAAGTTTTAAAATTGATAATTCTAAAAGTTTCAAATTTTCAAAATAAAGATTATATTTTAAAAATTTAGAAAGTTTTTAAAGTTTTCAAATATGGAAATTTTTTAAATAAGAACTACATTTCAAAAACTTGTAAAGTTTCAAAAGTTTTCAAATTTGAAAAGTTTCGAAATTTTTCTATTTCGAAAGTTTTGAAAATTTTAGAATTTTCTATTTTAGAAGTTTTGAAAATTTTAGAAATTATCATTTCAAAACTTTTGAACATTCTGGAAAGAGGGTAAAAAAAATAAGAAATTAAAAAAATTGAAGGGCCAAAATTGTATTTTCACGTTGATTGGAGGTGACGGTTTCAAACTCATATCATGTGCGAAAAGAATACACCCATCAACTATCAGAATGTTGCAACTATTCAAACAGTATATGAATGGTATTTGTATATATCTTTTCATAAACTGAATGACTAAATTAAAAGTTGTATCTCTTTCTCAAGTGACATTATTTTTTTTATATAAATATTGTCATTTTAGAAAGAATAAAGAACGAAAAATATTGATTATTGTTATCCACTTTGTCTCATTCATTTTATATTATAAGTCATCATATTCTTCTATAATACATGAATGAAGAATAAGAATCATTCTTTAATTTGTAACATACTAGTGAAAGGTATTATCATGTATTAGTGCAAATCACATCAAGATTTTCCAAAGCACCATGAAAGAGATCCATTGTTCATCCCATTTGCATATGATTGGTGGAGGGAATTGAACCTAAAAGCTAGTATAACAACACGCTTTAGAATTCGTTACATATAATTTTCATCAATAACTTTCATTATTAAAGTCAACATTTGACACCAAGAGTTTCTACTCTATCATCTCTCTATTTTTTAATTTTCCTTACAAGATTATCTTTACAATAAAAATATTCAATAAAACGGTTGTGAGCTAATTCAATGAAACTGTTTAAAATCATATTCCTCTCTCACTTCGCTTCCCTTACTTCGTCAATTTATCGTATATCTACATTAAAAGAGATTTTAAACAAAAACAATCTCTTCAAATTAAGAGGATGTATGACATTCATCTTCAAACTTTTTAAATATTTTTAATAATTACTTAAAAGAAAAATATAAAAGATATAATAATTACTTAAAAGAAAAATATAAAAGATAATGCCTCTGTCGCTAAGTAATACCTATTTGATCAATAATTAATAAACTATCATTCTATTATTAAGAAATAAGTAATTAATCATTCAATTTTTTACATTTAATTAAGGGTATTTGTGTAAAAAACTAATTAATCTTTCTTGTAATTTAAAGAAAATTTTATTTAAAGGGACAAATTACTTTTAAAAGAATGTCTTACTCATAGAGGCAGGAATAATAATAAATGTGGTAAAGGTAAAATTGATCAATTATAGACTACTATTATTTTCAGGAGGAAATCAAACCAATCAAACGTGCACATATTGACTCGGTTTGATCTTGCACGTTTTTTTTCAAAGGTCCCGAATAAAAAAGTGTTTTTTTATTGGACCTGAACCATACAAGCCCAATGATATTTGAGTTAGTTCGATTATGTTGACTAATTCATATTAAAATATAAATAAAAAACAAACTGAAAAATTATTTTAGAAAAATATAGAAATTACCGGATGCACTTCCTATTTGCACTTGGGACAATTATTGACCACCTCCTATATATGCCAAACTACATTGATATTTGATTAACTATATTATCATAACATGCCACGTAAATCTCATCGTTTATATTTTATGGTTCGACTTGTGTTCTATTTGCTAACTTAAAAATATCTTAAAAAAGCACATATAGTTCTTAAGTTCATCGTAGGTTGATATTGTTCAAACGTGACAAGTTCATCATGAAAGAGATGTTCATTTCGAGACATTGGAACCATAATTTGTTGGTTCATAAGTGAAAAGGAGAAGAATGAAGAAGAGAAGTTGTCAATAATAAAAGAAAGTGTTAAGTTAATTCGAGAATTACAACGATAAAAAAAAAAATGTGAACTTAACTATAAGGGTACTAAAAGAAATCAAAGTCCAAACCTAATAAATCAATAGTTATTATTATTAGATCAAATTTACCAATTACATACGTGACTCATCCCAAATGAATAAATATTTTTCACACTACACCATAATACCAAATTAGTAAACACAGTTTACAAACTACACTTGTGAGGTAACTAAAAATCCAGTAACTGAGATATCAATAAATAAAGGTATTATTGAAGATTAAAAAATAATAATAATAATAATAATAATAATAATTCTTACTCTGTAAAATGCAAAATTTAAAAGAGAATAATAGATAACTAAATCATGTGTGTCACAGCAAGTGAGGGGGCCTAAGTATGATCCACTTATGACATCATATTATTATTATTATTTTCACAATGGATAAGAAATTCATCAAGATTGAACCTTGTCCCTTCCTTTACAAATTCATTCCACTAATCACAAAAATGGCAACCTCCCTTCTCCCACTCACAACTTCAAAGTTCTCACCTTTTCGTTCTTTGAGAGCCTCAGCTTCTGTCTCAGTTCATGAAACTCACTTTCAACACACACCCAGAAGAGATTTCTTGAAGGGTATTGCTTTGCAGACTCTTTCACTTCCACTTCTTGTTCTCACAAACCCACTTCATTCTCAAGCTAGAGAAATTGAAGTTGGCTCCTTTCTTCCACCTTCATCATCAGACCCTTCTTTTGTTCTCTTCAAAGCTTCTTCTAAGGACACTCCTGCCCTTCGTGCAGGTACATTGATCTTTCATTTTAGGAGTTCTGTTGAAAATTAAAAATATAACATTGAACTTTTGAGGTTTATTAGGCTTAATTACCATTTAGTTAGAAATACAATTTTAGATTCAGCTTTTTCCCAGCTGATTCATATATCATAATCAATAGTGATTCTCTCTATGGTCATATTATAATAAATTTTAAGTTCAGTAACTTACATGGTTTCTAATCAATTGTCCATGCCATCACTACGCCTTTTCTCTTCTATATAAATTCATTTGCAATTAAGAGATGAAACCATATCTCAATCACTCCATCTTGTACACTGCTGTTCTTTGCAATTGATAGTTTAGATATTAGTTATTTGCAGGAAATGTGCAGCCTTACCAATTTCTCCTTCCCCCAACATGGAAACAAGCTCGTGTAGCTAACATTCTATCAGGAAATTACTGTCAACCAAAATGTGCAGAGCCATGGGTGGAGGTTAAATTTGAAGATGAAAAACAAGGAAAAATTCAGGTAGTTGCTTCGCCTTTGATACGCCTTACTAACAAACCAAATGCAACAATTGAGGACATCGGGAGCCCGGAAAAGGTGATCGCTTCTCTCGGCCCATTTGTCACCGGAAACACTTTAGATCCAGATGAGCTCCTTGAGACTTCGGTTGAAAAGCTTGATGATCAAACGGTAAGTTTTCTTTCTAGAGTTTAATTTTTGTATACTGTCAATGTAAAATGTTTTTCAACGTAAACAAATCATAACCAATCATATGTGTGATTTTATAAGTAGTTATGGTTAAAGGCAAATCATAACCAATGCCTATGAGTTAAATCCTTCTTCTATCTACAGTCTATGTTGTGTAAACATCTTTGGTTTTCTGTTGTTTTAAATTGTTAGAAGATGAAGAAACTAGGGAAAGTACTCTGGTTATATAATATAGTTTTCTTTTAACTCTTTCAACATAGTCTAATAGAAACTAATCAGTATTATTATAGAAAATGGGACTCCCTCAATTACAGAACAATGGCATAGCTTCGAGAGTCTGCCAACCTCCAAATGCCGAAAGACTGTTGTTCTGGAACACCAAAAAGTCTCACATTGTTTGAGAATTGAGGCAAAAGATAAATTATAAACACTCACTTTCATCAACTCAGCGAGGTTCCTTTTAAGACTGAAAATAGACAATACATCAAAAATGCAATGCAGCCAACTTGAGGTTAGAACACTACTCATAAAGGAGTTACCTATCATTGTCACAAAATCAGCTATATAGACTTCTTCATCCTCCTAGCTTAAGTTATGCCAAGGGAATTAAAATGTTTAGTTGAAGCATTTAAATGAAATTTGCAATGTAGAACATACACATGTTCCTCATATTTTTTTAGTAAAAACTGCTGCTTGAAATGTAAATTGTTCACTGTTGTTGGCAACTATTAGTGACTAACAGTACTGAAAATGGTATCTGCAGTACTACAAATATGTGCTTGAAACTCCATATGCTCTAACTGGTTCACACAATCTTGCAAAAGCAACAGCAAAGGGAAATACTGTTGTTTTGTTTGTGGTTAGTGCCAATGACAAGCAGTGGCAAACCTCTGAGAAGACTCTAAAGTCCATGCTTGATTCCTTTAAAGTGTAGTTTTCTGTTTAAGGTAAATAATATAATTTAACCTTCAGTGTATTTTCTTGTAGTTTTTGTTTATACAAGACAAGATTAATGAGCTGAGAACAGTGTTGGCTCCCCATTTGATATTTTTTGATCTGAAGTTGAAATATACATGTTTTAATAAAACAACTTGTCTTTGTAAATATCTGATGAAGTTAATGTCTTCTGTTTTTATTGTCTTTATTGTCTTAATTTCTGATAGGATCTTGGGCCCTATGATATAAATGACCCAACAATAACAATAAAATTAGTAGGCCTATTACTCGATAAAGTTACACGAAGGAAAGGAGCAGTGGGGTAGAGAGGTATGGGATAGTGGATATTCATTAAGAATTATTGTTAGAGTTGTTAGGAGAGTTTTCTCTCTGGTTTAGGAGCATTCTGCTCTCGTAGGAGTTTCTAGAAATTGTGGTAGTTAATCTCTTTTTACAACTTTCAACATTGTAGAGTTTGAGCTCATCACTTTCAATGTAATAAATTCTAGTTTAATTACAATAAATTTCTGAGTTCTATCAATTTCATTTTGTTATGTAACCAAAAATTTGAAAAAGTACAACAACAAAAAAACTAGAATATGATTAAAAACTTGTATAAAAATAGTTGTTTGGGTTTTGACTTCTGTTTTGTTTTTATATTCTTCCAAAACAAATGAAAGAGAAAATAATTATTTTCACTGATGTTAATATGTGTGAATATGTAGAACAAATATTAAGAATAAAAAAAGAAAGCACTGAAGCTCTTGCCACTGTAAAATGGGAGCCCTTTCTCCTCTCCACTGATCTCTCCTTTTGTTTACAACACTACGTTCAAAGTTCAAACACCGGAATATGAATTCCATAACACATGAAAGGGATCAACTTTTAAATTATAAGGCGAGCATATATTATTAAGTTTCTAATAAAGGTCTCAACTCAGTACAAAAACAGTTGATCAAAATCCCATTCAAGGCCAGCTTCTAAAGTGCAACTCTTTTTTGGGTACACAACAAGGCCTGCTATTTTAAATATATATGTTGTTATGTACAAAACTTGAGCCTCGTTTCTTTCCTTCTCAGTTCCCCCACATCCCTTGTAAAGAAACTATAACTATAGGGTTAGATAAGCTTGTGTATCAAAATGGGGAGGGTTGTCAAACATAAGCAGTCACCAATGGAGAAGCACGAGGAAGGCCACACGAGTAAGTCACATACTTGACACTATCTATTAGCACAACCACGAAGATCCGAGTGAGAGACTTTGGAGCCATCATGCCATCAACATCACCATCTCCAACCTCTTTGGGATCAACAAGTACCGAAACCACCATTGAAGATTTATTACCAGGGAGGTGGCCTTTCGGCAAATTTCTAGCATGCTCTTCAGTTATGTTCAGAGTGGATCCAGGAAGTGGATCTGGGAGCGTGTGGAGGATTCTTCTGTTCCTGCTCTTGTTGACAGTGGTAGCATTACGACGGTTTTCAGCAGAAATATTGGCCACTGCTGTTGCTGGAACTATAGCTCCAGGGGCTGGAGAAACATCAAACTGAAAAACTTCAGTACACATGCCAGAACTTAGCATTGGTCCTGCATCATGGAACCAGAAAATTCAGTATAATTTCAATGCTTTGTGTGCTTCAAAATACGCAAGCACATGAACAACCAAGCATAGATGACAAAACATGTGAGCTTAAATATAAAAAGCGTCTCAGAGACTTGAACATCGCCAAAATTGAAAACATTGAACCTATAATATGTGCTGCCCAATGGCCAAAATGTGATTAGTGATTTTTTACAGCATCCAATGAGGACATGCAGCAGAAGAGAGTGAATTACTCCTACATAATAATCTATAGAGTGCAATTCAGACAGAAATATATAGTAAAACCTGTAAAATATGTACTACAAATTGGCAAATTCTGATTAGTGATTTTATCCAGCATCCAAGAAGACACAAGTCAGCAGAAGAGTATACATTATTTCTACCTAAAAATATATGAAGTGAAATACAGACAGAAAGACTAAATAAACCTGTAATATGTGCTACAAATTGACAAATTATGATCAGATAATAACCACCAAAACATATCACAAATCACCAGAAGAGAATGTATCATTCCTACCAAGTTATCTACCTATCTATAAAGTAAAATTCAGAGAGACGTGCATAATTAAAGGATATTCACCTGCAAGTCCTTCACGGAACCACTGTTGCATTTTACCATCAGTTGCAGAGGATTTCATATGGTCCTTCAAGGTTTTAGCTGAACCAGAGCCAATAGCCCTCCTCTGTTCAGCAGAAACCCTATACACATTTGGATGCGGACCTCTATTCCTTCCAACTTCAGGAATAGCCAATGCAGAATCCCAATCTTTAGGAATGGCCAAACCAGTTTCACTCTTGACCTTCTTTTCCTGAGCATCTTGAGATGCCATGGCTTTCTCACTGGCCATAATAGAATGGATTATCAAGTTTCCATCAATCTTCACCAGCTTATCATTTCTAGGAACATACAAAGAAGCTAGAAGTGGCTCGCTGGCATTGTCTCGATGACCAAAACAACTTGTGTCCTTCCGGCCATTCATTTCTTCTCCTAGTTTCCGGCCTCTTTCATAATTATTCCTATCTGAAATGCCAAACCTTCCATTCGAAAACCCCAGTTCCTCGTCCCTTTCGGATTCATTCCTATGACCATTTACAGGCCAAATCCTCCCTCCACCTTGACCATACAACCACCTATCACTAACATAACTAGATCTACCAGAAACATTATCAACTAAACCACCAAACTTAAAATCTACTAAAGGAACAAGTCCACCAAAAAGCATAATAAAGAAAAACAAACCCAACAAACTAATACTAGCAACCTTCTTAGTTTTCACCTCACTCTTCTTACTCTCATTCTTTTTACTCTTGGAGGACGAAGCCGGTTGCTGAGGCTTCAACCTCGGAATTGGAACCAAAGGAACCTGAGACCCTTGAGGTTTAACAACATAAGGAGCATAAGGCATCCAAGGATAAGGCATGGGTGGCATTGGAGGATGAGGGTACATCCCAGAACCTGCTGGTGGAGGAGGTGGACACATCATACCACCACCCAATTGTTGTCTTAGTGTAGCATTCTCAGCCATTACAAAAGTAATCTTACTACTCAAATCGGCAATTGTTGAATGCATTGATCTCACCTTCTCCTCAAGCTCCTCCACATAATGCTTCTTCCTCTGCCTAGAAAGCTGTGCACTTTCTCTATTCCTCATCAACCTTGCCTTCCTCTTCTCATCCTCATCTTCAATACCATCAAAACCAGATTGAGCTTGTTGTTGTTGTTGTTGTTGCTGGGTCTTGTTTTCCATTGAGGATGATCTCCTGCTACATTTCGGGGTTCTATTCTCAGCACTTTCTATGCTATTTTCTTTCTTCCTTTTCAGATCACAACCTTTAACAATTCCCTCCAATTTCACACCTTCTTCCACAATTGCATGCTTATGAGAAGATGAAATATCCCTCTCATAACGGCCAGAATCAGGTGAGGGAGAGTTCATGGTTTCGTATACACCCGATCCACCGTTCCCTGATCCCTGAGACGAAATCGGTCCATTCGAAGACTCTTCCCGGTCGGAAGACTCGGTCTCCGGCGAAGGCATACTCGAAATTTTAACATCAACCGAATTATCATCCGCGGAAACTGATTCCGAATTGAAAAACCTAGAAACATCGGGAATTTGATCGCTGGAAACCACAGAAGCGCCTGATTCCGGCGAATCGAAATTAGCAACAACGTAATCGGAATTCTTCGCGGAACAATCTCCATCGCCATTATAATCGCCGTGATTGTCGATCAGAGGCGAAATTGGATGGCCATTAGGGTTCCATGCATCTGGAAGAAGAAAATCATCGGTATCAGAAGGGATGCAGAGAGTATCGAGATCGTCGAAGGTGATCTCGAAGTCTCCTAAGGGAAGATCCAGATCGGAAGGAAAGGTGTCGACGTCGTTGAAGAAAGCGTCAATTGAGGGAATAGGAAGGTTGTTGAATTGACCGGAGAAGTCATCGAAATCGAGATCGGGTGACGGTGGCTCCGGCGGTTGAACGGCGACGATAGGGTCAGCCATAGATGAGGGTTTTGGAGAATGAAGAAAGGTTTCAGCAATAGCTGAAAATTGAGGTTAGTTATTTGAAGTCGTGCGCGTGGAGACACGCGTGGGTTTTGGTGTAGTTTCTGCGAACTAACTACTGCTACTGTTTGTTTGTTAAATTGTTACACACACTGACGCCGGTAGTTTCACTTTCATTAGATGCGAAGAGATCACTAGAAGATAATACTCGTCATGGATTTTTATGTCCAATTATTATATTATTATTTTACTTTTATTTTATTTTATTTTTAATATAATAACTTTAATTTTGTTTCTTGTGTTTTAATATTTTCCAAAAAAATATTGAAATTATAATAAAATAAAAGTCAATAGGAAATAATTGGTATTTATGTCATAATAAATATTGAACACGGTCAATGAAAACAAAATAAGAAAAATTATAAAAAAATTAAAAAATAGTGGAAAAGTAGTTCACTCACACAGTAAAATAATTTTACATCGTTATTAATTACTATTATCTAATATTTAAGCAAAAATAATTAGTTAAATTTAGATTAAATTTCATAGAGAACTAATATTACTCTATTATACAATTTAAGAATTTAATTTGAATATTATTTTTTTCATAGTCTGAAATTACTCTAATGTTGTGTAATATTTTTTTGTTAAAAAAGTTATATTCATGTAATATCTCTCATTAAATAATTATATAAGTCGTTAAAATTTTTAACGTATAAAAGTATTTTGATGATTATATAAATATATAAGTAAAATTTTTTGTCAAAAACAGTATATAAGTATCATAAATAAATTAGATTATTCGTATTGAATTAAAATTTATCTTAATCTATTAAATAGTAATTTACAAATATACTTGATCAAATAAATATAATTTATAGATATAT
>JBBPBR010000006.1:51739260-51750178 GCA_037974775.1 Cicer pinnatifidum
AAAATATTCAATTTAAAATTTTTATGAGGAAAAAAAGTTTTTTAAATTTTTTCAAAAAATAAATTTAAAAAATTTTCAAGAAAAAAATATCAAAATTAATAAAATATTGAAACATATGAGATGGCAAAATCAAAATCAGTTTAGAATTTTGGAGATGTAAAATTTTTGTGAGTTGAGTGGATAAAAATCAAATTCAAATATAAAATATAAGTGGTATTCAATAACAATAAACTAGATTATAATTAAATTGATGTAAGTAGGAGAAAAGAATTTTTTGCACAGCCCTCCTTTCAACACAAATGAAATGAAAATAAAAGAAAGACACTCTGATCTGAGATTAACTTGGCTTGGGAGAAGATTCATTATTTGATTTTTCTACCCTTTCATGTTGGTCCTGTCTTATACATCAATTTTGGCTTGCCGCTTTTCTTGCATTGCAACTTAGTCCTGTGACTTCAAAAATAGGAAATAGTTTGAATCAATTCCTTCTTGATTGGCGTCAACCCATCCTTCACGCTCTTCACTTTTATCTGTGCATCTTAGTTCTAAACTGCAATTTTAATCCCAACTAAATGGTTTTTAAGATATCTGCAACTATATTGTGACTGCAATTGCAATTACTTCATCAACATTATGGATAGCCACGACGACAGCATTTTAAAATCTTGCTTTAGATAACCCAAAAGAAGTTCGTCTCTTGACACTGGATAACAGAATCCTCAAGAGCTCTCGGATGTCTTTTCCTGTTTCATACAAAATAGTCAATAACAGGAAGTATCCCAATTGGACTATACTTCATACAAGCCTTCACTGCGTAATAGGATGAAATCATAAATTTCAAAGGGAAATGAGTTATTCACAATCTAAATAGGTGATGGTCTTTTACTGATGTTTGTGTTATAGGAAAGCTTCAATGCACCATCAAATGTTTTTCAGAAGCAAAATAGATAGGTTAGATGTTACCTTAAACTTCTTTGTTTGTTAGAATTGTAGTGAGACCACCAAACCATAATAACACCCAAAAATAACCAGAAAGGCCGTGTAATCAGAACGGCTCGAACAAGGGAAGGAAGTCTGAAGAAGAGTCTGCCATATATGTAAACTCAAAAACAAAAAGAAAGAGGGAATAAATAACAAAATAATAGATTATAAGAAATGACATTCACAATTAGTCCAATTCCATTTGTAAGTCCTCCTTGGCTCCTTTCATTATAACAATGTGAAAAACAAAAATAAAAAATCTCCATAGGGAGAGCATAAATTTAGGCCAATGTTACTTACATTTCCATCACCACTAGAAACAGTGATATTCTTATATATCTGCCTCAAGAATCTGAAGGTCTCTAAAAATCAATAGTAGACCATAGAAACTATCATTTTGCTCATCTAAGAACTCAAATGCTTATCTCAAATGCTTTAGTTTCTAAATAAGTTGGTGAGTCCATTCTTGACATCTTTAAAGTCAGTCCCTTAACATCTATAGTTCTCTGTGAAACAAAATGAAAAGAAAAATAAAACATAGCTTAAATAAGTGGTAGTTAATATTGGTGTAGCTGGATACAACAGTAAGGTTTTATCTTAAGCCCGTATAATCTATTACAGGAAACAGGTGGCACAAACCAATTCACCATGAAGCTAATTTTCATGCTTAATGAGAAATATAAAACAAGAATAATTTTCACCATGACAAACAAAAATCAAATAACCTATAATATTGTTAAAGAACTCTAAAAAATAATATTTGAATTATTAAATACCAATATTTTTCAACGAAAATATTTCTCTTCAATTGATAACTCTTTAATTGTTTATGATGTATATTTGTCTCAAAGTGATACTCTCAAACATCCGTTTTACTCGACTTTTGAGACATATAAGTATCGTTGTTATATGTCACATGTCACTTACCCTAAAACTCTCAATGTTGTTTAGGTCATTTGACAACATCCTCCTTGTTGCATTATTAAGTGTAATACAGATAGAACTCCTAAAGGTAATCTTATACCTTTTACTTGTGGTGGTATTTTTAGAGACTCCACCATCGTTTCTTATGGGTGCTTTTTTATGCTTTAAGTATTCACAATATTTTATGTGTGTAGTTTATGAGTGTCATATAGACAGTTGAGATATCTTTCGATAAATGGTGGTATAATATTTTATTAAAATACGATTCGAGATTAATTGTTATTGTTCTTCATAATATTCACTATGTCTTTAAAGACTTCAAAACAAATGGTGAAATTGTATTTTTCTACCTTATCGAATGAGGTTTCACCATTCTCGTGTTTTAAAGATAAAAACTTGTGTACTAACGTACTGGTTAATTTTGGTATTGTATTTCTAGTCAATAAATTGTCTAGTAGTATGTTATCCCTCATTTTATCTCGGATGATATTTTTAGAAACTAGATTTATCTTTATGGTTTTAAATTCTCTTATGTGTCTCGGTGCAGTTATGACTTTATGACTCTTTGATTTTTTTTATATTTTTTTACTTTTATTTTGTATTAATATTAATAATATATGGTGCTGTAAATGATTGGTAGAGTTGTCACTCTCAATTGGTAGAGTTATCCCATATCTTTAACTTAAGAAAAATAATCTATATCAAATACACCCTTAATTAAAAAAATTAATAGACGATGTTAGTTATTTTTGTTATTAATGAATATAAAAATAAGAGTTAAATATATTTTTAGTTCATATAAAATTTCAACTTTTTTAATTGATTAAAATATATAAATTAAAGTTAAAATATTAAAATTTTACATAATATAAAAACATGGATTTTATTATCTGACCACATAATTATAACTACTATCATCTTAATCTACTTTGTGTAGCTACATGCTCTCTTAAACTCAAAATATATTTAACTCAAAAATAATAAATATACTTTTGACTATATTCTATATATTTAACCATGAGTCCAAGTAGAATCAAGGGTCATTTAAGTCGGATTTCAATCATTTACAATTGAAGAGTTGAGTATTCTTAAAAATTAAAAATATAAAAA
The DNA here is from genome assembly GCA_037974775.1 of Cicer pinnatifidum. NCBI lineage: Eukaryota > Viridiplantae > Streptophyta > Magnoliopsida > Fabales > Fabaceae > Cicer > Cicer pinnatifidum. The sequence goes on from JBBPBR010000006.1 coordinate 51,742,276, forward strand.
GAGAAAAAATAAATAAAAAAGAAATTATTTAAACTCTAACAAATTTTCTACGAAATCCATTTTAATAAATTGTAAAAAGTATAGAATACCACTGAAATTTCTACATGGTTAAAAAATCTAAACAAACTTTAATTCAATACCTCCAAAACTTTTATAATCACAAAAAGTGGTCTTTTAAATCCTAATTGAATACAAGGGTATAAAATTACAGTTTTATGGGTTTAATTACAGTCTTGCCATAAAATTACATTCTACATCGGATCCAACCCAAACAAAAGGGAATACTAATTCTTTTTGTGGCTTCACTCTATCGCCGCCGCCGCTGCGCCACTCACTAACCACCGCCGTTCACTTTATTTTCTTCTATTCTTTCCACTTTTCCCCTCAACCTTTGTTTCGAGGTTTACCATTAAAAAATAAACATAATTTCGTAAACATTTGCATAATTCCATGTGTGGAGAGATGGAAGGCTGCATTAGCAGCAGCAACGGTCAACGAACAGCTGAGGATATCATTGGTGGAAACGCCAAAGCTATTCAAACCCTCAGAGAGTTTATCACATACCCTCATCTCTTCTCTACTGAAGCAAAGAAGCTTGGCCTTAAAGTTCTGTTTTTTTTTTTTTTTTTTTTTTTTTTTTTTTTTTTTTTTTTTTTTTTTTTTTTTTTTTTTTTTTTTTTTTTTTTTTTTAATTCATCTATTTGTTAACTTAAGCTAAAAAATGGAACTGAGAATATGGTGAAATTATTGTTGCATTAGTGTTGCCTATTTCACCACTGTTTTTTAGTTCATTGTCTGGTTATCAAATAAGGGTTGAGTTAGAATTTGAAAACATGGTTTCAAAGGTTATGTGGGTTCTGTTGCTATGTTTATTAGATAAAAAAAAAATCATAGGTATTTTAATCTATTAGTTTAGTATCAAGAGAACCATGTGAGGCAGTGGTTGATTTTCACATAGGAATAATGTTGTAGTGTTTGTATAGCTTAGAGGTTCATAGATAAGATAATTTTGTGATGTTAAGGTCTTAAGGATCGTTGAAGTGGTCATGTAATCTAAGTGAAGTAGATGCTAGTATGGTATAAGGGCCATGATTATACTACCAACATGGTATGACACAAGTGGCAATACTTGGGTCACTTAATGTCTTAACCATTTGGTCAGGAATTTAAAATGTCTTTTTTTCAATGTCTTTAACTGTTTATTACAACAAGCATTCGTCAACACTCCATAGTTCGATTACAGTAAAACAATGCATCATTATATTGAGTCAGCGCAGTTGGCAAGAAAATGTGTCAGTCACAAATTACAATTACAGAGACAATAGTGTTCAGCCTTTGAACCATGGTGCAAAACTTAACATCCAGGGGTGTCAAAGTGCAAAAACTATATGAAGGTAAGAGGAATTTCAAAATTTGAGGGTGTGTGCACACCCTGGGCCCAACATGGGTTCGCCCCTGTTCGGATAAGTCATGACATGTGGCAAGGAGCTTTGGATTTTAGGTTTTGGTTTGAGTCTTGAGTATAAGATCATTTATTCTATTCGGAGTTGCTTTTTTTTTTTTTTAATTTATATGGACTTAGTGGGAAGTAACTGGTGAAGCATTGTTTTTAATTCCAAACTGGTTAATTAAACTATATTCAAGTGTGTTGAATCTATCTTTTAATGACAACAAGTAACTTAACTAAGACACAATAATTATGTGATGTCCTTACTCCTTAGAAGTGTGATTATGCTAGGAACCAAGCTTACATTTTGCTTTGCTTATTAATTTCAAATTAGTTATATCTATTATCTTGTGTGTGAATGTGATTGCAGACCAGTTTGGTAGAGGCAGTTGTTAAGATTGAATGTGGGGCAAATTTGACAATTATCAGGTACTTGTCTTTTGAATGTCTAGTTTTGTCAATCTTGTGTTCCAAAGTTCTATGACCCGATTCAATTACTTGTCGTTATTTGTTTGTTTGTTTTGCAGCCCACACAGTGTTCTTAGCGCAAAAGCTGGTGAAAGTGAGAGAAATCTCCGTGAGGCCTTTTCAGAGGCATCATCTCATGTAGCCTTGGGCAAGTCTTCAGTTATCTTTATAGATGAAATAGATGCACTTTGTCCTCGTCGAGATTCCAAGTATGGGACAATTGATGACTTTTATGCTGAATAATAATTATGTGGTTTTTTTGTAGCTTTCACTTCTTTATCTTGTACTTCTTTTTAATAAGATCAATTCAGTTTTAATCACAATTTTATGAGAGTAGATCAAATACTATGGTAAAAATTCTTCTTTAAGAGAACTCCCTGGTCTATGAACATTATATGGCTATTGACTTTGTTATAATCTTTTTCCTACTCCTAAACTTGTTTTAGTTGGTTATGTATTGCCTCAATATTTTCGTGGCATATAATTACCGAATAAAGGGTTAAAATTCTTATACTTTCTGAATGGAAGTTCTCAAAACGATGTTTCCCAAGTGGTCATTAACATTAATTGGTGCTAGAGTTGGATGTACCCTGTCAAGTTTATGAATCAGAATTACACCAGGCGTTGTTTAACTGAATTCACAAGATTGCAGCTTTGCACTTCGTTTTCTAAGCTTTGTCAAGTTTTATCTTGCTTTTGTTTGATTAGGAATATGACTTGTAAGGTAGTGATTTAATGTTGCTCTATGCCAACATGTCAATGTTATATATCTTTGGTAACAGGGCTCAAGGTGTGTTAATGTTTATGGTAGGCATAGAGATCATTTAATAACTTTTGTTTCAACATAATGTCTCAACTCAACTTGTTTATTTTATTTACTTTGTTTATCGTTGTGTTATATTTATAAATGTAAGATATTTATTTTAGTTAGCCCTTAGCTAGGTCCACAATTATTAAGGTGTATCAAGGGAGCAATGTAGGGAATTAGACCAATAGGAGTTACGATGATGTAGTGGGTGGGTGGGGATAGCCAACTCCTATTCGTGTAGCAGAGAGTGTGGGATGATGACAGGAGGCAGGAAAAGCTCAGGTTAGTTTATAACAGGATAAAGAAAGGAAAGATGAGAGAGAGAATGGGTGAGATTAGATTGGGAGAAGGTGGAAGAGAACATGCTTCTTGAATTGTGTAGGAATGTCAATATTAATTGTTTGTGTTTTTGATATTGATATCATTTTGATATATCAATGACAGATTTTCAGCAACAATATATTATTATTCAGCTATTTCTGGTCTAGTTCTATATCAAATTATTAGCCTCGACCTTCAGTTTTATTATGCTATCGTATGATATTTTGTCGTGCCTTCATGTTATAAAATGATATAGTGGATATGTGGCTTGTCAATTATTTTAAATTTAGAAAGAAATTTGTATATGCATGCAGCAGGCTTATCGATCCCATTATTTTACATTGTCTACATGCAGAAGAGAGCAAGATGTCCGAGTTGCTTCCCAACTTTTTACTTTGATGGACTCAAACAAACCAACCTCTTCTACACCAGGTGTTGTTGTAGTTGCCTCAACTAACAGGTTACCTATTATATTACCATATATTATTTTTAAATTTATAGAACTGAAAATAAAAATGTAAGTATGAATTTTGGTTTTCTTATAGGGTCTTGTACAGAGATAGACAGAGTTGTAGGAAAGATGGTAGGGAAAGAGAGAAACACGGAAGATGATTTTTTTTATTGTTATGGAGATGGGGAAATAGACTTGGTTTGTTTGAGCTTTATTGGTCAAGACTGTTTTGTTTAATTAAGTCTTCTATAATGCTTCTCTAACCCCAGCTGATCGTTGCATCATCATCATCTTATATCTAACTGTTGCAACAGAAATGTGTATCCATCATGAAGTTATTTAACTTATCCAGATGGATTAACAGAACATTGACTTGCTCAAGTTGTTTCTATATAACTTGAAGAAGTACTAAGTGTGCATGCTGTTATTTGATACTCTTTCCTACCTTTCATTCTTTACTTTTGGATGATATCTGGGACCTGTAAATTTATTTTATGCACTTATGGAGTTTTTTCAAAACCTGTATCTTGAATTAATCATATGATACATGTCATCGTTTAATGCTACTTAAAGATGTTCATCTACACCTGATTTGTGAATACTTCTTATTAGTTTCTTATAGTTGGTTTCTGCATACACAGTGTGGATGCAATTGACCCTGCCCTAAGACGGTATGGACGTTTTGATGCTGAAATTGAAGTTACGGTCCCAAATGAAAAGGAGCGCCTTCAAATTCTAGAGGTAACTGTGAGAGACACAATACTTTTGGGCCTTCACCTAATGTCTTAATCTTTTTGAATGATTTGGTTCTTGAGATAATGTCAATGCCTCTTCAAGAAATAAGTTAGGAGCTCAAACCTTGAGTTGAGATGCGAAGGATGTGTTTTGTACATCTGAATGCATGTGTGTGTGTGTATAACACATTAAGTAGTTTGGGTGATTTACTTCCTGCTAGTAATATAACTTTCCAAGATTTGCTTATGGAATTTCTTATTTTTTATTTTTATAATGTTTATGCACTTTCTAAGACCAATTGTTTTGTGAGAAAAGTGAATCTGTCATTTTACAACTATTTATTTTGTTTGTGTTAAACTTGTTTTAGCTGTATACAATGAGGATCCCTCGGGATTCATGCGACTTAGAGTCCATTGCTGCATTATGCAATGGATATGTCGGAGCTGATTTAATGGCATTGTGTCGTGAAGCTATTGAATCTGCAGTCGAAAGGTCCTCCAATGCCAATAAAGATGTTAGTAATTCCAGTTTAACAATGGAAGATTGGAAGAAAGCAAGGTCCCTTGTTAAACCAAGTATAACAAGAGGCATCACTGTGGATATTCCCAAAGTGACTTGGAAAGATATTGGGGGATTGAAAGACTTGAAGGTTTTACTTTGTAAATTTTGCATGTGATTTTTTCACTGAAAATCTCATATTTCTGCAATGTCTGAATGTATCCTTCCTTGGACAGAAAAAGCTCGAGCAAGCCGTTGAGTGGCCTATGAAGCATGCTGCCACATTTTCAAGATTGGGAATAACCCCTGTTCGTGGAATTCTTCTCCATGGGCCTCCAGGATGTTCCAAAACTACTCTTGCTAAGGCTGCTGCAAATGCTGCTAATGTCCCTTTCTTTTCCTTGAGGTTTGAATAATATTAGTGTTTTTAAGTACGGTTTGGACGAAACTGATTTTACATTAAGGAAATATTTTAAAGTAATGAATGGTGAATTAGTGGTGCAGAATTATTTTCAATGTATGTCGGAGAGGGAGAAGGTTTGCTTCGTAATACATTTCGCAAAGCACGGCTTGCTGGAAAAAGTATAATATTTTTTGATGAGGCTGATGTAGTAGCTGGCAAACGGTTAGTAAGTTTTCTTTGTATGTATTATGGAAAATAATCCTAAGAATTATTGTGTTGTTCTCGGCCTCTTACAGTTTTATACATTATGATAGCATTTCGTGACCAGTGTTCAAGTGTTTTGACATAAGGAAAATGCTATTCTATTCAACTTACTACGTATAACCGCACACAGTAGGATCTTGCATGTAATCTGAACTGTTCTCGGGAAAGAGAAGTTGTAGCAACATACTCTGACATATTTTTTCCAATTCTCATTATTATTGAGTGAAATTCACTGAGTCCCACTATTTTGGGATTGTAACTCTGTGATTTAGTAGACCTACATGTATTTCACTGAATAATTGTGTGCTGGAAACAGTGTTAGAGACCAATTGTGCTTAACACAAATGGTTCAACCTTCCGCTCACATCCAGTATGACTTGCATTCAAGTCTGAATTCCGGAATAGGCAGGTTATAGGCATATTCCATTGTAAATACTCAATGAGATTGGTGGTTCTCTTGACGTTGCATAGGGTGTGCCTCCCTTAATCTAAATTTTTGATGTAAAAAAATATTGTTAGAGAGTGCATTGATGATACTTATGGATGGTAAATTTTCTGTTTCAATTGCTATGAGATGTTAACTGCAGATATTTGTTTTTTAGTGTATAAGAAATAATGTTCTTGCGTTTTCCTTAATTGCAGGGGTGATGGTTCGAGCGGTGGTGCTGTAGTGGGAGAAAGACTTTTATCCACTCTGCTTACTGAGATGGATGGCTTAGAAGAAGCTAAAGTAAGTTTTTACTTTTTTTCTATATCGGGGCACATTTTATTCTCCCACTCTTGCGTCTTCTTTTATCAACCATTCAATTCTTCTATCAAGAGATTAGTAGAGACAACGTCTAGTTTCTTTCTGTCCATTAACTATATTCCCATATTTTCCCCCAGGGAGTCCTTGTTTTGGCAGCTACAAATCGCCCTTATGCAATTGATGCTGCACTTATGCGTCCCGGACGATTTGATTTGGTATGAATATTTACAACCATACTTGTAATTGACGTTGTTATAAATTTATAATTACAAATTTACTACACAAATTTCTCAGTAACTTATAAAAGTATAAGTTACTTATATAAAAGTAAGCCAGTTCTCCAATGAGTTTCTCAAATCACTTATAAAAGTAATTGTTTTTGTGGAATGATAGGTTTTGTATGTGCCGCCACCTGATTTGGAGGGTCGATTTGAGATACTTAATGTACACACAAGTAAGATGAACTTAGGGAGTGATGTTGATCTCAGAAGACTAGCAGAAGATACTGACCTCTTCACAGGCGCCGAATTAAAGGGATTATGTAATGAAGCCGGAATAGTAGCTCTGAGAGAAAACATACATGCTAGTGTTGTTTGTGACCGACATTTCCAGATTGTAAAGAATTCTTTAAAACCAGCATTAACAACAGAAGAAATTGATTCATACTCATCTTTTATGAGGACATCGTCTCGAAAACAATAAGAACTAAGAACAAGTTGTTTCCTTTGTCTTTGGTTGAAGTTGGTGTAGTCAGTTTTATGTTTATGTTTTTTGTTACTGCTACATACTAAAATATTTAATTTTGGTCTTTGACATAGTTTTATTAGTAGTACTAGAAATAATATATACTCAAATCAAATTTTAATTAGTTTTCTTTTGCTGTAATATGGCAATATCTACTTTTTTTTTTCGTGGTTAAATAATTTTGAAGGAAAATAATGTGAAGTCTTCCATATCAAGCTGTTGGAGTTGGCTTTACATACAAAGCTTTTCTTTTCTATGTTTTGCTGAGTTTTAAAAAATGGTTAGGCAGAGTAGAGTCCTCAAACCTTAGGGATTGCTTAACACTAACTTCTTCAATTAAACCATTAAAAAACGCTTCTACCATGTAGTTGAAAAAAGTCATATTTTTTAGTGGCTGAGGAACTTTATTTTATTTTAGGTTTTGACACTAGATCTCAAATTTCTTTGAGGGACTTTCTTTCAAAATGATTTAACTCCCATATGTAATTAAAATCTTGTGATTCCCTAACAACAATATGCCAATTATTCTTTACTAGTATGCCTTAGGCTTTTCTACTATGCATTAGAAAATCACAAACTATACACTTAATTATTGGTGTTTTTAAGAGAGTTAAATGACTTGAAAAAACTTTAAGTCAGAGATCTTGGATCCAAAATAATTTAATTAATTATTAATATTTGTCTAAAAAAGAGATATAGTTTTTTTGCGCACTGGTCACATTTTTTTTTTAAATCTTTTTAATTTAGTCACACCATAACTTTTAACTCATTACCTCTAAAAAAATTTATCAAATAGATCTCATAAATAACTCTGCATTTTTTTCATTTTAGATACAAATATTAATTAATTGCACACTGGTTCATATTATTGGTGGTTAAATTAGCTTTCTATTTCTATAAGATTCTATCTATTTGATGGATTATCTATTTGCCTTCAAAGTTAATCGTACACACTTAACATTAATGTTAACAATATTTTTGCTATATTCATACACTCGTACTGTTTGGATTTATAT
>JBBPBR010000006.1:51770111-51782707 GCA_037974775.1 Cicer pinnatifidum
AAAAAAAAAAATATTTTTTAAAAAAATTAAATAACATATATTTTTAAGTGTTTAAATTTTGTATTCAAAATATTATGATCATACAAGTTTTTTTTTTTCGTATGTCTCTAAATTTTTAGCATCATCTAAAACTTTTTTGTTTGTTTGACAAAAACATCTTGACATAACACATGAGATAATAGTACCACATTAAATGAAGCAAGACATATGACATGTCAATGTATTTATAAGTAGAGGCAATTACCACCTTATTACTTTACAAATTAATTATATAGTGGTTGAATTAGATCTAATTTAAAATTATACAATAATATCAAAACACATTTTCAAGATCCATCAGATCACTTACTATCAGACCATTCAAGATGTTCGTTCTCAAACATAAAAAAAATACCGTTAAAAATTTTACATTTAACGAGATAAAATACGTCAATGTATTTATAGGTGAAAACAATATTCATCCTATAAATTAATTTTATAGGAATTGAGTTAAATCCAATCTAAATTTCTAAGAATTATAAATAAGACGAGTTAAATCCAATTTAAATTTTTAAGAATTATAAATAAGACATGTTGAAATTGGAATGTGATATTAAAAAAAATCATGTATTAATGCCTAAAAAAATTATGCCAGCGTTGAACGGGATAAAAATGCTAATCAAAAGTGTATTCATACTATCCCAGTAGCCCGACAATAAAATGTAAAATGAAATGTTCTTATTTGTAGGAGAAGGTCAAAGACAACCCTAATAGCTTGTGTCATTTGGACTTCCGAATCAGATCATGAACATCCATGAAATGGGAAAGCTGACAAAAATATTAGACGATAATCTGTTAATAATTGCAAAGTGGCTCTATCTAATCTAAATAAATACATTAATAAAATATGAGCCATCAAAAATTGTTGTGGTCCATATATACAGCTCCTCAACTAATTAGGGCCATAAACATGTTAAAATGACAGTGACTTTTTCGCTGTGAATCAATACATCGTGATAAATTGGTAACATATTTTTTTCCCTAAAGTACAACGTCATGTTATTTTTCAAGCTTAGCTTATTTTCAACGGTGATTATGAAGTAACATGAAGTTGTACTCGATAAAATTAAGCTAATTACACGACCGGAGTGAAGCAAAAGCACAAACATGTATTTCATTTTCAAAATCTAAGCAGGGAGTATAATGAGAATTGAGACAACAATAATATTTTAAAATCACACGTAAAATTTAAATAATTTAAATAATTTATACATTTATAAGCATACAAAATCAAGTTTAAATCATGCATACATGTGCAACCTATATACATGTCGCATAAAATGATGTGATAAAAAAAATCAAATAATCTTTTATCGTATAAATAAATGTTGTAAAGTCTTTCCTGTCTTGACACACATTTGAGAGCCCAACGTAACTTCTTCAAATCAAATAATAAATTATATTATAAAAATAAAAAATTATGATTTTCCAGCTTTATGAGAAAAAAGTTCAATGAGAAACAAAATCCAGAAGGCGAAATATAACCTAAACCTCCCAATTTCCATAAGAAAATGAACCAGAGTATTTCCAAAAAAGAAATGAACTAAAGCTGAACTGAAGCTGAACTGAAGCTGTTAGTTCTCACGGTGAATCTAAACTTCGTTTTGTAGCTCAGTGATTTTTACGGTGAAACGCGAGATTTGCGGATCCACTGCGTTTCACTCAGGCCTAGACATCCCCGAGAGAGATTCTCTAACTTTAGCAAGCAGAAGTCACATATTTATCTTTACTACCGTTCTCTCTCATCCTTGTCTTCTCATATTACTCACCATTCTCTCCTCTACACACCCAACAAAGTCGCCATCCTCTCTGCACTGTGGTTAACCACTTTGAGCAGTCCTCAAACAAAAAATGACCGCAGGAATCTGATAGAGCCATAGAGAAACAATGTTCAACTTCAAGATTATATGAACTACCGACAGAGTAATGAAAAAGCAAGATAATTAAATAAAGACAAATAATAAAGACTTTGAATTATAGATTGATATGAGGGAGAGATTTTTCTCACCCATGACTTAGGATGTACATATTTGAAGAAGAAAAAATATATTGTGTCATTTAGAAGTGTTCTTCGGAAGAAATGTATTCATTGGGAAGTACACTTCTAAAGTGATTTTTAACGAAACAGGGGTGAAAAGTAACCCTTATGATATGATTGTTGATTTGATGATAATGCTGACAAGACTAAGCACTTGTCTCTTTTTCTTTTTTGAAAATATTAAGCACCGGTCTCTTATATTATATTAGTACTCCAAATCCTAACTAAAGAAACAAATCATGATATGATAACAATTAAGAAACATAAAAACTAATCTTCAAAGATAAAAAGATACTACAAAATAATGAGAACTCCTAATATCTGTGGTCCTCTTTTTTGACTCGTAATAGCTGGTTAGCATTTTTTTTTTATTTGGTGTTTTATTTGTGAATGTCTAATTTTTCTGTTGCTCTTTTTTTTTAGTTTTTCTTTATTATAATTGTGCCCCCATCTTCTACCTCTTTATGTGTAAAGAAAACAATCCTCTATTTTCACAATAAGGTCACAAACCCGCATAGCCCTTTAAAAGGAAGGCGTTCACAAAGGCATATTTTTTCAAAGTGAGTGATAACTGACACAATGCACATTTTATTTCAATGGTGAACAACACATCAAACCCTCCATCCAGCAAAATTTATATGAGACACAACATATATCTACATCTAAATAAGTAGGAAGATGGGATCGACTTATGTATAGCACAGAAGCAATGTAAATATGGATCTAATAATCATGTTTTCATCCTTCCCATCAAAGCGATAATAATGGGACTTGTCTAGTTGTGTAACGGTTTGTGTCTTAGAATTTCATCCTTTCCACAATAACTCAACTGTTAGAGTCAATGTGTGTGCTTCGGAGAGAAGAATGGGTTTGTCTCAAGTTAACCGGATAGGGTTCTCTAACATTAGCAGCTGTGTGTCATCAATGGGCAGAAGATGGGGGTGGAATTGTAATAAAGAAAAACTTAAAAAAAGCAACAGAAAAATTACACATTTTCAAACAAAGCACCAAATAATTTTAGGGACCATATTAGCGGCAACCCAAAATAATATCTAGATATTTTCATCTTTTCTAGCAACAACTTAAGGGTGTAAATAAAATATTTTATGTTTCTACATTCTACACCATATTTCTTCAGCTGAAATCAATTAGCACATCTGATTTTTAATTTCACTTTACAGACTCCAAAAGAAACAAAGTAAGATAATTCTAAACATCACACAGTGGAATAGGAAATATTTACCAAATGTGTTGCAACTGCATGTGAATAAGTTATAACCATTTATATCACAGCAGAGAAGACGACTCTTTGAAATTTTGCTGACAGCTTTTGGTATGACTGATATTCTGAGGGCTGAACCTGTTCAATTGCCATCTTTAAGTGCTTCATTGTTACAACAGAAGCGTCAAAGCTTTCCTAATAATGTCACAAAAACGTTCACATATTAATATTATTTTTTTGACAACACATGCGTCAGAAATCATGCTGAATGACAAACCTCCATTGCTTCAAAAGCTGATTGTCGACATATAAGTGATATATCGGCCCCAGTATAACCATCAGTCATTTGAGCCAGTTCTTTAATGTTAACATCAGAATCATGAGGAATTTTACGCAAATGAATGCTAAATATCTCTTCTCTATCCATCTCATTAGGAGGTCCAACATATAGCAGGCGGTCAAAGCGTCCTGTAAACAGAGATATTTAAGCTCATCAAAGCCATACCAACTCATTCTCCTTAGTGTACTTGTGGGTGCATGCGAAGTTACAGACGCAGAATAACAAAACGGACAATACCTGGTCTTAAAAGAGCAGGGTCAATCTTGTCTGGTCTATTTGTAGCAGCTATAACAGTAACATCAACTCTTTCTTGCAAACCTGTTGGACATGATTTTTTGGTTAAAAGAAAAACGTCATTAATGTCATTTTAGGGCCAACAGCTATATAAGCAACCATTCACATTTCAACAAGCTCAAGATTCATCACTGACCATCCAATTCAACAAGAAGCTGGCTCATGACCCTATCTGACACGGAAACACCATCACTTTCCTTCCCACGAGTTACAGCAAGACTGTCTATTTCATCGAAAAATACAATTGATGGGGCGTTGGCCCTTGCTTTTGCAAACAATGATCTGACAGCCTTCTCAGATTCACCAACCCATTTGCTGAAGAGTTCAGGACCCTTGACTGCTAGAAAGTTCAATCCTGCTTCAGAAGCAACTGCGCGTGCCATGAGGGTTTTGCTACAACCTGGAGGCCCAAACATCAATATACCTGTTGGAGGGTTATTCCCAATACGGGTGAATGCATCACGGTGCTTTTGAGGCCATACTACTGCTTCCAACAATTGATCTTTGACCTCCTTTTGGCCGCCCACATCTCCCCAATTAACCTTTGGAACCTCGAGATTCACCTAGAAAGACAAAAAAGGAAGGAAAAAAAGACACCACCACAGTATTATTCGTCACATTTCATTTTGGCAAAAACTTGATTTACACAATCCTTGAGTGGAACATTTTGTAAAGTACAACCTGATTTGAAAAGAATACTGTCAGAAGGAAAATGCTTATTGATAACAAAAATAACTCACCAAACCTTTTAACATAAAGTGACCATACTTTTATAGGTTTAACAATTCCCATCTCATTAAAGCAGAAACTTGTATCAAGTGCAGATAATTAAAATGCAATTACATAGAAATTTCCTTTTTCTTAAGACAATAATTCCAAAGTCCATAAGTTGACTATTGTTGACCCTTTAAATTACAAATTTACAACCAAAAACTATTTGTAGTTGAATGGAGGCATTGATTAGAATTGACATCCTTTGTACAATTAATACAGTATATAGGAAATAAAGAGGTTATACATTTCCTAAGTGAAAATTGAAGGGGATTAACAAGTAATACAGTAAAACAAAATCAGCCCAAATCAATAAGGCATATCCCGGCTGACAGATATTTAGTAAAACCTGGTTACAAAAATACTTAACTATGTCATTAAACATACCTCTCTCATGGCACTCGGTCTTATTTCAAGCTTAGCCTTCAGAAAATCCTCAAAAGTCACTTTCAAAATATGCTCCTTGTCACTGCTATCAGGCATCGTTTCTGTAATTCCAGATGTTTCTCCCATCAGACAGGAAGGTAAAAAAGACTGAGGCCACCGACATATCTGAAACAAATGATATTACATACCTGAATGGTCTCTCAAATTTGATGCCGTATTCATATCAGAACTAGCATTGCAAGTCTTATTAAGTTTATGTTTAGCATAACGTCGTAGACAAATAAAGGTTGCCATACTGCAAAGGCCAACTAAATCAGCAGCTACAAATCCATGAGTTATTGAGGCAAGCTCTTCAATTTGTGACTCAGAAAGACAGTGATCTGTTTCACAGAGAAGAGTGCGCAAAATATCATCTCGCTGTGCGGGGGCTGGCACACCTGCAATGCATATGGAACTATTAAATGGTGGTGTTCGGTAAATGTCTCTGAATCCATCATAGTATTTAAAACAGATCAGTAGATCTGCTTACTTGAATTGCTTGTCTCGGACTCAATATCTCATAGGCATAAATCACTTGTGAACATGCAAATGAAGAACTAAATACTCGTGGCATTAATATTGTTTCAGCTCTAAGGAACATATTAATGTTCTAAGTCTAAATTTCCTTTCACGATTCAAAGAAAGCAAAAAAATGTCTAATAAAGCACGTGTTTGTACCCCCGCCCCCCAGAGAAAAAGCTCAAGCTGCATTTATAGTGTTTAGTAAAACAAAGACAACCATATGATGGATTGCATATTTATTTCCATTTGGTTACTTTATACAAAATCTCAATCTGACTTTGACTGCAGATATTGCCAAAATTAAATCCATGTGTCTGTTAAAAGAATTGCCATTTGGCCACTCTGAGAAAGATCATGATAATGTATCTTGCATGCTCTTTTAGACAACATTGCTTAACATGAAATGCGATTATGAGAAATGTAGATACTGTTAAGAATAGCAGGAATTTATTTAATGTTGTATTTTGGAAACGCTCTAGTACCATGTTGACCATGTGGTACGATATGCTCTATCACCGAGTTATTACTTTAAATCTCAAGATAGCTAGTTATGCATTTTGGAGAGATTTTAGTCTGTTCACATATCAAGCTAGAAAATATTTATACAGTATTAAAATGTGGGGCAGAAGATGGGGGAAATTCATAGTTACAAAAATAGGTATGCATTTCAAGAGTATAACATACTACATTATTCATAGGGAGCTAGTAGCCTAAATCTTACCAATTTCAATTTCCTTGTCAAATCTCCCCGGTCGTCTGAGAGCTGGTTCAATATGGTCAAGCCTATTAGTGGCAGCAATTACAAGTAACCCTTCATTCCTACTAATTCCATCCATCAGATTCAATAAGGTCGCAACCAATCTTTTAGATAACTCTTCACTTCCATGTTTCCTTGCAGGGGCAATTGCATCTACTTCATCAATGAATATCTGTATGTGACAGAAATCCCATCATTGACATTTAGAAACTAGGAAGAACTTAGAACATAAAAATATCAGGTTCGAATTAAACAAGACTATTCCCAGCAAATCAAACACAAAGCCTTGAAAATAACCATATACAACTAAAGCAGTGAAATCCCAAAGAAAAATGCCAAGATTGAACGAACATTGATAGAGAGCAGGCCTCCTATAGGTAACACTATGTCAATTAAAGAAATTCTAATAATGCTGAAAAATAGAATATCATCCGTTCAAATTGATCTGCATAAAATATGTAAGTCGCACCTCTATGTTTTGTCTCAAGGACTGCTCACAGCAGAGAAACTACAGATACAAGACAATGCAATAGACTGTCTTTTTACACAGTGAAAGAATTGAAATCTTCCACCATCACTTCCAAAAGTTATAGGAAATAAAGAACTAGCTTACAATAAATTTCATGATAATTCAGGCCAGCTCAAGTACTTTTGAATCATAGAAGAGAATTTCCATAATTTTTTAACATTATTAACTCTAAATCCCCACAATCAGAATTTGAAATACAAATATCCAGGTCAGAATGATAAAAAATTATGGAAATTCTCTTCTGTGATAATTATGCAATACAATTAACAATTCTAAATGCCTAATATTCATTTAATTTAATTAATTACGTAAAATAAATTAAATTAAACAATTAAAATTAATCAAATTAATAACTTGATTAAATGAATGAATTAAATTTAATTATTTATATAAATAAAATGCAACCATATAATCTCTTGAAAAAGTATCTAACCACGGCAGGAGCAGCTTGAATGGCCGATTCAAAAATTTCATGCAATGCTTGCTCACTTTCCCCATAATACTGTGAAACAATTTCTGGCCCATTTATAGGGAAAAATTTGACCCCAGCGTCATAAGCACATAATTGAGCCAGGGAAGTCTTTCCTGTACCGGGTGGACCATGAAGAAGGACTCCTCTGGTAGACCGTATACCAAATCTACATATTGCAAAAACAAGAAGCATATCACATAAGTTTGCGGAATATTTGCAGACATGCATAGAAAGAAGTATGCGAGGACACATCACTATGAGAATAGAGGTAAGTATGTACTTTGAACTATAAATTCGAATCATTTACTGGCATAAACTGATATAATTGATTGCTGCAAAAAATTGTGCCAACATCCATACATATAATAAATTGACCATATTAAGACCTAACATGCAGTTGTACTCATTTTGAGAAAGAACAAATATTTTACTGAATGATGTCATGTTTAAAAGAAAAAGAAGGCACGATAACACGTTCAATTTATTTATGATAAGATCAGGGTGTAAGAGTATGAAGGCACCATTCACTGCTATGAAGGGGTTGCGTTTTCGCTTATGAATAACAATCTAATGGTTATCCATTAGCAGGGAGAGAGATGATTGACAAAATAATGTTCTTCATGTCCAATCAGGGAGTAAAAATGTTGTAAATGTACAACCATATATTTAATGACCCTTTCCAAGGGTTAAATGCTCTCTCCACAGGAATATGAAATGAAAAATATGTAAATCAATGCAGTAAAAGGCACTGAGGTGACGTGCTAGAAGGTGCTCAGTACCCCTTTGTAGTTGAGGAGCAGCACCTTTACTGATGTACACACCTTTGGTGCCTTAAGTGTACCCTGATTCAGGTGAGGCATGCCTATGATATCTTTAAGAAAATTCAAGAAGCTTAGCAATATCGTGATGCTGTATGGCTAAAATAGTCAGTCTGTTAGAAAATAACTTGTATTACTCTGTCTTAGCCTTTTAGGGACTCTGCACACTTTAATCTATATTTTTACTATGAATATTATGCTTGAGTAATTAGGTTACATTGAAAGTTAATGCAAAATACCTCCCCTCCCTTTCCCTCCCCTTTGTTGAACCAAACAGACCCTTGGTCTACAGTCAACACTATTTGCATCCACCAACCATAATATGATGCATTAAGCAACACAAAATCTATGGCACGGAAATAATATATAAATATAAGTCTTCAACATTATATGACATACAGGTGAAAATCTAAAATAGAAAGACATACCTTGATAAAGTATTGTTCACTGAAGAATAAATTATCTTCTTTAAAAGCAGTTCTTCTTTAGATAGACCACCTAATTTAGAAATATTATCACGTATCGCAGGTTTAGCCGCCTCGTGGTCAAGTTTAAGACACGATAAATCTCTTTGAATTGACTCTAACGATGCTGCATTTGATGGCAAAGATAAAAATACCTTTGTTTCCCAATTGACAGTGAAAGCCAGATTCAAATTTTCCGCCATATCAGAATCCTCAAGGTTTAAATTACTGCTCCCATTCGATGGACTATAGTCAGGTATGGTAACTGGCACCTTTTTAATTCCTTTCACTTGGAAAATGCAAAACTCAGAAAACATTGAGACATTGATGAGATTCCCTAGCAGTAAATTACGAGAGTATAACCATGAATTTGCACATGTCTGCAGTAATTTTTTGGAACTTTCATCTCCTAAGGCCTTGCTAATATCAAATGAAGCCGCCAATCGACCATTGTTATTGGTTACACTTGATGCTGAATCTTCAAATACTGGGGGGGAAGACAAACTGCCATTAGAAAACTTTGATCCATAAGAAGGTGTTTTAGGAGATGCAATAAAATTGTTCTCAGATTGGACACGGGATTTTGAGTTAGACAAGTCCAACAGGGGGAGATTATTAACTTTCAATGGTAGTCCACCGTTACAAGGAACCAACTGAAGATATAATTCCTTGCAATTATATACCAAGGAACAATTATTTCCTGTAGAATGCAGTTCATTGCTCTCATTTGCAAGACAAGATATGTATTGTTTCTGTAATGGGTGAACAAAGATACTAATACCCAAAGGAGGACATCCCATGGTAAAGGAAAGATTCGAAGACAGGCGTACTCCATTCTTCAAAACCTATATAAATAAATGTCATTAAATATAGGATTTGGATTAAGATAGATCTACTGTTATACATAAGAAGAAGAAGAAAAAAATACATATACACGT
This sequence comes from Cicer pinnatifidum, assembly GCA_037974775.1. Taxonomy (NCBI): domain Eukaryota; kingdom Viridiplantae; phylum Streptophyta; class Magnoliopsida; order Fabales; family Fabaceae; genus Cicer; species Cicer pinnatifidum. The sequence goes on from JBBPBR010000006.1 coordinate 51,779,742, forward strand.
GCACATGCACACAAAATACATTTGGTTCACAAGAAATAGAAATAAAAGAACATTTTATCATAAAAGAAATAATAAAAGATAAGGATAATAATCCTTCAAATAAAGATCAAGAGAAATTAAAAAAAAAAAAAAAAAAAAAAAAAACAAGAAAAGGAAAACAGGAACCGAGACCCGTCAATGAAACCCTCTCCGAAAAAGAGAAATAAGAACTCCAATCAATATGGTAGCAAGTCATTATTTTTTGTTAGGGAAAGCCACTATCTAGTATCAATCGATCATATTTCAAATGAGCAGAATAAACAGCAGCTTCAACTTGCTATTTGTTAATCTTAGTCTTATGTCAGGTACAAGTTTTCTTAATTGAGACCATAGTAGAAGGTAAGGGTGTTTAAGAGAGCATCCTTTGTTGAGGGTGCATGAGGTAACTTTCTTTTGTTGTTTGATGTTCAGCAAGTTGAGTCTAGAGTCTGCACAGCATAACATGTAGCAGGATCGTTTTTTGCTACTTCCTTTTTTGGTTAATAACAAAATGAGATTAATAAAAGAAAAAAAAATCCCAAAGTCCTAATTGGGATATCTACATAAACAAAATCATCTTATTTCTCTTCTGGTATTTGCTTTATATTGGCCACATTACGTAGCAGGTATGTTTCTGCTTGTTCTAATATGGTGACACAAAATCTAAGTACTAACAAGTCCTCCCTACTAGGATTACTACTATAACAAAAGCAACATTATTAATAATAATGCATATATCATTGTTTTTCCCTCTAAATTGTCTTCCCAATACTAAATGAAAAAGAGTTTAAGGAACATGCACGGACAATGTAAAAATAATTTACAGTCATCCAATCATATTTTACGATTGTCACTCGTTATACTACTTCCTAAAACATCTCAACAAACACATACATAGTGACATATGATCGAATGAAACTGTAAACTCTTTTACACTGCAACGCAAATCCCATAAAGGCATAAACTCAATGCACATAATAACAACATAAAAAGTTCAGAACAAAACAGGGGCAAAGACTAACCTTCCTAGAAGGAAATACAGTTGCAAGAGCAAAATAGTTTCCCGCAGCACCATCCAATGTGTTACAAGTTTCCAATCCATAGCATCTAACACATTCATTAGTCAATGACGTGAGAGGAAAGGTATTCAATTGTGCAATCCCTTGACTTGAAGAAGATGGAATAGACACCTGCAAAATCAATTAAAATTAATATATATGAAAGAGGGATAATCATAGAGCCTGTTTGGATTCACATATTTGAGTTTATCTGCTGAATAAACACTTGTGAGATTGTTTGAGAGGACTTGTAGAAACAAATGATATTGTCCATAAGCTACTTTCTTTTTTTTTTTTTTTTTGCTCCACCATCCATAAGCTGTCTTCAACAAATTTTTATAAGCTCTTCAAAATATATTATAAAAACAACTTATAATTTACATTAATATAATTAATCTGTTTATCCAAATAAGTGCGTAATAATGAACTACCAAACAGAAAACAAGAGAAATTGAGTAAAAAAAAAAGGGGGAATTACAGAGACAAGTGAACCCGGTGCAATGGAAGAGGAAACCATGGAAGATTCAGAGAGCCAAATTTTAGAAGCTTTGGAAAGAGAATCGGTGGATTCAACATCGGTGATTTGGCCAAGGAAAGCGGATTCTGAAATGAAGGATGGGAAGATACGAGAAGCTTCTTGCAAGAGAGAGGCGATTTGATGCGGTTCGGGAGTGCGGGGTGGAGTGATGGCATCGGTAATCAACGGCGATGATAACTTCGATTTTGATTTAGATTGCTTCTTAGTACTACTACTGCTAATATGCTTTGAACTTGAAGAAGGCATGTTTATTCACACTGAAATTTGTTTTGTTGTTGAGGTGACTTAAGTCAAGAGACAAAACAGTTCAAAATTGGGGAACAGATTCTCTCTACTCAATTATTCACTGGATTTTTATATATTTTAAATATTCCCTCAAAATTGTAATGACTTCAATTTTATGGCGGCACGGTAGGGTTTTACTTTTGAAACTAGCAACTGGGTTCACTCGGATTAGTAAAGGACTCTCACTAATAATGGCTCAAACAACATTATTTTTATTCTTTTACTAACCTCAAACAACACTATTAGAATTTAAACAAAAAAACTTCACATTTGGTTTTTTTATTTAAATATCTCTTTTTTAAAAAATTACAACATATACTAAAGGTTAAAATATTCCAAAACAAATAAAATATTATATTATTTTATTAATTTAATTTATTTTGTTAACAATTCTCTTTTATTTTACGATAAAATAATATAACATGTTATTTATTTTAGTCACGTATTCAACTGCATTAAAATAAACGTGTCAATCCTCTTTTACATATAGAAATATCAAAAATTTGTCACTTCAATTTAATCAAAGTATCAAAATATCGTGTAATTCTTATTTTGCATATACTAGTAATTTAATTTTATCATGGGGATGCAACTTGTTAAAAGGGATTCTTTTTTCATCTTAACACATGATCATGGTTGCATCTTGGGAATGCGACTTTATATTGGAACGGTTTTTTTATTTTATCATTTAATGAATATTTGTATTTATTATTAATTATATTTATTATTATTGAATAATTTAAAAATAATTAAAATATTTAAAAATTCAAAATACTATTATAATAAATTTAATAATATTATAAATTTTAATAATAATAATAATAATAATAAAAGTATATTAATTAAATAAAATTAATTAAATTGAATCAATAAAACTATTATTATTATTATTATTAATTTTTATTTATTAGATAAGAAAAATAAAAGAAAGTTGTTATAATAATGTGGTAAATGAGGAGAAAGTTGTTATAATAATTTGCCAAAATAAATAAAAGGACTTTGATTTTAACATTTATATTATTTTGACAACTCAATCCTATTTTGCTGGTAAATTAACACTCAATATT
>JBBPBR010000006.1:51810503-51823565 GCA_037974775.1 Cicer pinnatifidum
ATATATATATATATATAATTCATTTACATTACTAATTACTAATGTATAAAAGATTTGTTATATTGTGTAGCTATAAGTAACTGTTTAATATTAATTACAAATATTCTAAAGTCATGTATACAATTGATTGATTTATTGAAAATGTAATTTCTTTTAAATATGGTTTATGTAAATTAAACACTCTTCATATATATTTGGAATTGTAAATTTTGAATTTTAAATTTATATTATTTATAGGGTAAAACAAAATTACATTTCTTTGTATATATTTTTTTTCCTTTTTCGATGTAATCTTTTTATTTTGTAAACGAATAAATATCATCATAAATTTAGATTCACAGTTGTGATGTTTTAATTTAAATTTAAAATATAATATTTAATATAATAATATTAATATTTATTAATTAAACTAAAATACAAATATATAAAAAAAAAAATCATATACAATGCAATTTTTGACGTCTTTTTATTTATATAACAATGCATTTGATTATGACATGAGATCTTTTCATCTTGACAAAACAAAGCTGGCTATTCATATTACATATATGTAGCGATATTCTCCTGTCGTTGTCGTTGTCGTTGTCTCATAGCAATGTTTACGGCAGGCACATGGTAGGGTCCAAACGGCAATACATAACAATTATTATATTTAACGTTTATAATTTTTATATATTCGTCCAATATTTTCCTTAACTTTTCTCTTCCTATATCATATTATTAACATATTAAATTACTTCATCTATTTCTCTCTCAAAAGAGTAGAATAAGTGTGTTGATGTACACGAAACTTTTCTTATACATAATTGAATATGGCTTCCTTAAGTGTACTGTCATTTACATGTTATCCTGTTTCACAAAAATTAGTTCGACCGAATTCTAGCCGAGCTTAAAGTAGACTGGGGAGGACTGAAATTACATAATTACCCTTACATGAAATAAAAAATCACACTCTATCCACACAAACTCTCTTTCTACCATGTTTCAGAAATTTCAACGTTGAATTTTTCGATATTCTAGAAATTTAAAACTTTTGGAAAGTGTTTTCTATTATGGAAATTCACTTTGCAAAAATTCTAGATATTGCAAATTTTCAACCCCCACCCACTATTTGTTCTTGAAAATTTGATTGAAATAGATATTTCAATTTTTTTTTGTGATATGATTAAAGATAAAATGATTAGTTTGAGTAGAATGGGAGGTGAGTATAAAATAAATAGTTTGAAACCATGTAGATATCTAATAAATAAACTTGCTCTCGCTGTTTATGACCGTTAATACCCGATGTTATGCAAATCAAACTAGCCCATTTATACAAATTTAAGGTTAAGTTAAAATTTGGACATAGTACACAAATATGATGTTGGCCGATCAATTGTCAACTTGGGCCTAAATGTCGAATGCAAATGTTTTATATCTGTTTAACTTCTTTTTTTAAAAATAAATTATTTGACCAAAAAATATTTTAAAATATTGTATCAAGTTTTAAATACTTAACACATTTTATTCTTAATGTTTTATTGTTTTAATTTTATTTTATTCAAATCCTATTGCCTAAAAAATTCCTATTAAATATTTTTAATATAAATACTAATTTATATTAGAGAATTTTAAACGTCAAAATTCTCTAAATATCAAATTAATCCGTTGATAATATTCTAAGAAAATAATTGAACACCAAGTTAGACAACAGTTTTTTTTTTTTTTTTTATATTAAGATTAATAAACGAGTTACGTCTTAGAAACAAGATGTGCCAACAAAGCCCAAAAAAGCACTACAATGGAACAAAGAAATATTATGTTTCAGCCCCAAAACTAGTTCTGGCCGATTAAACGCACGTCCGAAATTTGGCTTCCGGTAGAATTTGAGAGGCCTCATAAAAAAATAGGGGAGTTAAAGAGCAATCCTCTAGAACAAATGTCCAACACAAATCAACAAACCAGAGAGAAAACATAAAAAAGTAATGCAGACCAAACAAATAGAGGTCCAAGCTACACCAATTCAACAACCACCACCTCTTGACAATTAATCTCATTCTTTTAAATTCCAACAACTGTTGTTTAAAGTTTTTTACAATCAGATTAGCTCATACCGAGATCGTACAAAATAAATTGATGTCAATGTAATTTTTTATTTGTTACGTTATAGCATAGATACACAATTTTCTTTTTTTATTACGTAATAGTATTATAGATAAAAAAAATTCAGTGTCGTTAAAGAAACAAAATGTATTCTTTTCTCCAAATCAAATTTTTTCTATATGTAAGAATAATATATTAAATATTGATCACTTGCTTCAGAAATCTAAATCTCTTACCACTTAGATCAATTTATTGGTGCATCTCTAAATATTTGAATTGTCATCAACTTTGACTGTACGAGTCTATTATTAGACTAGTATAGGATTGGTTGCTCTTTGAGTAAGGAATTTAATCCATTAATTTTTTCAGCTTCTCAACTAAAAGTTCAAGCTCACATTCTCCTCTTTTATGAGAATGAATTGCTTAGGATTCAAGTGAGGATGGATTGGTAAATCAAACCAAAATTTACACGGGCTTCAACTTCTCTTTTGTACATTTGTACATAATTTTATCGAGTTATATTAATATTGGCACATTGGATTCGGTCTATTTTTACACCATAATTAAAAAATATGTAAATGGCACATGTCATATATGTAACACAAAAATCGAAGAATAATAAAAACTAGGAACACCTGTCCCATTACGAAATAATAAGAGCTTTGGATCCAGGACCAAGCTGAGAAAATATGCACATTTGGTCCTATATTTTGATATCCACCCCCACCAATCGTGAACTTACCTGCTTCATTCGGCTCCACCTATTGCCAAAAATACACGTCAGTAATATAAGCACAATGACATGTTATATGTCATTCAATATGACAAGCAGTAGTTGAGAAGAAACTATTGTGTCATATTTATATCGGTTTTTCTGTTAAAAATACTGGAAGTTATATTTTAATTTTTAAAATTAAGCTCTAATAATAAGAAAGTACGGTTTTAATAAATAAATAAAATTCAAAATATATTATAAAAAATAAATTCAGGGTATATTATAAAATAAAAATTGAATTTTTCATAATTGAGCGTTATATGTTATTAAACAGAAGAGTTTTCTACTTTCTACCATCATCAGTATTTGTCGTCTTCCAAGACACATGAAAAAACAATTTTAGCCTTTTAATCGTATACAAAAGCATGAAATTTTTTTACTTCTCACTTTTTCACTCACTCTTTTGAAAATTTTATCAAATCCCAACAATTTTGAACTTCCGAAACCAACAAGTTTATTTTGAATCTTTCAAACTTTCGAATCACAATTTTTAAAATTTTTAAATATTTTTGAAACTTTCGAGATGAGAAATTTTAAAGATTTTTGAATCTTTTGAACAATCTAAAATTTTAGAAATATGATAAATTCAGGAATTTCAAAACTTTTGAACAATATGAAATGTTTGAAGTATTCACATTATTCGAAACATTCAAAAAAATCTGAAATGTATGAAGTAAGATAGATGTAAGAGTTCGAAACTTTCGAAATATGAAAAACTTTCAAATATTCAAAACTATCGAAAATCTTATTTTTTTTACCATTCGAAAGTTTTGAAATATTCAAAAAATTTGTAAATTTCAATTTTTTTTTTAAATTATAAATATAATAACTAATATGTTAACTTAAATATCATGGTGCATAGAACTAGAGGTGCGAACAAGTAAATTAGTCGTATTATCACTAGAGGTGAGAGGGGCGATATCATTTCACCCACAACATCATATTGACAAATGAATAAAGCAAACCATTCACCTCGTTAGCATCGTCGTATACGTGGTTTTAGGTCTTATGATTCTGGCGAGGATGTTCAGGAGTTTGAACAAGATGTTCATGAGCCAGAACATATGGATTATGAAAAAGTTGAGGAACAATGTGTCAAAAAGCAACTTCAGCAACCCAGATTTCCTAGAGGACCTTGGTGATATCGGTGTTGATACAATATGAATATCATGTGACTCGTAGGATATGAAAAGGATATTCATATTTTAATAAATTAACTTTTTAATTAAGAATATATAATGAAATTTAGTACATCATTTGTTGCTATATGTTTTTTAATTACTCGAAGGATCGTGATCCATTGAAGGCGATCATCACACATGACTTGAAATTGAAGAAGTATTTCTAACATACATGTATTAGATATTGTACGACTTTATCTCGTTGATAGTCTTTTCCTCCTAAGGGTGACTTTTCCCTTATGGGTGATTCAATCTAACGGATAACTCTCTCATCTCAATTCCGCAATGTATCATCACACATCAATTGGGGAGCTTACATCCCGTTGATAGTCTTCTCCTCATACGAATGACATTTCTCATAGGGGCGACTTCATCTAACGGGTAATTCTCCCTAATCAAAACGAGGTAACTAGGTGCACCTATCACCGTTAACAAATTCACAACATATATTTAAAAACTTTATAACTCATAAATTTATCAAAATAAAAACATATCACATAACAAAAGACCATGAAAGTAATTAATTATGAAATCGAGAAAAAAAAACGAAGGTTATATTCCTCAATTTTTCAATAAATACTTTAATATAGAAAACATGTAAGTAATAATTATAGCATTAAAAAAATATATGACAATGATCGTCGTCATCTCACAACTATGGAGAATCGCCTAAGTGTGTTCTCCAATAACTCTCAGTAGCAGGCAAAACCTCAACTGACAAATCTGAGTAAAAAAAAATATTCTCAAGACTTTAGAAAAATTTATTATAAAGTTTAGCTAACTATGAAACCATAAAAATTATTTAAATCTACTCCAAGCACAAAATAAGATTTTTATTCAAAACTACATTTTTCTAGATATTCATATTATCATTAGAGTTGTGTATTTATCTCAAAGAGTCTTAATAAACAACTCTTAAGAAATAGGTACCTTTCTCCTTATTTAGAGCACAAACTCTAACCCAAAATCCTAACCAAGAGAATTTGTAGAGTATGAGAAATTATGTTCTTGGAGATGTTAAGCTCATTGTAAGGGTTGAAGGTTTAAGTATTGTGAAGTGAGAAGAAGCAATGAAAACAAAAGAAGAAGAAGAAGAAAAAAAACAAAAAAACAAAACGGGGGAGATGGGGTTTTGCCGAGAGGGAGAGAAGAAAAGGGAGAAAAATGAGGGAGTGAAATAAAAAGATAGTGAGAATGGGTGGTTGTTTTTTTTTTTTTTTTTTTTAATTATTATTATTATTATTATTATTAATTTATAAAAAAAAAACTGAGCGCTACAATTACCTCAAGAGTCGTAAATTTATCTATAGAATTAACGACCGTTGGTGTAGCAGTAATTTCACTCTTAACTTTACTCGCACCTGATCTGAAAGAATATACTAAATTTAATTAATACTTATATTATAAATATAATATCAAAAATCAAATTATATTTCGAAAATTTTGAAATGTAATTCTTATTTTAAAACATTTGTTTTAAAAAGTTTAAATTTTTTGCTCATTTCGTAAATTTAAAACTTCTGAAACAATCAATTTTAAAACTTCTTTTAAATGAGAAAGTTTTGAAAACTTTTTACATTTCAAAATTTTTAAATTACACAAATTTCAAAAATTATCTCACCTATTATTTCAAAAGTTTGACAATCAATCAAAGTTATAAATTTTTTGAAAAATTAGTTGTTAAATTTTCAAATCCTAAGTGGGAGGTAAAACAAGTTCAAATTTTTATATATAATTAAAAGAGTAAAATTGTAGTTTTATATATTTTTGGGATGTAGATAGAAAACTCTAGAAAAAATGGATATGTTATTTGGTTGGATGCATAGTCTAATTGTCGTTTCATGTGGTAATAGTTAGATCGAAGAAATTTCATGAAAAAGATTCAAGGTTCGATGGTGGCTATTATTTTGGTACTATCAAATTAAATCATCAATAGTTAAATAAGATGTCATATACTAATGAGTTTGACTATATTTTAAATTTGACACCACTAAATTTTTAAATTTTATCTTTCGAGTCTATTTTAAAATAATATTTTTTTTATTATAATTTTAATTATGAAAATAATTTATTTAATTAATGGAGTTAAAAATAAATAAATATACTAAATTTTTTAATTTAATCAACTTTAATAAATACTATAATAATGTCCACATAAACATATTAAAGAAAATTATTGACTAAAATATATATAATACCGTAAAAAAATATTGCTTCTTCTAAAAAAAACCATTAGTTAAGCTAAGTAATACTACTAGTACCGGTTAAGCAACTACTGATATATAATGATCTAAGCATCTTATGATAGTTTTGGTGAATTACTGAATTGTAAGTAGTTGGGACTTGGACATACCCTTATTGGGTCGATATTGGATGCTTAAACCCCAACTTAAGCAAGCATCACAACATGAGGGACATGCTAGCAGCTAAAGCTGGATTAAATTGATCTAGATGCTGGAGTCAATTGTAATATCTAACTATGGTTAATGGTAACACCTCAACTTAACACATAGTTCTATTTTTATGTAGATATAAACAAATGGATCATATTAACAGACTTCATCAACTGACCCTTGTAAAAAAATTATATTTAAATATTTTAAGATATTAAATAAATAACTTTTAAAATTAACTTTTTTTATAGATAAAATATTATAAAAAATTCATACATAATTATAAAATTTTATATTTAAATTTATGACATAATATTTAATTAAGAATTTTTTTACTACTTTAACAAGGGTTTAACAATTATCCTTGAACATTTGTCAGGATTTTCGTAAATTAAAAAAAAGAGTGTGTATATATATATAGCTGGTAGTGTGGCTAGGTCAGTGAAGTCACATGTAAATGCAACTGATCTCATGTGGGTTGCTCCACATTCTCACACCATTTTTGTCTCCTTTGTTGCCTTTAAAAACACCAACCCCACGCGCCTTATCATTTCACTGGTTCTTTATTCATTTCTTCATTCATTTTTGTATGTAGGCGGTGTATATCACGCGATATTGCTCGAATCGTTGCTTCAGCTTCGAGACTGGGATTAAAAATTCATAAATGATTGGATTCGATTAGAGTTAGAGTGTGAGTAAAAAATTAGTGTTAGAGCATTTAAAATATCATTAGCTTCTGAAATTACGACTCTGTCCTCCTGCATGTTCGTCAAAAAATATTGAATAAAGCTGAAATTACCTTATAATCCTTCTTATTAAAAGGTTTATAATACACAGTCCTGAGAAAAATCAACCCATTTAAACTCGTAAAGTGCCGCAAGTGAAGTGTTTTCAAAGGATCCTTGAAACCACACTTGGAGCTCAATCAGACAATCACGTCATTTCCCTCACAAAAACCGTATGATATACTAAATGATAAATATTGACAGTTAGATTTTAGAACGTACAGTGGATTAATTAATTATATTCATATTCATTTGTATTTTCATTTGTCAGAAGAACTCGTGGTTTTGCCAAATGGCTGTATGCATCTTGTTTTCACTTGGTGCAATCTATCTTATTATAATATTTACTTTTTATAAATAGTTAAAGGTAGTATTAAATTGTTAGTTTTTGTTAGAGAAACGAGTTAAATTTATGACTTTTATTATTTGTTATGAATCAGATTAAGGTCTATAAGATGAATTTCATTGGACCTCAGTTCAATTCAATAAGTGTTAAGTTTATTGTACCTTTCGAGTATCGAACTTGTATCCTAACGTCGAATTTACTCTCAATTGATCAATCATTCAATAGCAATCATACGGTCACCCGCATTCTATGTCGGATTCTTTACAACGGAATAATCGTAGTCATATTATCATATATATATATATATATATAAAAGGTCGTGTCTTCGTAAATAAGAGATGTCTTATTCATTACTTCTTACTTCCCCTATATTCCTACCGATAGCATCAGAGTGCGTCCATGCATCTTACCAAAAATGCAATCAACAACTGTTTGTTGTCGTGATAGACCATCTCGATATCTCTAGTGGTTCTGAACGGATCATTACTCTAATTCTTTTAATTGTGAATTTAAATATTAATTATTTACTCAATTATATTAATTATATTTTTGAACGGATAAACATATCATTACCCTAATTTTTTTAATTGTGAATTAAAATATTAACTATTTACTCAATTATATTAATTATATTTTTGAACGTATTAATCAAATAATAATGGTGTAAGAAAAAAATTGGTATCTAAATAATGTTATTGCACCAAGCTGGCTAGTTCAAGCTTGTTATTATATGCTTATACGACCTTTGATGAAAAAAATTAAAATGATTTTTTTAATTAAGTGTTATTAATTAATCTATTTTAAAGTTATGATTCAGTTTATAAATCATTTAATTAATTTATATATTTTTAATGCAGTGTAATCTAGTTCATTAATATAGTTTAATTAATTATATATTTTACGAACTCTTAAATATGATTTAAGTCGATAGTGAAATCTGCATCTAGCTAATAGTAATTAGTCATTTTTGTTTCAGAATGACACAAAGTCTTGCAACATGATTGAACACATGCAAGATCTAAAAAAAGTAATTTTTGCTTTGGCTGGCGAATTTGTAGCAATAGCTGAATAATTTGCGGGGTCCAGTTAAACCAATAATGAACATAGTGAGAAGAAAACGTTGGCAGCGGGATTTGCAAGCTTTGTTAGGCACCACACCGTTATTAAGGAAATCGGAAGGATACATCAAACTGTGTACGGAAAGTTACAGTGTATCTGTCACCAGCTTATATAGCTGATGTTGCTAATGTTGAAGGTTTTTTTTCTTCTGCTCACCGTATATGTAATTGATCGTGACTGTAATCTATCAACTGAATTGTCAATTATATGCAAATATGCAAGAGTTAGAGATCAATTTTTTTGAGTCCTTACCACTTATACCAACAAAAGAGAGGGAACTGAAATAGAGTTTTGGTAAAGAAATCTACAAATTCCATTCAAGTTTCTAGAAGAGAGATTACCTCAATTTAGAAGGAAATTTTGTATTACAAAGAAAATTATAATGAATAAATGTCATTTATAATAACAATTTTTTAAAAATTTATAATAATATTTTAAAATAAATTTCATATTTATATTTATAATAACAAAAAATATGTCAATAATTAATAGCGATTGTTGGTCAAAGTTGATTGCAGTACAAAAACCTTAAACAAATTTGATTTTATAATATAGATAATATTTTGCAAACAAAATGGGACTACGTCCAAAACATTCTCCCGATCTTGTAGTGACTGATTTAGTTGATGCTGACATAGACTTCACAACCCAAGCAGTTACCCCGTCCAAAAACATTCTCCTAAACTTCTCTTTCGTCCCTCCCCTCTCACATAATCAAAAAAATTCTCAAAGAAGGACCATTTCGTCATTTAATCCAAAGGGGTATATCAGTCCCACCACATTTTGTTTGCTGTTATAACAGAACCCAAATCAAATTTTTTAAATTACCAAAGGTTTCCATATCCACCGTCGGCCGGTTCCATCTAACGGCCCACATCGCTTCTCAACACAAAGCGAGGGAACGATCCTCAATCGTCGATTTTCCTTCATTACCAATTTTTGTCCATATTCTCACCCTCGCTATAAATTTCCCACACCCATTCTTCTTCTTCCGAACTCTCACTCCTTACTCTCTCACTCTTCACCTCATCACCGCCAAGGTATCTCTCTCACACTTTCTCTCTCTAAATCTGGGTTTATGAATTTGAATAATCGTTATATTAATTTAAATTAATAGTTGAATTTTTGTGAAATTAACAGTTGAAAAAATGAGAGAAATCCTTCATGTTCAAGGAGGACAATGCGGTAACCAGATCGGAACAAAGTTCTGGGAAGTTGTATGCGACGAGCACGGCATAGATCCAACGGGAAGATACGTCGGAAACTCAGATCTACAGCTTGAGCGCGTGAACGTTTACTATAATGAAGCATCATGTGGAAGGTTTGTTCCACGCGCCGTTCTCATGGACTTAGAGCCTGGTACGATGGACAGTGTCCGTACCGGTCCTTACGGTCAGATCTTCCGTCCTGATAACTTCGTTTTCGGCCAGTCTGGTGCCGGTAACAATTGGGCGAAAGGACATTACACTGAAGGCGCTGAACTCATTGATTCAGTTCTCGATGTTGTTAGGAAAGAGGCTGAGAACTGCGATTGTCTTCAAGGTATAATAACTGAACTGAATTGAACCGGATCAATGATTTTTTTTTTTTTTTTGCTATGACGGTTACTAATTTTGTTTTTTGTTTTTTGGTTTAGGGTTTCAGGTGTGTCATTCGTTGGGTGGAGGAACGGGATCTGGAATGGGAACACTGTTGATATCGAAGATAAGAGAGGAGTATCCGGATAGGATGATGCTGACATTTTCAGTGTTTCCTTCACCCAAAGTTTCTGATACTGTTGTTGAGCCTTACAATGCTACTCTCTCTGTTCATCAATTGGTTGAGAATGCTGATGAGTGCATGGTTCTTGATAATGAGGCTTTATATGATATTTGCTTCAGGACTCTCAAATTGACAACTCCTAGCTGTGAGTATTGTATTCATTTTCGCAAGATCTATATTTCTTTTTTATTTGATTGGATACGAAATGCGGTGCTTGTATAACAGATTGGTGATGCATTCATTTGTTTTATTTAGTCAGTAAATAGTTAGATCAATTTTCTGGCCGATTATAGGCTCGGTTGAATAATTGAAATTGTGTTTTTTTAGTGAGTATATAGCTAGATCAGTCTTCTTAGTCAATTATAGAAATGATCAAATATTGGAAATTGTTTTCTCAATGTGCATTTGTTTTAGTCAAATAAGTCAAATTACTTTCTTAATTTGAAATTCTTTAGTCGGATTTGTTTTTATTTCCAGGATTTCAAAGATTGTGTTGACTCAGATATTTGTTGAGGAATTTATTTGACCTATTTTTTTTATGGTTAAATAATTTGAGCACAACTTCTATCAATTTCATGACAACCATGGCTGGTTATGTGTTTTTCAAGATTAATTTGACAATTTACTCATATTCAATTGATTGATCTGATTATTGTGGCTTCCATAGTGACACTTACACTTTGGGATCTGAATGGCTATTGCAATTGTTCATGGTCTAATACAGATACCATACTTGCATTTTATGTTACTATATAAGCCGCTTCAAGGTTAATGATTCACTGGTTTGTCCATTTGTTGTCATTTAATAAGAAGTAAATAGCTAGATCAGTCTTCCGGTTTAGTTTTTCTGATTGTTGAATAATGGAAATTGTTTTCTCAATATGCATTTTTGCAGTAAAATTAGGCATATTGCTTTTTTAATATGCATATCTTTAGTCAAATTAGTTTTACTTCATAGATTTGAAAAAGACTTATTTGACTGTGAAATGCATGTAGGGAATTAATTTGACCAAAGTTTGATGTTTAAGGATTTTGAGCGCAATTTCTATCTTTTAATAAAAACATGGCCGGTGTGTTTTCAATATTAATTTGGCAATGTACTTATATTTGCAATTGAATGATCTGATTATTTTGTCATTCTGAATGAGATTTACACTTTCCTTTATTCTCAACTGCATCTAATCATTGTTGATTTGTTTAGTGGCATACTGATTCTTGTCTGAAACTGCTTTGTTCAATAGTTTGGTAACTTGTTCCCATTGGTGTTTACTCTTTACTTTTGTAATTGCTGAAAATTTCCTGCTTTGGTTGTTGATGATGTTGTTTGTAATTACCGAACATTTGATTGTTTGTTACAGTTGGTGACTTGAACCACTTGATCTCTGCAACCATGAGTGGAGTGACTTGCTGCCTTCGCTTCCCGGGTCAACTCAACTCTGATCTCCGGAAACTGGCTGTGAATCTCATCCCATTCCCTCGTCTTCACTTCTTTATGGTTGGTTTTGCGCCTCTCACCTCCCGTGGCTCTCAGATGTACCGTGCATTGACTGTTCCAGAACTCACCCAGCAAATGTGGGATTCCAAAAACATGATGTGTGCTGCTGATCCCAGGCACGGCCGCTACCTCACAGCATCCGCCATGTTCAGAGGTAAGATGAGCACCAAAGAGGTGGACGAGCAAATGATCAATGTCCAAAACAAGAACTCTTCCTACTTTGTTGAGTGGATCCCCAACAATGTTAAGTCAAGTGTCTGTGACATAGCTCCTAGAGGTCTCTCCATGGCTTCCACCTTCATTGGCAACTCAACCTCCATTCAAGAAATGTTCAGGAGGGTGAGCGAGCAATTCACTGCTATGTTTAGAAGGAAGGCTTTCTTGCATTGGTACACCGGTGAAGGCATGGATGAAATGGAATTCACTGAAGCAGAGAGCAACATGAATGATCTCGTGTCTGAATACCAGCAGTACCAGGATGCCACTGCAGAGGAGGAAGGTGAATATGAGGACGAGGAAGAGGAACAGGAACATGCATACGAATAAAATAATTATTCAGTTGATTGTTCCTGCTTATTGCATTATGCTATATATGATGCGTAAGTGTGTTCAGTAGTACTCCTCTATCCTTCGTGAGGACTGTAATTAGAATGTTGAGGAATTCTGGTTAGGAGGTTGATGTGGAGAGAATGGAAATGCCAATTTCGGCAACGGAGGTTAAGGGTAGTGGGAATTAGGGTTCATGGTTTAAATAAGTCATGCGTCACCCATCTGTTTGTTTCTGTATGTTGGCTTGCATTGTTGTTTCTTCTATCTGGTACATTGGATCATGTTTCCTTAATGTTTCACCATACTTATGCATGATTTTTTTTTTCTTTTTTACAATGGATCCTTAAAATGCCTGTGACTGTTAAACAGCGCATACTATAAACTTACATTGCTAAGTACTTTAATTTGTTACATATTATTAAAAAAAAAAGTGATTTAGTATTCTATAAATTTGAAATTGTTTTTTAGAGATTTAAAAAAAAAAAAGGTTGTTTAGTGTTAAATCATAATGAAAATTATTATTTTTTAAAAAAAAATCAGTTCTAGAAAATAATTTTTTTGAGAAATTATTAAAAT